>JAUPFN010000020.1:11483591-12081091 GCA_036924255.1 Apodemia mormo
AAAGGCTATTTTAACGACGTGTTAATTTACTCGCGGGCGAAGCTGTGCGGGTCAGCTAGTATAATATAATCTACAAATGCATGACATAATAGGAGCGTTTGCTCGTATGCGCGGCGCATTGACGTGTATAATATACACGTCAATGGCGCGGCGACACGTTTCCTTCCCAATGGCGTGTCTATTACTATTCATGTGGTCTGTGGTTTAATCTGATATTCTAAACCAACCTGGTGCCTCTAAACAGTTTACAACCGAAGAACACGGTGACCTCTGGTATATGCAGAGTGGCGGCGATTAACACTGCGCATAGGAAGTTGTTGGTGCCGTCACTGCGGGGTTGAAATATTGGAACCTAAAAAAAAATATATCCATACTAATTTAATAAATGCAAGAATCTGTCTGTTTGCTACGCTTTCGGCCGATCCGTTGAACCGATTTTGATGAAATTTGGCATGTAGAAGTCGAAGATCCAGGGTCAATCATTCTTTTCGGGGGCTTTATCTCGATATTGCTTTTAGTTTCCTAAAAATTTGTAGACATACATACAAATTTACAAACGTGTAAATATACATATACAAGTATGGAATATATAAATTTAGAATATATATGAATCAAACGTATAAATATACATATATATATATACATATACAAGTATGGAATGTATCAATTTAGAACATGTGTTAGGAAACCTAAATAGATCATCTTACTCAGATCGCCGTGTTGGTCCCGGCTTCCTTAGAATAGGCCAACTGCCGTTCTGCCAAGCAGGTCGTAAAAGGCGACCGATTGGCTATCGAGTCACTACCATCGTGGCTACTAGGTGGTAGAGTTCTGCATTGTCTCGTCCGGGTCTGGTACCACCGCCTTACCTATTCCTGCCGCAATAGCGTCAGTGCTTGTCGCTGTCGTGTTCCGGTTTGGAGGATAAGGTAGCCGGTAAACTTATGCATGTGGCATTAGACCTCGCCACAAGATAGCAACGAACCACTAACATCTTTGGTGTCTATAGGCGATGGTTGACTCTTTCCATCAGGAGACCCATCTGCTTGTTTGCTATCTTATGATATATAAAAAAAAGATAATATCTAATTCCAATAATCTACATTAATCTATATGAACATTATAAATGCGTGTTTGGATGTTTGGATGAATGGATGTTTGTGACAGAATTACGCAAAAACTACTGGACGGATTTGGATGAACTTTATCACACGGGTACATATAAACTGGAATAGCATATAACTGGAACCGCGGTCTCAGTTGCCGTTGCCGGATTGATTTAATTTTAATATTTTTCTTCCAGCGACTCGCTACATGCATAAAACTAGTGCAGTCAAACGAAAAAATGTTTAACGTAAAAAAAAAACGCTTTAATTCATAAATATCATTTATAAATCAAAATGATATTTATGAATCAAAGAGTTTTTTTTAAATAAATGATATTTGTGAATCAAAGAGGTTTCGTTCCTAGCCCCGTCGCGCCGATTGCGTAGTCAGGATCACTATCTACTCGACCAACGCGAACGGTGAGGTTGAATTTTGTTAATTGTTTGAAATTGTTAAATATTTATGATTTACGTGTTTAATACAAAATAAAAAAAAAATGTGGTTTTGTTGAAGTTATATAAATAAATGATCTGATGATGATATTTTTTTTTATATCATAAGATAGCAAACAAGCAGATGGGTTTCCTGATGGAAAGAGTCAACCATCGCCTATAGATACCAAAGATGTTATTGGTGCGTTGCTATCTCGTGGCGAGGTCTAATGCCACGTGCATAAGTTTACCGGCTACTTTACCCTCCAAACCGGAACACGACAGCGACAAGCACTGACGCTATTGCGGCAGGAATAGGTAAGGCGGTGGTACCAGACCCGGGCGAGACAATGCAGAACTCTACCACCTAGTAGCCAATCGGTCGCCTTTTACGACCTGCCTGGCAGAACGGCAGTTGGTCTTTTCTTCAAATGAGGCCGGGACCAACACTGCGATTTATTGAAGAATTAATTAATTATTTAATTAATTAATTTATTTATTGATTTTATTTTACGTTAAACATTTTTTTGTTTGACTGTCTAGTTTTGAATTGAACAATAAATTTTTAAATTAATTTATGCGTAGTCCGAGTCGCTGGAAGAAAAATATTACAATTAAATCAATCCGCAATCGGGACCGCGGTTCCAGTTAATGCGGTCCCAGTCGCCAGAAGCCTAATATAGGCTACTCTTTATACCGGAAAATGGGTTTGTACCCACGGGATACACCAAAAAACGCGTATCTACCAACTGCACACAGCACGCTGCAGTTGGTAGATACACGTTACATACATAGTACAGAGTGCTAAGTGTGAGTTTTTATTTTCGCATTCGATCGTGAGCGCGTTTGAAGTTTACTATGAATTTGTATGTGATTTGTACAGCGCCACCTAGTGGTAAACGTGAGAAACCAGTTTACCACTAGGTGGCGCTGTACAAATCACATACAAATTCCTAGTAAACTCGAAACGCGCTCACGATCGAATGCGAAAAGAAAAACTCACACTTAGCACTCAGTAGCGGTACGAATAGGTTCGTCAGTTTTCAAATTAATTCATTTAACAAGCTGCGAGCACATATGATCTTCACATAATAGCCTGTTGCATAGAAAATTATGCTTAAGTGTTCGTTAACATGGTTGAGACCTGCTTGCATCAATACTATTTCCTTATATTATTTTGTGTAAATGATTGTTATCTAAAGACATGCTAATGTTTTTTTAATTAAAACTTTTTATTGATTTGACCTGTCATTAATATTTATGATAAAACTAGTATCACGGTTAATGTCATTGTTGTTATTTCTAGATTTCTGGTGTTATTCAATACTAGCTGTTGCCGGCGACTTCGTTCGCGCGAACTTTGTTTACTCCGCACAGCTTCTCCCCCGTAGGTGACAGCGTGATAAAATGTAGCCTATATGTTGACCCGACCTGTTAGTAATATTCATACAAAATTTTAAATCTATCTATATACGTCCGTCCGTCCGTCCGTCCGTCCGTCCGTCCGTCCGTCCGTCCGTCCGTCCGTCCGTCCGTCCGTCCGTCCGTCCGTCCGTTCGTCCGTCCGTCCGTCTGTCTGTCTGTCTGTCTGTCTGTTTGTCTGTATGTATATCCGGGGTAAATCCAAAAAGTACTCGATGGATTTACTTCAAATTTTGCATGAATGTTACTAACAGCTCGGGTCAACATATAGACTACATATTATCACGCTATCACCTACAGGGGAGAAGCAGTACGGAGTAAACGAATTCCGCGCGGACGAAGTCGCAGGCAACAGCTAGTAATAAATATTTTCATTATTTTAGAATTTATTTTATACATTAGAACGATATTTTTTATGTCATAAAATAACTAAAAAAAACTCTTTTGATCGAAAGAGAAACCATCGCCTATAGACACCAAAGATGTTAATGGTGCATTGTTATCCGTGTAGCTGGATGATAATGCCACATGCATTATTCTACCGGCTACCTTACCCTCCAAACTGGAATACGACTGTGACTAGCATTAACGTTATTACAGTAGGAATTTTTAGGGCGGTAATACGAAATACTCGGACGAGACGTTGCAGAAATCTACCGCCTAGTAGTCACGAATGAAAATTGACGGCAATATTCCCAAAGTTGGCAAAACTACCACGAATGTTTCTAAACTGACTGGTAAAAAAGCTAAACTTTTTTATCAGAATAAACAGTGTTATAAAAATATCGTTCACTATTCAGACTTTTCTTGACAATATTACCGGCGAGTTTAGAAACTTTCATGACAGTATTGGCAACTTTGGGAATATTGACGGCAATTTAAATCACTAGTCACGATGGTAGTGACATGTTTTTTTTATATCATAAGATAGCAAACAAGCAGATTGGTCTCCTAATGGAAAGAGTCAACCATCGCCTATAGACACCAAAGGTGTTAATGGTGCGTTGCTATCTTGTGGGGAGGTCTAATGCCACATGCATAAGTTTACCGGCTACCTCACCCTCCAAACCGGAACACGACAGCAATAAGCACTAACGCTATTGCGGCAGGAATAGGCAAGGCGGTGGTACCAGACCCGGGCGAGACAATGCAGAACTCTACCACCTAGTAGCTACAACGGTAGTGACTCGCATAGCCAATTGGTCGCCTTTTACGACCTGCCTGGCAGAACGGCAGTTGGTCTATTCTTCAAAGGAGCCCGGAATCAACACGGCGAAATGTATAGACAATCGGTCGTTTACAACCTGCCTTGCAGATCGGCAGTTGGCCTATTATTCAAACGAGTCCGGACTAATACGGAGGAAAATAATGCTATATCATTTTAACCCAGTTGCACAAACTGCAGTATCTGTTTATATAAATAACTAATGTTGTTTCTTTATCTTTATTGCAATTCACTTGACCCGAATGCAACTGTAAATAAAAGTACATATTTGTTATTATGATTTAAGAAACAGTAAAATTCCAAGCTCATGTCTACCTATTACGTACTATTCTCATCGTGTTGGAGGCGCAGTTGTGTCTATCTTCCCGAAGTTATATGCGCGCTAAGGCACACGCAGTCCGGAATGTATGCGAAAATAGCCGATAATAGCCGGTCACATCTGCAGTTATAGTGCCATTGTACGAACCTTTGTGCAATTGCGGCTCCAGCATCAGGAAAAAGATAATGTATATAAAACTGATATGAAAAAATATATAATTTTCTTCGACAGATGACCTTATACTTGAAATTATAGGCAAAAATTCTCCAATAACTGATGGGCAGTATTTTTACGCTAGAAGACCAGAGACGCTTTGGCATTGGTACAACCGTACACCTAGGATTAGCCGATGGTACTTAGTGATAGGTGGCAAGTCTGTCGCCAACGGAACGTTTATCCAATCCGGTACAACGTTGTATTTATCAGAAAACTGAAAATACACATTTTTAATTTGCCCGACCCGAGAATCGAACCCGGAATCTCATATTATGTTAAACACATACTGGACTACTAAAACAAAAGTGATAATAACTAATGGAATAGTGTAAAAGAACCGAGGGGATATATAGAAAATGATAAAAATGCGACAGTTCCTGATAGTATATTCCCAGTATGCCCGGCGGCAATAAAATGAGCAGGTCTGGTTATAAACGATTGTCCCCCTCCCCTCCCCCACTCCTCATGCCTCGGAAACTGTCAGTCCCGGTCATCGCTAGGAATTGGTGATAATAGTTATCAGTCAGTCAGTATAAGGGGCGATGGGGCTAGCCACTCTGCGTATGACTAGTGACGCGGAAAGCCTATAAACTTTCGATCTACTCTGTCTACCTCGAAAGTAAACCGGCATGATGATACTTTAGATTTTATCAAAGTTACTTATGATACCTCTCCTATGTCGAAAGTTAAAATAACAATTACCTGAGCTCCAGTAAGGACTACGGTCTTTCCAACGGATTCGAGCATAAAGGAAAGACATGAGGCCCCATACGCTGTGGTGTCTGTTCCGTGAAGCACGACGAATCCGTCGTAGTCATGGTAAAATCTCTGAAATTACAAAAAGTGAATCAGAAGACTGAGATTTCCTGATTGATAAATAATGTACTTTAGCAATCGGAAGAAGTTTAAAATTTGCTTACTATTAAAAAGTGTCCGTTGAATTCTAATATGGGCTTATGGTATATTAAATAAATTTGATAATTTTGGCTGATCCGATAATCTTATAGCATTTTAAGGACGATCTCATCAATTTCCTTTTTTCGAAATATAAATTTCGGAATTTTGTAAACCCTTGATTACTCGAAGACGAAATGTGTTCATTGTCATATCGGGATCTTATGAGTTACGATGACATTTTGGTGAAATCGAAGGAATTAAAGCCGTTTGCTGTTGTTTTATTAATTCTATTTTTTCTAATTGTTAGATTAGAACATGGAGTCTTAGTGGACTCGATAATCTAATCTAACATAATTATGTAGAATTATGTTATCTAACATAATTTATTCTATATCTATATCATATCTAACATAAATCTAATACAATTCTTTCTAGGTGGCAGAATTATACAACTTCTTGTTACAATAGCTGATATGCATGTAACATTTTGATGTATCGACATTTGGATTCAATTACATCCATACTAATATTATAAATGCGAAAATTAATCTGTCTGTCTATCTTCTGTATCTTCTTCACGCTTATACCGCTGAACTGATTTGAATGAATATTGGTACAAAGATAGTTTCAGATCCGAGAAAGGACATAGGATAGTTTTTATGCCAGAAATCCCTCGGGAACGGGAACTACTTTAACCACGGCAATAAAGAGTAACGTAGGCTACTTTTAGATTTTGTTAATTTAAATAAACTAGCCACCGAGTTTCGCTCGGATACGTTTTTTCACGTGGAAACGGTCAGGTGTCTGTTCGGTATGACTAACGGTCTAACATTTTAGATCTTAGTATATAGGTTCAGAATGATATCCAAGAAACGGAAAAAGGCGTAGGGGAAGACAGATTAAAAGGTGGAAATATGATCTAAAGAAGGGTTGGAGGAAGATAGCACTGGATCGGTACAAGTGGAGAGAACTTGAAGAGACCTATGTTGGAAGACAACCTGACCGGGAAGCTGATAAATAAGAAGATTAATATAAAAAATAAATATGATAAAAGAGTAAAATCTGTTAGTGTTAAATTATTTTGGTTTAAATTAATAAGGTCAGAGAATAAAGGCTATTTTTGTTTAATTTTATTGAAGTGAAAACTTCTTTAGGCGCGTTGAGCGTTTTGGTAGAGGGTAAAATCCTCGGTTCGCGTCACCGACATGCTAATGATAATAGTATATCTATAGCTATGTTTTGCATATAGTTTTAATTACTCTCAACTTAATAGTTCCGTTTTCACTTCTATCGGCAGTCCCACGACTGCTACTGTTTTTTTTTTATTTATATAGGTACCAAAAATGCTACTATTTTAACTATGGTGCTTATAGATAACGGTTATCTGGTTTCATAAAGAGAGCTGTCTGTTGGTTTTCAATTCTATGATATACTAGCTGTTACCAGCGACTTCGTCCGCGCGGACTTAGTTTACTCCGCACAGCTCCTCCCTCGTAGGTGATAGGGTATTATGTTGACCCGACCTGTTAGTGATATTCATGCAAAATTTGAAGTAAATCCATGCAGTACTTTTTGAGTTTACCCCGGACATACATACAGACAAACAAACAAACAGACAAAAATTCTAAAAACTATATTTTTGGCTTCGATATCGATTGTTGATCACGCCCTAAGTATTCTTTTAAAAAAATTATCAATGTACAGTTTTGACTTTTTTACGATTTTATTATATGTATATATTACCTTGATGTCCCTTGCTTGTTTCAACCAGTCATCTATCGTGAAGTCTGAAGAATCTTTCAGCTCCTCGTATTCGTGTATTTTATACAATATTTTTACATCTGTGTCTTTTCCATCTAAAACAAGACAGGATTGTTACAACGGCTCAAAATTTAAAAGTAAAATCCTAGGACACATTCTCCTATGTCAGTTACGTGTAAATATAAATATACTATAATATACGGGTTCGGTTCCCAACAGGGACACGCATTTGTGTGATGAGCACTGATGTTTGTGTTTCTGGGTTTGGGTGTTTATTAAATACTAGCTGTTGCCAGCGACTTCGTCCGCGCGGATTTCATTTATTCCGCACAGCACCTCCCCCGTAGGTGATAGCGTGATAAATAATAAATAAATAAATAAATATCGCTGGACAAATCACACGAATTGATCTGACCCCAAAGTAAGCTGCTTGTAGTATGAGTGTCAGTCAACGATACTATACATAGAAATACATACATAAATACTCTAACATATTTAATAAACACCCAAATCCAGAAATACAAACATCTGTGCTCATCACACAAATGCCTGTCCCTGCCATGAATCGAACCCGGACCCCATTGATTGTGTAGTCAGAGTCGCTAACCACTCGACCAACGGGGCGGTAATATGTAGCCTATATGTTGACCCGACCTGTTAGTAATATTCGTGCAAAATTTGAAGTAAATCCATGCAGTGCTTTTTGAGTTTACCCCGGATTGTACACACACACACACACTTGTATACACGCACTTGTATATTATTTTCTTTACAATTAAAGTCAGTTTTCTAACTTAAAACAGATTTTATTGTTTAGACTATAGTCGAATTTCGGCCACATCCGATCGCTAGATATTATTATACTGTATCATAAACATACCATTCACTTCTAAATATACTGTTACGTACTCGGGTTCGTACTTGTAAGAAAACACCACTTATATTAAATCCGTGTATTTACACAACACAACACAACGTAATACTAAAATACACTTTACACCCCAGTCACTCGCTATACTATCACTGAACTTAGAACACTACACAATAAAACACTTTTCGCTTCGGAATAGTCACTTGACGTATCGCTCTCGATCGCTTGATAAAAACTGCCGTGTGTTTGTCAACACCTCTGTATTTATAGGCAGGGGAAAGTTCTAGCTGGATCCAGAAAAATCTAAATGTATCGGGAAACAATGAATCACTTCTTATCGTAAACATGTTATGAGTCTTAAATCCTAGTACACGCTACTTTCAATCTTATGCCATATCCCACAAAGTCCATTATGCCATAGCCCAGGTCAACTATTTATTTGTCAATAGGAGTAGCTATCTCTTTCTTTTATTTCTAGATAGTTATCGCGCGCGCGCTCCAACTCTACACGCTTCTAGATTATTCGTAACACTACCCCTCTCTTAGTTATGTTCGTCCCAAACATCATTACTTCCATTATAGATGGCTAATCGATCAACATGAACAATCTTCATGGCCCTCTTGGTTGCTTCTGCACTCGGTAGGTTACGTCATTGATCCGTGTGATTACTTTGTATGGCCCATCCCAACGGCGCTGTAACTTAGGTGATTTTCCTTTTCGTCGAACCGGATTATGTAGCCAAACAAGAGATCCTTCCTGAAAACCTCGATGATTGGCGTTTCGGTCGTATCTGGTCTTCATCCGTTAACTTGATTCCAATACGTTTTCTCTTATTAACGAGTGTATATCGCGTAACCTCTCACAAATGTCTTTAACATGTTCCGGTGTACTTAATTGGGTCTCTGCCTTCGGTGGCGGGCCTCCAGTCATTAAGTCTGCTGGTATACGTAACTGTCTGCCGAAGTTGGCATAGGCTGGCGTCACTTTTATGCTTTCGTGTTCCGCTATTCGGTAAGCCAGTAAGAACAGAAGTATGTATTTATCCCAGTCTTTTTGGTGATCTTCTACCAGCTTGGCTAAGTGTCTTTCCAAAGTTTGGTTAAATCGTTCAACCATTCCATCAGATTGCAGGTGATAAGGTGTAGTTCTTGTTTTGTACACTCCTAATAATTTACACATTTCCTGGAATACATTAGATTCAAAATTTCTGCCTTGGTCTGAATGAATCTCCAGCGGAACTCCAAATCTGCATATCACCTCATTGACTAATTTCTCAGCAACCGTCGTGGCTTCCTGATTAGGGATTGCGAACACCTCCGGCCATTTCGTGAAGTAATCCATCACGACCATAAAATACTTGTTTCCGTTATCTGTCGTAGGAAATGGCCCAGCCACGTCAATCGCTATCCTTTCCCAGGGGGCTCCCACGTTGTATAGTCTAAGGTTGCCTCGGCTTCTAACCTGCGGACCTTTCACTGCTGAGCATGACGTACATTTTCGGCACCAATTCTCGACATCTTCTCGGCAATTCAACCAGTAAAAACGCTCTCGCATCTTTACCAACGTTCGTCGTACTCCAAGATGTCCCCCAGAAACCCCATCATGCAACTCACGTAGTACGTCCTTTATAAGTTTTCTTGGCACGACCAAATGTAGATGATGTTCTCTTCCTGAAGGCTTTTCCCATTTGCGGAATTCCAAACCGTTTTGCAACACAAGACTTTCCCACTGCGCCCAATAACTTTTCGTAATGGCGCTGAAGGGAGCCAGCTCTTGCCATTCCGGTTTTCCCGTGTCTTGCTTCGTCCAATCTATTAGAAGCCGCAAATCTCTATCTTCATACTGGGCCTTACGCATCTCATCAGTTTCCCACCTGTCATCCGTAGGCTTAGCTCGCAATACATAAACCCTTTCCTTCGTCTCCATCCTTACACAATGTTTACCATCGTCCTTACATGGTTGTCGTGATATTGCATTTGCATTTGAGTGAGAATTTTCCACTACGCTGTACTGTATTCCTCGATCTCAGGTTACCATTGCTAGCCGCTTCTGATCGCACTACAATTCCTGTGACTCCGGTGTCCCGCGTTGAGCTGCAGTTCTTGCCATTAACTAATCCTTTAATGGATAAACTGTTGCGTTCGCTCACTTGAGGTACGACAGTTTTTGGGGTTATTTCTCGTCCAGCAAGCATCTGCCGTTTGCTCCTGGCTGTCACTCGCTTCCCTGCTGGTTCAACAGGCTGTTTGACGTGCCTGCTCTCTTCTGCTGTCGCCAATTCATGGAACCTGTAGGCATAGATTTGTCTGGGCAGCTAACTCTAATGTGCCCACGTTTCCCGCAGGCATAACACATGAGGCCCAGTCTTCTAGGTTCTACTGCCTTTACTCGAGCCACAACTTCTGTAACCTCGCGTCCCTTATATACGCGCGGTTCGTGGCGATCAGCTTCAACCTCCAGTGCATGAGCCAAAGCCTCCTTCATCGTCACATGATGCTGAAGGCGAACAGCAGCACGCACTTCCAGGTCTCTAATTCCATCAATAAACGCCTGGACGATGGTGTTATTGACTGTGTTAGCGTCGGCTGAAGGATACGCCTTCCTTACAAGCTTCTCAATTTCCATGGCCCATTGTTGAAGTCCCTCGCCGCTCCTCTGTACACGGTCCTTTAATTGGGCACGGAACACATGCTCCAAGTGACGCTCACCGTAGCGAGCTTCCAATGCCTCCATCAAATCAGCGAACTGATACTCTTTAGGCATTGCATCCAACACAGAGAGCGCTTGTCCCCGTAACGCCGTGCTCAGAGCTGTTAGGCAATGTTCATCTGTCCAACCACTGGTCTTCGCTGCTATTTCAAACTGAGTGCGGTACGCACTCCATGACGTAAGACCGTCATAAGTGGGTACCTTTACCCGAGGACCTACCTGGTGAGAGCAACTAGTAATGGTAGCACCCGACTTAACTCCCGTGATCTTCATTTTCATGACTTCCATCTCCAGTTGGTCCATGTTTTGATTAATTTTGTCGCAGCTGGCCTCCAAGTGGTCAACCCTCTTTTCAACACCCTTCATGTCGTGCTTGACGAGGCCCACATCGCTTTTAAGCTGGTCTTGTTGCGACAGGATAACTGTCAATTTATCATCAAAGCCAGATAAATGTTCCTTGATCTGTTCCCGTAGCTTCTGTTGTTGCTGTTCCTGTTCCTGTCGCTGTTGCTGAATAGTTTCCCGTGGCTCTTGTTGTTGCTGGATTTGTTGTTGAATAGCTGCCAGTATGACAGAAAGATCAAGGCACTGCGCTCGACGATAGTCATGTGCTGGCAACACTTGCAGGTTCATCACCCGCACGCACCTCAATGTCCTCGGACACCCTCTGTGTCTCAGCCTGAGACCTGGTGGTAACACCTTCCTTCGGAATAAGTGGCATTTCACAATTTCACTTCCGACACCAGTTGTTACGTACTCGGGTTCGTACTTGTAAGAAAACACCACTTATATTAAATCCGTGTATTTACACAACACAACACAACGTAATACTAAAATACACTTTACACCCCAGTCACTCGCTATACTATCACTGAACTTAGAACACTACACAATAAAACACTTCTCGCTTCGGAATAGTCACTTGATGTATCGCTCTCGATCGCTTGATAAAAACTGCCGTGTGTTTGTCAACACCTCTGTATTTATAGGCAGGGGAAAATCCTAGCTGGATCCAGAAAAATCTAAATGTATCGGGAAACAATGAATCACCTCTTATCGTAAACATGTTATGAGTCATAAATCCTAGTACACGCTACTTTCAACCTTATGCCATATCCCACAAAGTCCATTATGGCATAGCTCAGGTCAACTATTTGTTTGTCAGTAGGAGTAGCTATCTCTTTCTTTTATTTCTAGATAGTTACCGCGCGCGCTCCAACTCTACACGCTTCTAGATTATTCGTAACAATACTATAGCAAACAAGATTATTTTTTAAATCATAAATATATTCAAGATTATCTACAGATATAAAACTTACCCCTTGTCACACGATGTCACACTTCGTCAACCCCCTCCCTCTTAACGTGTGACGTAATTTATGGATGGCCCCTAAGGAGAATGATGATGGTCCATACAAATTTGGCCTCAAACCAACACATGATGATAGTTGCTTACCGTATTGTAATAACATTATTCATTTCTTCTGAAATGTTAACCTCCTCCCTCAAGCCCTCTCGATAGTAAGAGAAACCATCATGTATAGACACCAAAGATGTTAATGTTGCATTGCTATCCATGTGGCGAGATGGTAAAAGGAGTTAACTATTACGTGCCGAAACCGCCCGCCCGTTGTGTTGCGTCATATGGCTTAAAACCGAACATATCCTAAAGTTAACTTTCAGCAAAACTTGGCACCGGGTCATAAAGCTGGATCCACCTGATTTTGATTAGAAACCAACGTTCCTTCATCAGAACTGAAGACTTACCGTCATCTAGTCCCGATCACAATCCGTTGGATTATGATTTATGGTAGGTTTTAGAGAGCATGGCTTGCTAATTAAATGCCATGATAATTTATCGTCCCATGGAAAGGGTGAATGCTTCTGGCCTCAACGTTTAAAGGACTGTATTGTAGCCAATAGAGACCACTTTGAATAAGCTTTATATATATGTTTATTGGTTTTATATAAATGTATTAAATTAGCACACTGTAAAATGTTACTTCGTAACAACATTTAGGGCAAGACTAGTACAATCGGCAATCCTATTTTACCTGGAAGTACAAGATATTCCTTCAATTCCGTGCCGCTCAAGTTTTTATTCCAATATTCAAAGTCGTGAAGTTGAGGTAGTTTCCTGATGATTCTATGTTCTAAATTCTTTTGTGGTACCAGAACTGAAAGCAAATAATTTTTATTTAGACACGACTTACATAAAAGATAATAGATGCTTTATCTCAAAGGTTCCCAAACATTTTTCTCATAGACCACTTTCAAAATTTTGTTGGTTCCGGTGGACCTCCTGAATCTAAATTTCTACCACACTCCCAAAACTTAAGAAAAAATATTAGGCCAACGTAGATCCCCGTCGAGTCTCCCGTGGACCCCTGGCGGTCCACCTGGACCACTTTGGGAATCAGTGCTTTATCTTAAAAATATATATCCGTGTCGTTGAATTGCAGTGCTTGTCACATACATACACACACACACACACTTACACGTGCACGCACGCTCGCACGCACGTACGTACGTCGCAGACACGAGCTTGTTCCGGCCCTTTTCGTCGTGTTCCCGAGAAATACCGCTATGGCCGGAGCATGTAGCATCACCAGTACTGTCGTCCGCATAGCAATGTATGTTACTAATTCGCAACATATCATTGATATGCAGAAGAAACAGTGTCGGTGATTGCACGCAGCCTTGGGGAACACCAGCATTGACAGGTTTAAGGTCGGAGCATGCACCGTCGACTACGACCTTAATGCTCCGATCAGCCAAAAAACTGGTGATCCACTTGCATAATTTCTCGAGAAGCCCATAGGAAGGCAGCTTTGAGAGAAGCGCTTTATGCCATACCCGATCGAAGGCCGCTATGTCTAAACTAACTGCCAATGCCTCCCCCTTGGACTCAACTGCCTCCGCCCAACGATGTGTCAGGTATACTAGAAGATCACCAGCTGAGCGGCCACGACGGAAACCGTACTGACGGTCACTAATCAGCTGGTGCTCTTCTAAATACTTCAGGAGCTGACAGATTATAAGTGTCTCCATGACTTTGGAGAACAAGGAGGTTATGGCTATTAGCCGATAGTTTGACGGATTAGAGCGATCTCCTTTTTTAGGAATGGGATGCACTAAAGCAGTTTTCCATTAATTCGATATCACGCCGAGTGAATAGGAAAGCCGGAATAGGTGCATCAATACTGGCGCCAACTCTGGAGCACATACTTTAAGCACATAGGAGGGATGCCATCAGGCCCACTCGACTTGTGGATGTCCAAAGAAAGAAGTGCTTTACGCACAGCTGACTGCCGCATCTGTGGTTCTGGTATAGAACTATCACACTGCGGGATGGTGGGCGGTGTGTTCCCTCGGTCATCCAGAGTCGAGTTGGCTGCAAAGAATGAGCCCAGAAGATCGCTTTCTCCTTTGCGGAATAGCCAGAGAGTCATCGTCTCTGTGCAAGGATGGAAATGAAGGCTGGGAGAAATTCCCTAAGCCTTGGCGAGAGACCAGAACGCACGAGTGCCAGAAGGAAGGCGAACTAATTTCTCACCAATTCTACCAATGTGTTCCGCTTTTGCCTTGACGATAGCTGTTTTGAAGAACCTCGAGGAAGAGTTGTACTCCTTTCGTAATGCGCTAGTTTTTGCATCACGAGATGCCGACGCAGTAGCCCAAGCTCGGTAGCATTCCTGCTTTCGGCGTAAATCCGCTTTGCAGTGGTGACCAAACCAAGGCTGAGACTTGCCACCGATGGGCACCGCAGAAGACGGAATGAAAAGTTCCATGCCCTGCAGCACCACATCAGCGACAGCATTTGGATCATCCAGCGAGAAGCACAACCGCCCCCATGGGTAGGATGCAAAGAAAGACCGCATCCCATCCCAATCTGCTGACCTATAGTGCCAAACGCGACGACAGCCTGCAAAATGAGGCGGTGATGGGCGCGTGACCGGCACTTTGCTCCGGATCAGGCAGTGATCCGACGCGCCAAGTGGAGCGTCCACCGATACCTGATAACGGTCCGGGTCAGAGGTCAGCAGGAGATCCAACAGTGAAGGCGTATGGCCATCCACATCGAGAACACGCCTAGGCGAGGTTACCAATTGTGTTAGACCATACGCCAAGGCAAAATAATATTGGGTGGTAATAAGATCATCGGGATAGGAAAGTACGTGGCGTGGCCTCCAGAACCTGGGTAGGGCGGACGCGTCGGGCTCGTAGTCCGTCGCGGCCTTGAGTAATGAATTTTCGTTATGTGTTATTTTCTCGAAATAACGTATCGATAATCCCTTTATGTATTGCATGATGGTTGGGAGTTCTAGGTCCCGGTGAAGGTCTACATTGCGCATGTACCATGGTGCACCGGTAGCCATTAGTACACATGTTTGGACGCAAAAAACATTATCATACACATATATTCAATTAGTACAATCAGTACAATGTCACATACATATTATGTAATCAAACTGATAACCTCCTTTGTCGGTTGAAAGAAAAATATACAAATATTGTCTAACTGATGATAACTAAAAAACAAAAAAACACGTGTTCAATATTTTTTTGAAACTCTATCCAACCATGCTAAAAGCAACCCCCACCCCTAACCCCCTGTTAGGGGTAGGGGGTGCAACTTAAAAAAATCAAACCCTTATTTTTCATTGCAGATTTCGATTTGTGAGCTGGAAATTTCTCCATCTAAAATCAATAAAATTTTTTTAGACAAAATGTTTGTCATTTGATTTTTTAAAGTTGTACCTGCAAACCTAGCAGGAGGTTGGGATCGCGGGTTGTTTTTGGCATTGTTGGATAGTTTCAAAAAATATTGAACACGAACACGAACAACATATATATATATATATATATATATATATATATATATATATATATATATATATATATATATATATATATATATATATATATATATACTTTTTGAGTTTACCCCGGACATACATACAGACAAACAGACAGAAAAACAGACAAAAATTCTAAAAACTATATTTTTGGCTTCGATATCGATTGTAGATCACGCCCCAAGTATTCTTTTAAAAAAATATTCAATGTACAGTTTTGACTTTCCTACGATTTTATTATATGTATATAGATAAATTTCGGTAATTGATATGGCGGTTTCTAATAAATAAATGTCATGGATTCTATGGTGGATGGATTTATGGATTTTATGGTGGTTTCTAATAAATAAATGTCATGTCTTCAGTGACACTCACAAAGTTTGTAACGTTAGCGCCTCTGCCCCTATAGAGAATAGAAGGAGAGGATTCAAGTCACAAAATAAAGCTGTCATCAGACTCCCGAGGCTCGAGAAACCTGGTGGCACAAGGTGAAAGTTAAATGAAATACAGTATCTAATATTATATATTGCCCATAAAACTTCAGCACTGATATTTATTGGTACACCCGGAGTGATGTGAACGCGCCTGGGTAGCACGCGCAGCAGGTATGCGCTGACGGGCACGTGCAGCAGGCACGCGCTGACGGAGGCACGCGTAGCAGGCACGTGGAACAGGCACGAGGAGCAGGCAGATGGAGCAGACACGAGAAATAAGCACGAGGAACAGAAACGAGGAGTAGGCATGCCGAGCAGACACGCACGCAGCAGATGTGCACGCAATAGGCAAAAAGTAAAAAGAAACATTCTCCAGTTCGATAGAGTAAACAAATATATATATATATATATTAAATCTATTATATATATATATATATATATATATATATATATATATATATATATATATATATATATATATATATATATATATATATATATATATATATATATATATATATATATATATATATATATTAAATCTAGGTTAGGCTATCTTTTGAGTTTTGTGGATACAAACACACCAAAGCAAAAATGTTTAAATACAACTTGTCAGCGATATATATATTTAAAAGAAAAATGAGGTGGTGTCGTGGGACACCAGGTAGGAACGAAGTTCCTTCGGCTAAACGGCACTACTCGCTTGTGTACGCGACTGTCGCGCCTGCGCACGTCTCATTTAACGCTTTCATTCCACGCATTTTTTCTTACGGTTTTACTATCACATTTTTTACAGTTCGGTCGCGCAGCAAAATCCCTAGCCTGCAAGCCTGCCGTAAGGAACTTCGTTCCAAAAACGAGGAGTAGTTGGTTGAGAAACAGCTACTGAATTCATTGCAAGCATTTTTGACAATATTTTTCATAAATAAATAATTAAGAAAGTAAATAATGGACACCTTTTATAAAGAGTTGTCATACAAAAAAAAATTTAAGGCGAGGCACCGAGACAAATGGAAAAAAACTGGTTTTCTTTATCACATTTTTATGTATTGATTATTAAATAATGGTTTTACAAAAATTATACGATATACCTGAAGATATTATCTAAGGAATGTACTAACTCAATACATGATAGAATGTACTTTACTCGATCGTATAAAATTCCTAAAACAGGCTAAAAAATCTTTAAAACAAGTAATTTGTTCATAATATTTCTTATTTTCCACATGATTTTATATGGTGATATTAAGTTTATAATGCATGAAAGAATGTGCTAAATTTTGGTTTTCAGCTAAAAGCCTATAGTTATTTATCCGAAAACTAAACCGTTTCTCAACGGTTTCAGAACATACCGCGCCGCCCACTTTCTATATATAGTATTGGCGCGCGTCAAAGTACCTCGCCTTAAGGTAATAGGGCCTAAAATATTTAAATCTTTAAAACAAATATATATTACCATAAATATATCTAAGAAAAACGTATTTTCGTCCATAATTAGTGTAAGCTAATTCATAAAAACAATGTTTAAAACCATAAAAAAAGATTTTCAGTGCCGAATTAATGGGTTTATTAAAATACTAATTACTTTAATAATCTTACTGTGACACGTTGTAACAACTACAAATGTTGTTTAACATATGCAATTGATAAGAATGTAGATAAATTAGTCATGTATACGGATAGCAAAAGTGGATTACAGCATTTAGAAAGTAACGTTTGTGGTAAGATATCGGTTCCTGTAGCTTATGAAATTATTAGGAAAATTAATGTAGGTAAGTACTTTACAAAAAAGAAAAACCTCTAATTTTGCAATGGGTAATATTTGGAAATGAGAAAGTAGATGAATAGGCTAAACAAGCTATTGCAGATGGCGTACCTTCGAGCAAAATAAAATTACTTTGGTCGAAGCAGAATACACAATAGTACAAGTATTAATAGTGGAATATGTTATCTCGCGCATGTTTTTGTAAATAACGATAAGTTTTATTTACGTTTAGTTATTTGCTTAGCAAATTTAGAACAGAAAAAGACATGAAAAAAGAATAACAAATATTATTTTATAGATTCAGGCGTTACTTTGGGAAAATCCATTGTTCAGACGAAGAAAACTAGTTATTTTTACTTTTAAGTGTACCTTTGCGATGTCACTGAAAGGGAAAACATATAAAACCGGTGTAAGAAATGAAACAAACTCACCGTAGGCCTGAAAAATAATGAAGACCCCAGCGGCACAGTTATCCACCCTCGTCCACCACACTTTACACCACGACAGCACCAAGCACAACAGCACACAATATACGTACTCAATGCATGTTTCACTTCGCAACCGAAGCATCTTCACAAACGCTCGTTGAGTATAGTAGTGAGACATCGAGAAACGAGGTAATTTTTTTTCTACCAAGGTTTATATGGAGAGGGTGAATAATGCCAATTATTGAAAACTGTGGTCTTATCTCTCATATTAAAATATTAATTTGAAGGAAATTAGACTGACTGCGATCAATTTATATTCTTTTTTAAGCAGTAAACTGAATGTTGCGATTCGATGTTTACCCTAAGATAAGTGGAATATTTTTGTATTGGGTTTTATTTTTCTTGATGAAAGTTATTAGGTTTGAAATATTTTTTATAATAAAGCTGAAGTTGGCGTAGTGTAAGGAAAATTCCTGCTCTAAGTAAATTTAGTAAGCGGTGATGCTTAGGAGTCTAGAACAATCTAAACTTTTTAACATAGTATGAATTTTCTATATTCTCTGGATTCTCTTTGCTTACTTTCTGCTGCTTTTTGTGTTTGTGTGATGTTGCAGTCGCATTGAAGTGTGAAATCCACGCAGATTTCGTGCGTGAGTTGCAATATCTGTGTCGTTGTGCACAGACTGATATACTATATCGGAGCTAAGTGCTGAAGTTGTTACGTTGCTTTTCCTTCATATGGGCCAACTTCTAAGGCATTTAGAGTCTAAATTATTTAGGTTCAGGGTATCAAGAAATAAACGCTTGTTTATCAATGCTCAGAAATAGATGCTGTATTTTTTAAATTTGATTTCTCATGTCAAACCTGGTCAGCTATTGGGACGTATGAGAGTTTGCCAATGTTCCTCTGTTTGAAATAAATCCCTGCCGCAAGATACCATGGATGTCAAAACTAAATATGCGGAGAAAAAAGGGCAAGGCTCTATCGTAAGACAAGATAGGGTAACAAAAGAAATAAGCCCAGTCGCGTCATGAGTGTACAATATACATTTTCCAAGTTATCCTTAAATAGGAAACCCCTACAATCTATTATTCCTTAAGGTAGTAATCCCTTTGAAATCCTTGATGTCAATAATGTTGCTCCGTATCTAAAAAAAATGAAAGAGACAGATAAATTTGTTGATGATTAGGTATACTACAATTTTGAATCTGACATCCACAAATCGAAAATCCTCTGTTGTAATAGATAAGTTACATGAATATTATATTGTTTTACAGGATTCCAAAAAAGAATAGTCCTAGTCATATATAATGTTCGTGACCTTGCCATTGTGGGGTTAAAGATGTAGGCTCAAAAAAAAACAAAAAAAATTGTACCTTGTTTTTTCAGGGTCATCAAAGTTACAATATATGGTTGAGAATATTCCAATCACTAAAACAAAATAATCGCAACTACTGTACTGTTCTATTTATCTATACTATTTATCTATCAAAACAGACTATACCGTATTTAGGTGCACTACGAGCCATTGTGCCTAAAGGCTTGTGGCTATTACTTCCAGCCCAACTCATTCCAAAATTCTAGCACCTTAAAGGGATGCTCAAACAGCTCCCTGTATGTTCCACTTTCCTTAAAGAACTGGACCCTTCTTACTTCGTACTTAAATTCCTCTCAATCGAACAGCACAACAGCGCTGTGGAATTTCTTCATAGTTTAGGCACGTTCTATTTAGGGGACTGTCAGTAAGACAAGCCCCACGGTTTGCATGAGTTTATTTATTGGGCAATGCACTGCTATTAGACCACATATCTTTATTAATTCTACCCTTGGTAGTTTAATTAATTTTCTGGTCAGTTTAGGATTCAGTTCAGAAAATGCTTGTTTAGTTTGTCTAAAACTAGTAAGCATTTAGCAGTGGTTTTTTTTTTGTGTTTTATCTTGATTTCTGAACTGTACCATTGTTGCAATTGTAATCTGAACTGTATCTCTTTATTATTCTCTTCTATGTTTGTATACAATAAGTGTTTACCTTCTTGTACCAACGTTAAATAGATTTATTTAAAACTAATCTATATATAAAACTATCTATATATAAAAATCAATTGCTGTTCGTTAGTCTCACTAAAACTTGAGAACGGCTGAACCGATTTGGCTAATTTTGGTTTTGAATTGATTGTTGAAGTCGAGGGAAGGCTTAAAAGGTGAGAAAATATAAAAAAAGAAATAAGAGTAGTTTAAAAGGCAGAACAACGTTTGCCGAGTCAGCTAGTATTTTACAAAAGCAAGATTTTTTTATACAAAAGGGGGCAAACGGACAGGAGGTTTTTTTATATTATAAGATAGCAAACAAGCAGATGGGTCTCTTGATGGAAAGAGTCAATCATCGCCTATAGACACTAAAGATGTTAATGGTGCGTTGCTATCTTGTGGCTACATGCATAAGTTTACCGGCTACCTTACCTTCCAAACTGGAATACGACAGCGACAAGCACTAACGCTATTGCAGCAGGAATAGGTAAGGCGGTGGTACCAGACCCGGGCGAGACAATGCAGAAATCTACCACCTAGTAGCCACGATGGTAGTGACTCGATAGCCAATCGGTCGCCTTTTACGACCTGCCTGGCAGAACGGCAGTTGGCCTATTCTTCAAAGGAGGCCAGGACCAACACGGCGGAAGTGATCGCCGTCGCCCATGGAATCTAAAAAAACTACCAGAAGACTTGCAGTTGCGTAAAGAGTAAGCCCGTTTTTTCCTTTTTTTAAATACGCACAATGACCCGTAGTGTGGCTAAGTGCGGTACAAACCGCTTTGATATATAGATAGAACCTCCTTTTTTGGAGATCTCTAAGTCGTATCCGTTCCGAAGAACCGCAGCCGGTAATTCGTTCCATAGAGGAGTGAGCGGGGGAAAAAAGCCTCGAGAATCGCACAGTTGTGGATTTTCAGACATCAAGATGGTGAGGATGAAATTTTGAATTTTGTCGCGATGTCCGATCACCGATGGTGAAATTCTGCGGCTGGAATTAATCCAAACAGTTCCTCGGAACACTCACCATAATAGATCTGATAGAAGATGTAGAGTGATGCCTCATCTCTACGTAATGCCAAAGAATCAAGCCGAGAAATAGTTCTGTCGTCAACGATTCGAGCTGCTTACGTTAAATTAGAGATGAGTCGTAAATACTAGAACAGGTACGAATACTAGGTATTTTACGATACTAGGCGGCACCTATTCCATTTTTCACAAGACTAAGTCCGTGTAGTCCTGTACTCTGTAGTCTATTAGTATTATAATCATAGCATAAAACGCTCATCGCATACGCTGCTACGTTTCCTTTACTCTTATGTAAAAACCTGTTTTGCTATCTTGCTCACCCATGACAGAAAATGCTAAGGAGATGAAGCAATATGATTTGTATACTTTTTCTCGCTCTCACAAGAGAGAGATACCGCTATACAATATGTATGCCCGTCCCGATTTCTCGCTACGTTTGGCCGGGCTAATAGCCGGCTTATACGTCATTTTACGTGTTTTGATACTCGATCAAATACTTCATTGAGAACAGGTAACAGAGATCGCGTCCGATATCGATCAAAGTATCATAGTCTTCATACTTTGAAGTATCTAGTATCATAGACTTACCTAGTATCGTGGACGTGATCCATCAAAAAGTTTTTTCAGATTACGTGTTGGTTATTAGCATAGAAGGTTATTGTTAATATTTAATCGGCTATTCTAAACTATTTATTTTATAATTATAATAATGGTGCCCAAAGATAGCAATATCGCTTTTAGGAACATTTTGTAGATAAATAATAAAATATGGCAGACAATGGCAGAATGTAAAATGTGTAAGGTACCTATAATTAAGTTTTAAAGTATCGGTATCGAATTTAACAAAACATTTAACGAAAAAACATCTAACGTCGGGGTATAAAAATCAGAAAAAACGCGATACATAGCGTAAAACCTAGTTTTATTTGTGTAAATGTCTCGCGTAAGTATTAGAGAATATTATTATATTCAATTAGGTACGTTTAAGTACACATACGTAAAGTGAGATTATATACTAATCTCTTTCATTGAATTCTGATAGATACTTAGTACCTAGTACGCATACTTATTGTTCATAGTATCAATTTAACAAAATAATATCATTAGGACTAGGTGGAACAGGTATTTGGATCACGTATTATTACAGACTAGGACTAGGTGCACCTAGTCTCTGATTTACCTAGTCCGACCCATCTCTACGTTAAATGCGGTCAAAAGGTCGTGTTTTCCCCGTGTTCTGTGTTTCCCCCGTGTTCGTGGCTTCTTTGAAGAACAGGCTAACTGCCGTTTTGTCAGGCAGGTCGTAAAAGGCGACCGATTGGCTACACGAGTCACTAACATCGTGGCTACTAGGTGGAAGAGTTCTGCATTGTCTCGCCCGGGTCTGGTACCACCGCCTTAATTATTCCTGCCGCAATAGCGTAAGTGCTTGTCACTGTCGTGTTCCGGTTTGGAGGGTAAGGTAGCTGGCATGTGGCATAAGACCTCGCCACAAGATAGCAACGCACCATTAACATCTGTGGTAGGCGATGTTTAATTCTTTCCATCAGGAGACTCATCTGCTTATTTGCTACCATCTATACATATAATAAAATCGTAGGAAAGTCAAAACTGTACATTAAATATTTTTTAAAAGAATACTTGGGGCCTTATCTACAAGCGATATCGAAGCCAACAATATAGTTTTTAGAATTTTTGTCTGTTTGTCTGTATGTTTGTCCAGGGTAAACTCAAAAAGTACTGCATGGATTTACTTCAAATTTTGCATGAAATAGTTAGTAATAACTGTTAGTAATAACAGGTCGGGTCAACATTTAGGCTACATATTATCACGTTATCACCTACGGGGGAGTAAACGAAGTCCGCGCGGACTAAGTCGCTGGCAACAGCTAGTATGATATTTAAAAAAATATCGATACGTTCTAAAAATATAACGTTGCTAATGTTGTTATCTTCTTTGACATTATGTGTACTGAAAGTGATGATTACCTACTGGCATCGTAATTGTTTAGTTATTGCAAGACACATAACAGCAGCAGCATATTAGTGGCAGTTGTTGTCGGTTTATTATTTTTGGTGCTGTGACATCGCAAAAAGTGCATCCAGTGACCAGCAAGCAATTGGCGACGTTTTTGATGATTTTTTCGTCACGTTTAAGAGTTATCGCTGATCGCTGGCGGATTGCAAACTTTAGGTGATACGCCTGCCGTTCTTATTATGTGAACGAGGAATAAGGAAGGATTTTTTAAATTCATTCCTTAAGATGTTGAAACAGAGTTGAAATCGTGTATGAAACGATCATTGACGTGTTATTTTACCCGTGGGCGAAGCTGCGCGTATTAGCTAGTCTTAATTATTATATGTCCAAAAAACTTACCTCCTTTTTCATTTTTCAGCATTCCCAACGTACCTCCAGTGTATATTACAAGAACTCTCTTAACTTGAACCATTATTAATACAAACTTATATTATTATTTTTTTATTATTAATTATATTATTACTGAACTTCAAAACAGTAAACCATTTAAGTTGAATGGTCTTGTATCAATAGGTTAACGCAGTTCATTTCACCTTATTATATAAGTTGATATTTGAGGTGTACAGATAAGGAATGATGTGTACATGAGAATAAACATGATTAACATGTTTAGAATTATCAAGTCATTGTATGTGAATGACTGTGGCGCAATATGACGTAAACTCTTATGGGCGTAACGGCCTGGCCACGGGAAATTCGCGCCTGCGCCTTTTTCGAATTTTTTTTAACGGCGAAGCGTCTGGCGTCTGAAACAAATGTATGGGAAAGTACTAAACATGCCACGCGGCGAGGCGACCGGCTGGGCGATGGACGAATTTTGCCGAGCGTATCAGCACAGCGCATGAACATGGCGCATCACGCAATGACAGAATAGTCTAGGAACCAGAATGGTTTAGTTGTATTTGCCGAGATAATACTCTAATGAACATTTTAACTTTAATTTTCAAACACTTACTAGGCCAGTAATTTGTATGTCTGGTCATCAAATCATAAGTATAATCAAAGTCCAGAGATACAATTTTTCTTTCTTCCCACAATGTTGAATATTCATAAAAATATAAGTAGTGTCGCCAAAAAATCGATAGTTTTAATCTAGAAACGCCATAACGTCGATAGTATCGATAGTATTGAACGCTGCATGTAAATAAACTATCGATTGCGTCAACAGTATCAATAATTGGAGATAAACAAAGTATCGATTCTATCAGTAGTATTGTTAGACAATATTTCATTAACTATCGATAGTTTATACAATCGATAGCATCGGTCAGTATTAGAATAAAGTTGACTATCGATAGTTTTGATGGTATCGATACTATCGATAGTAACTGTGATTAATGCAATATTAAATAACAGTACTATCGATAGTATTGATACTTTTGATAGTTTAATTTTTTAATCATGAATATTATCGCTTGTATTGCTGTTTATTGATAGTGTGGTACTTACGATATTATCGATAGGGTTTCATTACCCCAGTAATGAAACCCTATCGATAATGGACTATCAAGCGGCAACACTATAAATTAAAGGTTTCGAGTTTCGACACTCATTCCAAAAATTTTTCTTGATATAGTACGTATTTCTCATACTTCTTCCGAAATTCAACGTCTATACTATACCCCGATTCTTATTTAAATCGTGTACTACACATTCTCTTCCAAATAGTAAATCTTGAAGTACAAAACTACTCCCCTCCAAGCAATATCGAGATAAAGTTGAAAAAGTCATCTTGCTCTCGGACTATACGGTTGCGGCGAAGACTGCCAAGTTCCCGTGGCCTCAAAATCCGCGCCACGCCGCCGCCACCGCCGCCGCCGGTTCGCGTGGCCGGGCGGTAATAGGGTCATTTCGCCTGTTGCGTCCAATTAGTGGAGTTGGCAAGTTTGAAGGGAAAATAAAAATGTTATAGCACTATATTTTAAATTAAAAAAAAATAATAATAATGTATTAAATATATACTATTTTTTAGCTTAAGTCAAAGTTTTGGTCGAAATATCTACTATTTTTTTTAAATATTGACAAAAATCAAAATTAGGCCCTTTACCCAGTTCGCGTCCACAAAGTCCTAATTGCGTCTAGGTATGGATCATTTCGCGTCCATAAACTATAACAAAGGAAGATAGGGAAGATTTTTATAAATAACTAGCTGTTGCCCGCGACTTCGTTCGCGCGGACTTCGTTTACTCCGCATAGCTCCTCCCCCGTAGGTGATAGCGTGATAATTTGTAGCCTATATGTTGACCCAAACTGTTAATAATATTCATGCAGAATTTGAAGTAAATCCATGCAGTACTTTTTGAGTTTACCCCGGACATACATACAGACAAAACAGACAAATGGGCGATCGTTCGACGGTCTTTTTGCGTCCTCGGCACTTCGTCACTCTTTTATGTGGGGGTTCATGGGTATTATTAGATTGGTATTTAAAATCCTTTTCAGATAGTATACGTTTCTTGGGTTTTGATTAGGCTCTTTGAAAGATTTTTTTTTGACCTAGAGCAATCGAATAAAACAAAATCAAACGTCATAGCTGCTCTGAGTCAAAATAATATAGGTATAGGTACTATATCTATTATCTAAAAATGGCGACATTTCGTTCTCCAATCTCCGACCTCCGCGAAGCATCATAGTTCGCATTCGACTTAACAAATTCTTTGATTCCTTACGTATACATGGGGCATACTAAAAGTTTGGCACTTCTAGCTAATTGGAACTATGTGAATTTCGAATGTTATATTTTTAAAACGTTGCAACCTTCTTAGTAATAAAAAATAACAATTGGCGGGAAATGATTTGTGTCAATTGTTTTTTTATCACACATCAAAGTTCTACACGTACGCAACGAAAATGGAATTAAGTCGAAAAGATTTTAGAGCGATGATTTTTTATGATTTTAAAAGTTCTCTTTCTCCGCAAGACTGTGCTGCTCGTCTTCAAAATGCTTTTGGGAGAGAATCATCTTGTTTAAGCACCGTGAGGCGATGGTTTGCTGAATTTGAGAGAGGTCGAGTTTCTTTACATGACGAATTTCATGAAGGGCGGCATTCAACTGCCGTCAACGAAAATAATGTGCCTACTGTTAAGCGGTTAATTGAAGAAAACCCCCGGATTAAGTATGAGACAATTCGAGGACTATTGGGGATTGGTATGAGCCAAATTCAGAAAATTTTACACAAAGAATTGAAAGTTCGGAAACTTTGTTGTTGTTGGATCCCTCATGAACTGACAGCGGAGTAGAAGCGGGGTCGCGTGGAATGGTGCTCACAGATGCTACTGAAGTACGACCACGGACATTCTAATGTTGTTTATGACATTGTCACAGGAGACGAAACGTGGATTTATTGTTTTGAACCAAGTTTGAATCAAGTTCTCTTGAAGCGTATTAACATTTTGTTTGATGTGCTTGTTCTAAGTGAGTGCTGGTTGAGCAAGTGCCCCCGCTTACCTATTTTACCTGGTTATAGTTCTTATAAAAGTAAATTTTGTAACCAAAATGATGGTGTGGTGGCATTTGTTAGGAGTGGCTTGACGTGTGTAGTAGTTGAACCTTCTCTTATTGATGCTAATGGACTTCTCTTAAAGTTTACCAATGGATTGGCCATTATTGCTGTCTATCGCTCACCGTCCGTGAGGAATATAACTAATTTTTTAACATCCTTGGATAAATCCTTAAAAGTCTTGTCGCACTTTAAAACTATTTCATTAATTGGGGACATGAACATTAACATAGTGCCTGGAAGTGGGGATCAACTTACAGATGCCTACCTGACTCTTGCTGCAGTACATGCTATGCTACCTGCTCATGTCTTCCCTACCAGAAACAATAGTTGCTTGGATCATGTGTTACTAAAAACGAATACTCCGTGTACTACACTAGTGATTGAGTCATTTATTACAGATCATGCCCTAGTAATTTTAATTTGCAATAGAAATAACGGAAAGACCAAACCTGCATGCACTAGAACAATTACTGATGAATGTGCTTGCATCAAAGACCTTGAAGAATTTAATTTTTCATCTATGCTGTCAATGAGTGATGCTGAACTGGCAGCGAATACATTTGTTTCTACGATAAGGAATATTATTAATACTCACTCACGCACTGTAAAATTTCTAGTAAACAACGCATCATTAAACCATGGATGACAGCCGGCCTCCTGCGATGTATACGAAGCCGTGATCGCCTACACAAACTCACCAAAAAAGACCCTGATAACCACTTAGCTAAAATCACATATACGCGATATAGAAACTTTTGCAGGAATCTGTTGAAACGTGTTAAACAAGATTATGAACGGTTCGAATTTCAAAAAGCTAAGAATAATCCTAATGCTACATGGAAAGTAATTAAAAGCTTAACTAATTTAAATGCTAAAGTAAATACGTCTACTGAGTTACTCCAGACAGCTACTACGCCCGAACAAGCCGTAAATCTTGCTAATGATTATTACAGTACCTAATATCGGCAAAGAACTTGCATCTAAGTTTAAAATAGCACCTTAACGTGATAACTGCTCTACACCATCGTCTAGTAATTCGACTTTAAATTCTATGGCCCTGATCAAAACGGATAATGTAGAAGTTGAGAATCTGATTATGGGTCTGAGGCAGTGTGCTACTGGTTGGGACAACATCTACTCTTCCCTTTTAAAAGCTGCTCGTCGTCATATAGTACCAGTAATAGTGCATATTTTTAACCTTTGCTTCTCCACTGGTGTCTTTCCTACGGTATTCAAAGAGGCTCTCGTACACCCGATACATAAAAATGGCATGGCATTCGATACGGTCTCTGTGCCCATTCTTATAAATAAACTGGAGCATATCGGTGTACGGGGAGTAGTCCTTAACATTTTCGAAAACTATCTGCGCGACCGAAAACAAAGAGTATTAATTCGGCCTTACACAAGTGACGCGTTACCTTTGACCTGTGGCGTTCTCAAGGTAGTGTCCTCGGACCTACCTTATTTCTTATATACGTCAATGACTTGTGTAACTTGACCTTAAACCACAATAAAATATTCGCCTATGCAGATGATACTGCTCTACTCATTCATGGTGCTTCTTGGCAAGAAGTGCGCTACTATGCTGAAACTGCAATAAGGGCAGTAATTTCACGGTTAGATAGTAACTTACTAACTATTAACTTAACTAAAACTGTTTTCACTACTTTTGCTGTTAATTCTTCAAATTTGCCGAGTCAACCATTTTCTTTAGTGGCTCATAGGTGCACGAGCGGATATACTGTATGCTCCTGCACCGAAATGACTTACACATCATGTGTTAAATATCTGGGAGTATATATACAACCTGTTGACATGGAAGGGCCAGATTGAGGCAACAACGACTAGAGTCAGAAAATTAATATATATTTTTAAAAACCTTAGAGCAGTTGTTGATCAGAAGACTCTAAAGACTATATACTTCTCTCTGGCTCAGTCCATTCTCACTTATTGCATAGCGGCCTGGGGTGGCTCCGTTAAAACTAGTCTACTTCGTTTGGAAAGAGCTCAAAGGGCAGTGCTAAAAGTGATACTATCGAAACCTATCCTTTTTCCTACTACAGAGTGCTAAGTGTGAGTTTTTCTTTTCGCGTTCGATCGTGAGCGCGTTTCGAGTTTACTAGGAATTTGTATGTGATTTGTACAGCGCCACTTAGTGGTAAACGTGAGAAACAAAACATGCAAGTGCGAGATTTATGTTTACTTGTTCCCTGTTGAACACGGCCATTGACGGCCATTTTGTGTTCGATAGCGAGAGCGTTAACGCATGTGATTGGTGGGTTCAAGTGGAAGGCTAGTGTGAGATGCAATTTTGACGTTTCGAGTCACTAACATTGGTGAATGGTACGCTTACGCCGAAGTAAAGTTATCACTTGGGTTTATCGTAGTGAGAACGTAAAAAAGAAGAAAATTTTACAATGTGTAAAAAATTTAATTTATAAATTTGACAAAAATCATAGTTGGTGCCTCTTTTTCGCTTAGACAATGTTTGCAGTGGCACAGACAGAGGTTATACTGGTTGGAGCAATGCAAGCTTTCAACCATCATTTGATGCGTTGCTGGACCTCACAGAGAAACAATTCAGTGACAGCTATCGCATAAATAATAAATCCCCGTGTTGATCCCGGGCTCCTTTGAAGAAGATTAACTGCCGTTCTATCAGACAGGTCGTAAAAGGTGACCGATTGGCTATACAAGTCACTACCATCATGGGCTATTATGTGGTAGATCTGCATTGTCTTGCCCGGGTCTGGTACCACCGTCTTATCTATTCCTTACACAATAGCGTCAATGCTTGTCACTGTCGTGTTCCGATTTGGAGGGTAAATTTATGCATGTGGCATTAGACCTCGCTACAATATCAAAGGACTATTAACATCTTTGGTGTTTATAGGCGATAGTTGACTCCATCACCACACACATTTGCTTGTTTGCTTGATGTAAAAAAATGTATAAAAGTAAAATAAAAATCATTTATTTCAAGCACTTGAAACCTTTAATGTTAGTAACATATTTTCTTATAAACTACTAGCTGTGCCCGCGACTTCGTTCGCGTGGAAAAAATTCTAAAATAAAAACCCTTATAGTTCCCGTTCCCGTGTTATTTCCGGAATAAGAACTATCCTATGTCCTTTCTTGGGTCTCAAACTATATTTGTACCAAATTTTATCTAAATCGGTTCAGTGGTTTGGCCGTGAAAGCGTAACAGACAGACAGACAGAGTTACTTTCGCATTTCTAATATTAGTATGGATGTTAGTAAATACTAAATAGTATTTAAAAAATCACATATATTAAAACTACATATAAAATGTGTTTCAAAATAATTTACTGTGGTGTGTGTGCCAGTAATGAGCACCCATGCAAACACATAAACCTGTCCATAAAGGATGAGCATTCTACTGTTTATCATATTATTGTTGTTACCTGTTGTTATTCTGTCGCAAATGTGAGATGGTAGTCGCAGTTTTCTTCCACATTATAGCATAGAAATCCTCAACATGTGTATAGGACATGTACATTTAAGATAGTGTGCCAAACAAATGTATTAACCACACAGTGATCCAACCACCTTTTGCACCCCTGAGCCTCACTAACATAGGTATGAGTGTCTGAAGCTATACCAAGCCTTAAAACTCATTGCAAAATGATGCACCTTGGTGTGCGTTGTAATCCCCTAACATATACACAGTATCAAGGGCCCTGTTGATAAAAAAACATTGGCATTTATATATTCATTCAAATATACTCGCAGACCCTCAGGGTCCATGGACCACAGGTTAAGAAACACTATATATTAATATACACTGTTTCAATGTCACTGTCTTCAATGATTGCATTTAATTGGCCCAGGCACTGAACAAATATTGACAAATTATCAGGCTGATCTGTAGGCATATACACAGATGCAATCAAAATCTTCCGCATGTCCCTAGTAATTGCTTTTATATTTGTTATATGCTCACTTTCACAATTTAACACTGAAACTTCACTAAACACATTTCTTTGCCACAATAGTGCCACACCGCCATGAGATCTACCGTGAAGTACACCTGTTGTTAGATCAACAGCTGTGTACCTGACCGCTGCATCGATGCCACCAAGGCACCAAGGAGAGGCAGGTCGTGGGGCAGAAGCCAGGTCTCCTACAGTGTCACTGCATACACCAGATTACATAGTGTTTTGACACACTGAACACTGCGTTTCACATTTTTGCAATTAAAGCTAATAAATATACTGGGTTTGGTTTGATCCATTATCAGTTGGTATTTTTTCACACTGCGTGTCCCAGCTGGAGACTCCATTGCTTTTGAACGCATTCTGAAATGTACAAAACGCCTGAAATTTATACCATCTGGCCATAACTCGTTCGTGTTTTGACACGAAGATCTTAAACGCGTTTTAAGATTTCTCACGTTTAAGGTGTATTTTTTCCATCATAACTTTTTCACTTGTCTTTGCCCATCACAAATATCTTTTTCACACGTTTCTTTGTTGACGTTAGATGCATAAATGGTTATGCAGAGAACTATAATCCTTGCTAATTGCTTGATTCAACTTGTGTTTTGACACGAAGATCTTAAACGCGTTTAAAGATTTCTCTCGTTTTATATGTATTTTTTTCATCATAACTTTTTCACTTGTCTTTGCCCATCACAAATATCTTTTTCACACGTTTCTTTGTTGACGTTAGATGTATAAATGGTTATGCAAAGAATTATAATCCTTGCTAATCTAAGCTAAACAACAAAGAACAATATAACCTAAAAGGCTAAACAACTAAAATATGTTTACTCCTTCATAAACGCCATTAATCCAAATGTTGATGATCCCGTCATCATTTTTAATTTTCACTATGAATAATCTTAAGATTTTCAACAAAGAGTATGTAATTTATTTATTCTCAAGACAGTCACAATCGAATAAAAAATAGGTACAATAATGTTTTGTTTGGTAGTAATCCGTATAAGTTTAAAACACTACTCTTTTAGTTATAGACACTCAAGAATTGTGTACTTCTGAAAATGTTTGGTTATTCATTCGATGCTAACGTACAACCAACATTACGAAACAAATGTTCGCCATTCACGATGAGTAGACGCCGACCGAGTGGTTTGGCTAAATCGCGAACTCGCAGCTTCTCGATACTCGTTAAGTAAAGAGTTTATTCGATTAACGCGATGGTAAAGTTATTCGAACGCATTTGAGAAACTCACATTTAGCACTCAGAACTTTATAAAATTGCCAACGTTTTAACTGTAAGACAGTTGTTTATTCAAAAAATAATCTTGCGAAAACACCTTTGCTAGCCTTTTAGTAATTATCTTCGGCGATCTGATCGAATCTGTAAATTGAATACCGGGCGCACAGCACTTTCAAGACGACACTATAACTATATTGCACCTAGGATTTATAATACAGTCAACAAAATAATCAATATTTATCCGTTCACGTACTGGGAAGTAAAAGCCAAAATCACAAAATATCTTCAAACTCTCACATATAATGAATGCGAGATACTTGTAGCGGGGAAATGACAGTACATATACATTCACAAACACACACACACACACACATACACACACACTACATTCACACACAAACACACTCGCATGCATGCACACACATGTAGATATACGCATACATATATTATAATTGGAGGGTATTAACTTCTTAAATTCTAATTTTAATTATGTAATACAAATGTGTGTAATTATTGTTTGTATAAAATGTATTATAATAGTAAACTAATTGTAATAGTTCAGTAAGGAGAACATATTTCCTCGTTGTCCAGATGTGGGCGTAAATGGCTGGGTCACAATTTTTAACTATAGCAGTTATTTACGAGCAAATTGTATTTGTGCATTATTGTTTACATTTTCAATAAATCTTTGAAATCTTTGAAATTGTTTTGAACCCGAAAAAAAACAGCAATCTTGTGAATGGGTGTTTGAACAGGCCAACAAAAGTCAGACAGGCGAGAAACGTTGGTCAAAAAATGATCGCGTTTTTTTTCTTAGCTACGGGTCCCATCTGTACAATTCCACTTGAAGATCAAAATAGTGTTAATGCCGAGTGGTATTCTACCATTTGTTTACCCAGGGTGTTAGAAAAAGTTCGCGAAAGACGACCCAAAAGCCGCATTCTCCTACACCATGATAACGCTTCTTCACACACAGCCAACAAAACAAAGTCATTTTTGGCTTCCGAAAAAGTACATCTCGTCACTCATCCTGCGCATAGCCCCGACCTAGAACCCTGTGATTTCTGTATTTTATCCAAAATCAAAGATTTGATGAGAGGTTTTACTTTTATCAACTGCGAAGAGGCAGTGATAGCTTTCAATTAGCACGTAGAAAACATGCCTTCACATCTGTGGTTCTCCTGTTTTAAATAATCGTTCGATCGCATGAAAAAATGTTTAAAATGTAAAGGAGATTATTTTGAAAAGCAACAAACATAATATTTTGGTTATAACATGTTGTTTTTTTAAGTTACGCAAGACTTTTAGTGTGACCTACGTACAATGGTATAATTAGATTTCGGATGTTGATGATAGTGAGATAGCTATATAACACCAAACTGTATACAATTTATAGTTATTGTAGCCTAATTTTGTTATCAGTTTCTTGAACTGTCGCTCATTATGAAATCAAATTTAAAGACGTATTCACATTATATTGATGTGACGTATATTGATGTGAATATATATATTTCTCGCGACGACATGCGTACATGCATAATATTAAAATTAATAAGCAAGATGATAATATATGATGATAATTTTATATGAATATACTAACTACATTGTGACATGCTAAATGGTACTTTATTTGTAGAAATTGGCTGTAGTCTTCAAAACTTCTACAGCTAAAGCTACAAATCCTCATTGTTACTGTTAATCATAGAATCATCATAAGACAATCTGTACACAGAATGCCGTATATGGTCTGTGTCCAATTGAGCACTATATTATTCCTCAGAGTTAGATTGCCGAATCTGATTTACTATTTCGCGTTCCTGTGATTGCTCGATATTGATAGTCTCTAACACATCATGGTACCTACCACTCCCAAGTAGCCGCATTACGTTCATCACGCTGTTCCTGTTTCTAATGAACGTATTGATTGATGTTCTCTATAAATACGAATTTCTTCGCTCTCTACAGTGGTTTCAATTGAACGCAAGGCAGTTGTGCGATTACGCTGAGAGCGAAGCCGAGATTCACGCGGAGTGAAGGTTTCAGAGGCACGGGACTCGGTGTCACATTCGCAATCGTTTGCTAATCTCATTTCGCGGTCTTCACAACTTTCCAGTGATCGCAAAGTAGCTGTACGACTACGTTGATAAAAGCCGAGATGAAAGCTGCGTGAAGGTCTCAGAGGCGTGGGACTCGGCGTGGCGCTCACGATCGTCTGCTAATCTCATTTCGCGCTTTTCACTACATTTTTGTGACCGCAAATTAAGTGTACGACTACGCTGAGACCTAAGCCGAGTTGCGTGAAGGTTTCAGAGGCGCAGGACTCGATCTGGCATTCGCAATCGCTTGATAATCTTATTTCACGCTGCGTGAATGTTTCAGAGACGTTGCTCTCGGTGTAGTGCTGGAGATTACTTGCTAATCGAGTTTCACGCTTTTGAGTACTTTCTAGTGACCGCAAGGTAGCTGTGCGGCTACGCTGAGAGCTAAATCAAGATTTACGTTATGTGAAAGACGAAGGTCTTGGAGGCACGGGATCTAGCGCAGCATTTGCGATCGCTTGCTAACTTTATTTTACACTCCCTAAAGATTTCACAGGAGCGAGATATGGTAAAGCGCCCGCGATCCCTTGTTAACCAAGACTCACGGTCCTCATTGGCTTCAAGGAAACAAACTTACCTCATGCTCTTAGCTGAGCTAGAGCCTTTATATAAATACTTTTTCTTATAGGCATTTTATATAACAATAATGTTTTTCTAGTCTATCATAAACAAAATCGTAAACACAAAAATCGATGTCCGTCTTCAGAAATCAGAAATCAGAAATACTTTATTCAGTAAAACTTTTTACAAGTTATTTTGACACGTCAACATATTTTTGAAAAACTACTGAAACGCGGCCACACACTGAGAAGATCCGGCGGAAGAAACTCAGCGAGCTTGTCTTTTTTTCATATCATTGATTTTTTTACATTATCACAATATTACAAAAAATATATATGAGATCGATATGAGGAGCAATTAATTCCAGGCTTTTTTGTCTTCTAAATAATCGGAGATTTTATAATATCCTTTTTTACACAGTTTTGTTTTAACACATTTTTTAAATTTATTGACTGGTAGATCTCTTATAGTTTCGGGAAGTTTATTGTAAAAGCGTATACATTGCCCCATAAAAGAGTTACTTATTCTGTGGAGACGAGATGCATGCACAAAAAGATTGTTTTTGTTCCTTGTATTAAGTAAGTGTACGTCACCATTTTTTTAAAAAAAGCAAATATTTTTACGACAGTACATCAAGTTCTCAAATATATATTGGGATATAACAGTTAGAATATTGATTTCTTTGAATTATTCTCTAAGGGAAACCCTCGGGCTAAGATTGTAAACTGTCCTAATAGCTCTTTTCGGCTAATAGTATTTATTTCAGCAGAATTTCCCCAGAGAAGAATTCCATATGACATAATGCTGTGGAAGTAACTAAAGTATACAATTCTTGCTGTGTCGACATCAGTTAACTGTCTCATTTTTTTAACTGCATAAGCTGCTGAACTAAGTCTATTTGCTAAATTATTAATGTGCGGTCCCCATTATAATTTCTTATCTAAAGTAATACCTAAAAACACAGTGGAATCTACCAGATCCAGGTTGTTTCCATCCAGTTGTACGCTGGTATCTACATGCCTTACATTAGGCAATGAAAATTTAACACACTTAGTTTTGTTACCATTTAATAAAAGATTGTTCGTACTGAACCAGTGTACAACTTTTGAAATCGCATTATTTACTTCGTCATACTTACTAATTCGTCTTTTCACTTTGAATAAAAGTGAAGTGTCATCCGCAAACAGTACGATTCCATGCTTATCCCCTACATAGTAAGGCAAGTCATTTATGTATATCAGAAACAGAAATGGACAAAGTATGGAGCCCTGCGGGACACCCATGGTTACAACAGCACCAGGGGACCTTTCTCCATTGAAAGAAAGAAAGAAAGAAAGAAATTATTTATTTGCCAGAATATGGGAGTTACAAGTTATTAAAATTTGATTAAGTTACCAATATATTCTACCATGATATGGTGTGCAAATATTTTAAAATTATAATTATTTATCAATAAACTAAAAATGTTGTGAGTCGATTTTTACAATTACTACCGGATCGGAACGCGGCCACACACTGAGAAGATCCGGTGGAAGAAACTCAGCGGGCTTGTTTTTTTTTAAAAAAAAAATATAGTTACAATTACACGCATTAATTGACATCACAACTTATTTCTATAAATTACAAAATTCATTTTTTGTTTAATTAAAGACATTTTACAAAGTTTAAGAAGAAAGATAATAGATAAAATGTAACAATTTAGTTAAGTTGTACAATTTAATGTATATTTATCAACATGTTCTACCTTATAAACTATATTTTTAATATGCAATTTTATAAATCTTGTAATTTAAAAAGATTAATTTCTAATTCATGTTAGTTTAAATTTATTAATTACAACGTTTTTTTATAATTATATACAATAAAAGATTTATTATTAGATTAATATTTAATTTTATCAGCAAGAAATTCATTTACATTATAATAAGATTTGTCTAGTAGTAAATCAAATAGTTGTTTGCGGAATTTATTAAGAGGTAAGGATTTAAGACTATCAGGAATATGATTGTATATATTAATTGCCATACAATAGGCATTTCTTTTAAAAATGTGGAGTCTTTGGGTGGGCACATGTAGTTTTTCACTATTCCTAAAATATGTATTACCTAATACTTCAGCATTTGTTTTAAACAAGTGTTGATGTTTTTTTACAAATGCGCATACCGCCAGGATATAAAGACAAGGTAATGGTAGTATTTTAAGTTTTTTAAAAAGTGGTTTACAAGAATAAAGTTGATTGACATTACATATTGCACGTATACATTTCTTTTGTATTCTAAATATTTTGATTAAATCTACTGAGTTTCCCCAAATAGGGATTCCGTATTGCAATACAGATGAGACATATCCATGATATGCTAACAAGGTAGCGTTTAAGTTTGCTGTTTCTCTTATTCTTCTTAAAACATACACAAATCTATCAATTTTATTGCAAAGTGTGTGCTTTCCAGTTACAATGTTTGTCAATTAATATTCCTAGAAATTTAGTATTCTCTGTATTTTCTATATTGGTATTGTTAAAAAATATGTTTGAACTTTTGATATTATTACTGTAATATGTTTGAAATTCAACTATTTTTGTTTTACTCAAGTTAATTTTTAGATTGTTGCTTTTAAACCATTCTGAAACTTTAAGTAAGGTTTCAGATGTTTCTAGTTGAATCTAGTTTATCACTAACTTGTACTTTTATTTCACCATTATTATACACTAAATTATTTAATTTTATCGACCGGTTTCGCTTTTTAAAGCATCTTCAGGACGTAATATTTACGTCCTGAAGATGCTTATGGATGCTTATGGATGGAGTAAAGAATATTACGTCCTGAAGATTTTTTTTTTTTTTTTTTTTTTTTTTATATCATAAGATAGCAAACAAGCAAATGGGTCTCCTGATGGTAAGAGTCAACCATCGCCTATAGACACCAAAGATGTTAATGGTGCGTTGCTATCTTGTGGCGAGGTCTAATGCCACATGCATAAGTTTACCGGCTACCTTACCCTCCAAACCGGAACACGACAGCGACAAGCACTGACGCTATTGCGGCAGGAATAGGTAAGGCGGATGCTTTAAAAAGCGAAACCGGTCGATAAAATTAAATAATTTAGTGTATAATAATAGTGAAATAAAAGTGCAAGTGAGTGATAAACTAGATTCAACTAAAAATTATGAAATTTCACCAAGTGCCGACGATTGAAAGTGTAAAATCTATTCAGATGTTTCCTTTACTAAAAGATTTTTGTTTTTACATTTAATAAGGAGGGTAGTGTCATCTGCAAATAAAAATGATTCATGTTCGATAGTTTCTGGGAGGATTAATATCAACCCTCTGAATTCTTTCATTTAAGTAAGAAACCAGAAGATCGAGAGCTTTATTTCGAACTCCATAATGGTGTAACTTCCTGATTAAAATGTTATGATCGACACAGTCAAATGCTTTAGACAAATCACAGAACACTCCAAGAACAACCTGCGAATTCTCCCAGGCTTCATAAACGTTTTTGAGGAATTCGACACCAGCATCTGTAGTTGAGCGACCCTTCGTAAAACCGAATTGTTTAATGTGAAATAATCTAAATTTATCAAAATGTCTAAGCATTTGGTCTAGTATAATTTTTTCAAATATTTTACTTAGGGTTGGCAAAACTGAGATAGGCCGAAAATTAGAGGGATCACATTTAGAGCCAGACTTGAAAACTGGAATAACTTTGCTAAATTTCATTTAGTCAGGAAAAACATCATGTGTTACGGAACAAATAAATATTACAGCTAAATATGGTGCAATAACATTTATTACTGAAGCAATGATTCTAACCGAATGTCCCCATAAGTCTAAGGTTTTTTTCGGTTCCAATGTTTTAAAGGCATTTAAGATATCTTTGGTATCAATTAATGAAAATTCAAAAGTTTTATCGCACTTGGTTACACATTGCTTCAGTAATCATTCAACAGTACTAACTGATGAACTGAGGTTTTAAGTTGTTAAGACCGCAGCATTGGAGAAAAATTTTTCAAACTCTGTTGCAATCTCCAAATCTCCCTCTATGTTGATTCCATCAGATTTTAGTCGGAAGACATTATTGAAATTTTTGGTTTTTCCAGTTTCACTATTAATAATATTCCAAGTAGCTTTTATTTTGTTTGTGGATTGTTTAATAATATTTTTTATGTAAAGGGCTTTTGCTGTATTACATGTTTTTTTAAAAATTTTGGAATTTTATTACATATTCTTGAAATTCTACACTGTGGTTATAAGATTTTTCATAATATAGGTCAAATAAGTGTTTTCTACTTTTAAAAATTTCCACAGTTGCCCATTCACTAAAACCTCTTCGGTTGCTTAATGATAATATTTTTGGAGTAAATACCCGACTATATTCTGTGTCAATTAAGTTAAACAAAGAACCATATATAAACCATTCGGGTTATCATAGTCCAAGATCCCAGAGCTGCCAGACGTCACGTATTTTCTGACGGATGAAATGTGGACGATAGAGTAGTGTTAGTATGTACTATGATCGTATGCCTACCTGCTAGCTTGGTCAAACGGCCAATTTCCAGGTATCAGGTAATCAAGGTACATAAAAACATTACTTACTTCACGTAAATTCTCCTGGCTGATTTTCATATATGTTTTCGAGTGTATAGTTAAAAATAAATTGTCAATACTCCCAGACACTTTCCGTCGGCCATATTGCTTGGCAGACGCTTTAAGGGTCTCAAAATAATTAGTTAACTTCACGTAAATTCTGACGCTCCATTTTTATATATGTTCATCCGACAACAATTTTAAAACCTTTGACAAGAAGACAGACCGATCCAAGGGGCCAATCATCCCCTAAACTAAATTTTAATATCTCTGTGAGTGGAAGCGCGAGAGCATTATCTACGCGTATTAGACTGAGTTAGACCGACTGCGCTGTTAAGGCCATGAAAATTACTTGAACAGATATTTTATAATTTTTAGAACTTTTGTTGACAAGTAAATTATGGCAACAAAAATAAGAAAAAAATTGACCTATAATAAATAATACTACAGTTAGCCGACATTTTTAATTTTTTTTTTCAATTTATTAATTAGAAATAAAAAATATTTTTTTAAAAATAACACTTAAGGTTTTTCAAATTTTTTACAAATGAAATTTTTTTAAATAATTTTTTTCAATTAAAAAAAAATTAAAAAATTTTTAGATGTCGGTTAATTTACTTTCATTTTTTTTTACTAATTATATTTAATTAATATGATTTTTAAATAAAATAAAAAAATGGTCAGGTGACAGCTAACTTTATTGTAATTTAAAGGCCCTCTTGAGGCCAACAGCTAAAGTTTTTAAAATTTGGGAGTGCCAAATAAGTATTCAGTGTTCTGCCGTGCCCGTGATTCGAACCCGGGCCTCGTTGATTGCGTAGTCAGGTTCGCTAACCACCCGACCAACAAGACGGTCAAATATACGACTTTAGGAGAATTGATTGAATATTGAATACCTACCTAGCTTAGTGTAAGAAAATGTAAAAAACAATTTGAAATATTCCCTTAATACGTTCACAGGCTTATGACTGACAGCTTTTTGGATTTTTTAATGTATGTATTATAATATGACCTTAATGCTGGCATATTTAGCTGTCGCCCTTCGCAGTGTACTTGTCCCAAATCTCAAAGGATTAGTAGTACATTGTATACGTATTCACGGACGCGTACGCGTGATACTTTTAAATACTCGATACGCTTTTGCCTCTTTGACATTACTAAGTTGTATGTGTAATCGGGGATGCGTACGCTTACAGTACTTCTAAATACTCGATACTCAAATATTCTACGACTGAATGCTTAGTTTGGAGACTTCTTAGTTGAAACCTAGTATAGAAACCTGTTCCCGTAAATACGTCTCATCTCTGCTTAACAGCGCAGTCGGTCTCACTCAGTCTCATGCGCGTAGATAATGCTCTCGCGCTCCCACTCACAGATAATAAAATTTAGTTTAGGGGATGATTGGCCCCTTGGATCGGTCTGTCTTCTTGTCAAATGTTTTAAAATTGTTGTCGGATGAACATATATAAAAATGGAGCGTCAGAATTTACGTGAAGTTAACTAATTATTTTGAGACCCTTAAAGCGTCTGCCAAGCAATATGGCCGACGGAAAGTGTCTGGGAGTATTGACAATTTATTTTTAACTATACACTCGACAACATATCTGCAAATCAGCCAGGAGAATTTACGTGAAGTAAGTAATGTTTTTATGTACCTTGATTACCTGATACCTGGAAATTGGCCGTTTGACCAAGCTAGCAGGTAGGCATACGATCATAGTACATACTAACACTACTCTATCGTCCACATTTCATCCATCAGAAAATACGTGACGTCTGGCGGCCCTGGGATCTTGCTCTATCATGATAGGGCAGCTTTGGCAATTTTTCAGTTAAGTTAGCCTTAAAACATTCTACTCGGCTAGTATTTATTGGAACAAAAACAATTTCTTTTCTTTGAGGTTTGTTTGTCACTTTTGGAAACTTAGCTAATTGGCCTCACTTTTAATTGGCTTCACTTTTAAAAACTACGGTAAGTACTAAGCAGATAAAGACTAAAATTCCCAATACAAAAACTAATCAATAGAAAGCAAAAAACTTTTATTTTTACCACGTAAAACTTCGCAAGAAAACAGAATAAAAGATTCAGGGGTTTTTGCTCCCTACGCTTGGTGTCAACCGCTGACCGTTAAAACGGCCAGGTCCTTGGATTGGGCCGACGTGAGTCGGCCACTGGTCTTATCCGGGAAGATGGTCTCGTCCAGTAATTTTGTGTTGTCCGAGGAGTTGGTCAAATCCGGTGGTTTGCGTTTGTCCCCCTGTCTTCATGCCATCCCGGACGATCAAGCTCCGCCGGCTCCCCCGGCGAGCCCCGGCGACCCCATTCGAGGAGGCCCAGCAGGAACCGATCAGCGACCGAGATGACGATTGACGACTTAAGGGGGCGCGGTCGCAGTTGTGGTGATGGTGAAGCGCCTCAGGAATGGTCGCGCATCTGGAGGGCGCGCGTGCGACGGAGCGATGTTTCTAACGAGGGGGAAATCTGAGTTATCAGCACGCCTGAACATAGAGATAGAAAATCTTTTGTTAAAATTTTTATATTTTAACAAAAGATTGTCTATCTCCATGTTCAGGCGTGTTGTAATTTAGTTAGAAACGCCCGGTTTCGCAGTAGCGGTCATTTGGACCAAATGCCTAAGTTCAATTCGAAAAAAAAATGTAAGCGGTTGACCCTACAGGCCATCCCTGAAACTTCCCGCTAAATTAAGGAATTTTAAGCACAAAAGAGTAAAAACTATAAACGTGGATTTTTTCAGTTCAAACATATATTATGTTAAATTTAATTGTGAAGAATTTGTGAAAGCTGCTTAACTTTCGATTCGTTTCAAGGTCATTTTAAGATTTAGAACGGTATATATGGATCACTCAGAATGCACTATGTTTATTTGAACGATTTTAAAACACCACCTTATACTGAAAAAGTATGAAACATTATCATGTTTATTATAAATTATGCTTCTGGAAAAATTTATGAAACAAAGATCGTGATTGAAATCTTATTGGCTTAAGAGAAAATCAAAATCTTGTTTTTTCTCGATCATCCCAACTGAATCATCCTTATATTGAACTGTATTCAATAAACCGAAACTTTTAGATAGAATGAAAAATGTTGTACTAAAATTTGCCCCTGTAAGTGTTATAATTTTAAAAATAACTCATTTTTTACAATCCATACTAATATTATAAATGCGAAAGTAACTCTGTCTGTCTGTCTGTTACGCTTTCACGGCCAAACCACTGAACCGATTTGGATAAAATTTGGTACAAATATAATTGAGACCCAAGAAAGGACATAGGATAGAATTCTTATCCCGGAAATCCCACGGGAACGGGAACTACGCGGGTTTTTATTTTAGATTTTTTTCCACGCGAACGAAATCGCGGGCACAGCTAGTCGGTTTATATATCGGTTTACTTGAGTACCGAGAGTTGTGTGTTTTGTTTTTAGAAGTTTTAAATATATTTTTAGAGTGTTTTCACTACATAATTTCAACATAAAATTACGTTTTTTAATTGACAAGTTCCAGCAAAGTTAAGTATTTATTACACTGCATTAGGGGTATCATACTAAGGAATATTATACACAAAAAAAAAACAGAAATTTTAAATTAACCAAAGAAATTAACTTTTTATAATTTAAATTTTTTTTCTAGCATTCATAATTATATACTAGGATGTAACCTAATCGATAAATCCGTAGGAAAAAGTATGTAAAATAACTGGTTCTTCTTCTTTGCTGTTATACATTTTTCCCATCAAAACATCATAACAGACTAGTTTGTCGTTATGGATACCATGTCCTCTGTAGTGACCAATATTATCGAGACTATAAAGGAACAAATTCTACACCGCCTAACAATTTGTAGCATCTGTTTCTTACATAAATTGTATTTGGTACATCTTTCAAATTAATGTTATCACATCCATTCAAATCAAAGGATATCAAATTTGAAAGTTCATAACCATTTGACCTTTACGCAAATCACATGTCTTTGTTTCATTACTAATAGTGATTGCATCTTCTAGGCTAAAAATGCCAAACATATAAATTATATCAACATTGATTGGCAGAAATGCAATCTTCCTTGATTTGCTAGAATAACATGATTCGTTGGAGCACTATTTCTTAAAAACAGCACTCACTACAAATGTCATAATTTAGTAAATTTTCAAATATATATGTAACATTGCAGCCACAATCGATATCTTTAATACCATTTATTTTAAAATGTTGTAGTGCTATGCGACACCTCAACTCGAAAATTTCTTGTTCTGAATGTCTATCAGATAAATATTTAATATATTCTGTAATCGTTAAGTCTTTGCAAATCTCTACAGTATCTTTAATGTTGTTTTTTATATTATATCCTAAAACTAAAAGATACATCACTAGTCTAGATAACACGTGTTTGTTAGTTTTATTATACTTCCATCGTCGATAGGGATAGGACTACACAGGTTGCCATTTTTAATAAAACAAACATTTTTGGTGAAATGGGTTTGGCAGGTTTAACTTCTTCGCTCCATAAAAAGATGGTTCATTAGAAAATATAGACTCCGTAGGAAATCTTTCTTCAATTTTGTATTTGGTTTTTTTACCCTTTGTATTTTTATTTTCTTTAAATTATTAGACCCTTTACGTTTTATTAAGCGTTTTTCAAATAGGGATTTTTTATTGGTTACATCTTGACGTAAATCGCTTAGAGCTAGTTTTAATTCTCCGTCTAAATTTTGCAAATGCACTTCCATGAACTGATCGATCCTATGTTTCGAAATTTTTGTTTTAAATATTGATGTTTTTGAAGTTTTAAAATAATTCTCAACTGCTGAGGAGGACGGAGTCTTATTTTCTAGTTTAAAAAACGGACGTAATAGGTTTGAACACAACGGTAATTTGTTTAACAACCTCTTCTAGGTGGATACAAATGGCGGATGATAGTATTTATTCGCGTTTTTCAAAATAATACTGTTTTTATTGGATTCTACTAATCCATCAAACCATATTAGAAAATCAGTGTTTTCCAATTCATCTAACTCATAAATTTTGGTGCCATTTTCCATTTCAAAAATGACTCCATAAATTTTTGTTCTATTTTCCGATTCAAAATTGTCTCCTTCGTTAATTTCTGTAGTAGTAACGTCTGTAACATCATTTAGTAATTTGTCAATCCGTTCTTTAGTCTCATTACATTTAGACTTTGCCAATTCGTCATAATCATTATATTGTCCTAGAAAAATTTGTATAATATCTTCAATTATTTGTTTTGTTATTTTATACTCCTCACACTTCTTTAAAATCAAAATACAACGTATGTAAAATTATTTAAAATTTATGTCCACGCCATCTTTAAAACAAGATAAATTGAATAGTGTTTTTGTAAAATGGCTAGTATCAAGCCTTATAAAAGTGTCAGGCAAAATTGTGGATTTTCGACCTAAAACTGAAAATAAATGCTTAACATATTCCTTGGTTGCTTTTATGTTGTGTGAAAGCCTGGGTATTCGCAGACAGTAAAGCTGATGAATCGTCTGAAATCGCTTCGTTGGGTACTTTAACTATGTAAATGAGCCATGATTTTAACAATTTGCAAGTGAAATTTGGCTATGAGAGTCTCAGATTGGGATCCCAGGAACAATTTTTTTTTTATAACAATCTGAATTTTTGTGAACAGCTTCGTTTTGATGAGACAACCATCTTTTATATCTTCGAAAAATCTCAAATTCTCAGATGGGAAATTGGAAAACTATTTTTTTTGTTTGGGAAACAAAAAATATTGCTCAAATTTATAAATGACCGAGGTCTGCGGTAACAAGCATATAAAATATTTAATGTTAAATTGAATACCTTCTTTTTGGAAAGTCGATCGAAAATAAATTCCCAAAAATAAAAATATTTTTATATTTATTCTTTAAGTTTTAAAATATCATCAAAATTGCCATCAATATCAACAAGAAGTTAACATAAAGTGTTCCAGACGTGTTGCTGTCATCAACAGTAGTAGGTTCAGCAGTGGTAGTTTCTGTATTGTTGTCATTTACCACAGGTGGAGAGGCTTCTTCACCATCAGTCGCGAATACTCTTCCCCAAATAGCAAAGCTGTACAAATCTACGTTGAAATTCGTCAGTCGGTACGTAAACATAGTAATCATTTCCAACATGGATGTCTCTTCGTAAGTAAAGTACTCAACATTTAAGGGCATCAGCCGAGTGTCCAAGGAGACAGGGTAGTAGGCAGAGTTTTGGGTGGACACATTCTGGGCAATCGTGGGAGTCGGAACAAAACCAATGATTTGGAGTTCTTCAAAAGTAGCCACTGCGTTTTCAACGTATTGTGGAAATCTGAAAGAAAATATATCAAGAAATTATTAAATTTGTTTTTAAACCACAAAATCAAACCAGCAGATGGCTTGCCTGATGGAAAGACATTGACGTCGCCAATAGACACCAAAGATTAACGGTGCGTTGCTGTCCATGTAGCGTAGTAATGTCACTTGCAAAAGTTTGACGATATTGATATTCTCGGGACAAATTACACTTACTGATCTAACCCCAAAGTAAGCAAATTATTTGCTTGTGTTATGGGTGTTAGTTAACGATGCTAATACATAGAAATACGTATATAATAACTAGAATATATTTAATAAAAACTCAAACCCGGAAATACAAACATTTATTACCACCGCACAAATGCTCGTCCCCGTCGGAGATCGTACCCAAGCCCCGTCGTTTGCATAGTCAGGATCGCTAACCACTCGACCAAAGGGGCGGTTAAAACCGTAATCTAAAACCGAAACCGGTAAATCCGGGTGAGACGTAGCGGAACTCTACCGTCTAGTAGTCATAATTCTAGTGATACGTATAGCCAACTGTTAGCTTGTTACGAAGTGCCAGTCAGAAAGGCACAGTCTATTTTTCAAGGGGACCCTGACCAACACGGGCAATTTTTTTATGAGATAGCAAACAAGCAAATGAGTCTCCTGATGGAAAGAATTAAACATCGCCCATAGACACCAAAGGTGTTAATGGTGCGTTGCTATCTTGTGGCGAGGTCTAATGCCACACGCATAAGTTTACCAACCACCTTACCCTCCAAACCGGAACACAACAGTGACAAGCACTGACGCTATTGCGGCAGGAATAGGTAAGGCGGTGGTAACAGACCCGGGCGAGACAATGCAGAACTCTACCACCTAGTAGCCACGATGATAGTGACTCGTATAGCCAATCGGTCGCCTTTTATGACCTGCCTGGCAGAACGGTAGTTGGCCTATTCTTCAAAGGAGCCCGGGACCAATACGGGGAGAAAACTTATTATATTATATTAGATTACCGGGCAAACGAGCAGGAGTTGCACCTGACGGTAAGTGATCATCGCCGGCCATGAAAATCCGCAATACCAGAGGCCTTGCGCTCACATAGCCAATCGGTTGCCTTTTACGACCTACCTGGCAGAACTGCAATTCTTCAAAGGGGGCCAGACCAACACGAGGAAAATGATGATATTATGATATTAAAGTTAAATCATAAAACGAACGCGAACCTATATAAACAGGTGTCGATTTCATCTCCACTGCAAGCAAAGACGGCGCAGATCCGATTGCCGCCTGTCGCCAAACCACTGAAACTACGAACCCCGCTAAACGCCGCCGCTCGGTATCTATAATACTAAAATTAATCTACAAATTAATGCGTGGAGTGAATACTTTGTGCCCATTTTTATGGTTCCGGAAAGGAACCATTATAATTGCGTTAGTCTAGCTTAGAGATCCTTAGTATTGAAAGCTGTAATTTAGCATGAATCACGGCAACAAAGTGGTAACATATGTTTTTTATAGAAGAGGGTGCAAACGGACAGGAGATTCAATTGATTGTAAGCGATTGCCGTATACAACTACACTACACTACCAGGGGTACTACCCATAGACAACTACACTACCAGGGGTCTTGTAGTCGCGTTGCCGGCCTTTTAAGAATGAGTAAGCTTTTTTGTCGAAGGTCCCTAAGTCGTAGCTGTTGCGAAAAAAATCTGCCAATAGCTGATTCCACATAGGAGTAGTGCGGGGCAAAAAGTGCCTCGAGAATCGCACGGTTGTGGATTTCCAAACATCGAGATGGTGAGGATGAAACTTAAAATTAAATATAAATCTTGAAAAATGTTTTTAGGGTAGCTTCTCTACATGTAAAGTGGGGATGTTATTTTTCCCCGTGTATCCCACATTGTAAGATATCATGTTTTTAAAAAATATAGATTTATGAAAACATATTTTCGATTAAGTGATTAGTTTGTGAAATATTAAGCTATTAAGTGCTAATTTTCTACAGCGCTAAGTTTCTGAGTAATAGTCGACCGACTTAATGTACTTAGAGAAGTTTTTATAGGCGGTGAACCTGCGTTGCGGAAATATCCGTCTTATAGGTACGTCAAATAATATGTAAAATTAAAATATTGTATTATTTATTCACGCGAATTTATTCGTTTCATCATAGCACTAGCGCTGCAAGGCGTTTCGATGTATGAATGATACTACAAACAAAAAAACTTGACTCAGACTCAGACTTGACTCCGACAAAAAGATGACTCAGAAAGAGTTAATAACTTTTCCGAGTCAACTTTTGTTTGGGACGAGATTCTTCTGGTAAACGCTATACCACACATTCCACAAAAGTTGGTCGCTAAATTATAGAAGTTGCTTTTAAAATGCCTCTAGCACACATTTATTATATCCTGCCTGCTTCCAACAGATAAGAGAAGACCTCCTTTTCTGTAACTTTGACAGTCAATTCCATTAAACGCCTTCGAAGATTTTATTGATTCTCACTCCCAACATTTTTCACCAAAGGAATGAGTAGACATGTCGTGCGATGATGGGTAGTATGAAATGGTAGACATACATAAATAGTAGTGGCTCATACATTGCCTAATTTCATATATTTTTTTCATTTTCTTTTTTTATGTAAAATGCGCCAAATTCGTCAGTTTCATATTAAAAAACTTAATATTTTAATTCATATTTATTGTTCATTATCATCTATTTCTTGATTATATTACAAATTGTTATTACAGTTCTAGTAATTTTTTGTACATTAACAAACTACTCATTTAAACATTGTTAGGCGTTATTTGTGATTTTTTTAGTGGCAAAAATACCTTAAAATTTTCGAAATCCAATTATGAAAACCTAAAGTAAAACTTTCTTTAAAAAAATACAAATTATATCTACTAAATAAATTAGAGACTAGTCATATTCTGAGATAAGTCATTGTTATGACAAGATATTATTGGTTCACACCGAGTGAGGCAGGTTAGAGGCAAATAATTCCGAGACCCTTAAGCGATGCTAAATTGTAAAGAAACGCCAACCCACTGCGTTCATATTTCAACTTTTGCAGAAATTTATAAATTTCAGTAAAATCTTAAAATAGAACTATATAAGTCATTATGTTTTTAAAAATCATTATTATAGTTTCTGTTGTAATAGTACTCGTATCTTGATATGGATCATTGTAATTTTGATTATATCGTACTACCGTGGCAATTTTGGTTTGAATAACCAACTTTCTTTTAGCTATAAACGAATACAATTAAATGTTCAACAGTTTTAATTTTCACTGTAATCGGGATGGGTGAAATGAACATATTCATATTTTTAACTGAAATATCGCAAATAAGTACTCAATAACGTCTATATGTTGTGTTATAGCACTTACATAATATAGATTTTACACGACTGCTGCTCTATTCATCATACATTTGTATATAGCTGTCCGAGAGCACCAAATAAAAATTAACTTTTGCATAGCAGCGTGGACAATACGCGAGGCTCTTTATAAATCATAAAAACCCGATGTAGAGCTTCCTTCCGGTTTGTTAATAGATTTTATAAAAATTAAAAAGTTAAGAAAGTACATAAAAATAAACTTAATGTAATACAATCGTTCTACTCTATGGTAAGTGGTAAGTTACCACTGGGAACAGCGACGTTTAGCCATTGCAAAACAATTATTTTCATATAAAAATAATTTAAATTTAGATCAATATTCACAATATCACAGTCATATATCACTAATCGTAATAATTATAATAATTATTGTTAAAGATAATGCACTATTTTTACATGTATAATTTTCAGTTATTTAAACTAGTGCTACAATGTAGAAAGTCTGAAAGTCAGAATGTTCACACGCGCTTCAAAATCCTTCCGAATAGTACCACGACATGGGTGGAGTGTGTCTCTTTCTATTAAACGAAGCGCCAATCGCCATATATAAGTGCGGCCATGCGTAGTTTGCAAATTACTACTAAGTAATTCTACTAATTTGAGAAACAGTTTTTGCATTACATAAGTAATTACGTAATAATTAAAATAAGCACATTTTATCGACGTGTATGAATAAAAGGAATGTAACGATTACCGAATATAAAAAAATCTACCATCATATAGTTTTATTTACACTGGCAATTGCAAGAAAGGGACAACATCCACTCTTGTCGTTGTCTTGCTCAGAACGTTTTTCCCCTCAGTTATGTAAGAAACAAATATCAACTTTATTAGTAACGAAATAAAGTACATTTTTATTTTTCAAATATTGCTTCGTAATAATTCCAGTTATCGTATATAAGTTCCTTGGTGGCACCCTTCCCTTTTTCTATTCAGGTAATTCTGTCAAACAGCAGGTTTATTTTTTAAAATTTGTTTTATTCAGAATGCAACCTTTATTAAATTCTCATTCTTCAAAAAATTCAATCTGTGATTTAATTACTACCTAATAGAGCTTTGCAAAATAGAGCATTGTTAATGTTGATAAATTTAGACGACGATTTTCTATAGTCCTGACCTAAAATATATTAACTTTTAATTTAAGTAAATTAGGTCCTTCCCTCTCTGTCAAGCTTTCTTTATATAATATGACAGTGAATAACAAAATTCCTGTCCAATCCAAAATAAATAAAAATAAAAAATATGGTATTTCACAATATGGTATTCTAAATATAAAAATATGTGTTTTAAAATGTATTTGTCAGTTGCTCATGCCACGGATTTTATAACTGCGGAATTTTGTATGTGTGTGATTGTTGAGTGCCCTTTGTTTTTCTCAAAATCTTTTGTAATAAATAAAATAACTTTTAAAGCCGAATTTTATTAACCTTAAAAGCGTAATTAATGTCTTTGTACCTTTTGTAATATTATAATTTGCCTTTAGCCTATGATTAATCAATCAATAAAAAAATCTTTATTTGCTAAATTAAATAGGGTTACATAGGTTTTTAGGTATGTAACATTACCCTGGTTGACTTAAGTGCTTTTGTTTCTTGTTTTTTTGTTCTGCCTATTTTGTCTTACAACTGACATGCAAATGTTAAATTTAAATAAAATATTACTAGACGAATCATGTTATAAAAAATATTGTGTTAATTACTAGGCTAACAATGTACCATTATTATTACAATTACATAATTTCAAATAACAACGTTTACGTAACTAAAGATAATAATATTATAGATATCAAAATTTCAAATGTTAAATAGAAATTAGACCTTGTATTGCAAATTTAATTTTAAATTGTCTATTAATAGGTTAGACTTATTGTGACAAAATGAAAAATACGTTATAGTATTTTTAATCAATAATTATAATCATTTAAGAAAAATTATCACTTTTAATTTCAAAACAGTTTAGTTTGATAACTCTTTGCTTGCTGTGCAATTTGTTGGACTGCGTGCGTTAGGACGAACAATTAATTTTTTCGATTTTTTGAAAATTGACACTGTAATATAGTCGCCGGTAATAGGTTATGTTTAGAGTAAAACATATTTTGTATGCTTGAAAAATTAACTGACTCAAACACGTTAACTAAAGACTAATTCATCACAAAAGACCTAAAAAAATTCTATATAATGTTGCACGCGAAAATACGTAATTAATACATGGATAGGCTAGGCTTTTGTTATAAACTACATAGTACAAAACAAAGTCGCTTTCTCTGTCTGTCCCTATGTATGCTTAAATCTTTAAAACTACGCAACGGTGATGCGGGTTTTTTAAATAGATAGACTGATTCTTGAGGACTCATCACTGTAACAGGCGAGCCACACTGTTGGAAACAAGCTTCCAACACGGGTGACCTTGGTGGGAGGCCTGTGGATTTTATATGAATTTTTGTTGCAAACAAGTGTTTACACTGTTGTAAACCGCCGGTGTGGAGGGCTTGTTTCCAATAGTGTGGCTCACGTTTAATTAGAAAAGATCGTTAGTTGTTAAAGATAATCTTTTCTCAGTTATAGTTTTAGTATATAAACTTTTCCGATATTCCCACGGGAACAAAAGCTACGCGGGTGAAACCGCGGGCAGGTCGCTAGTGACTTATAAGTCATGAAATGTGTGGATGTTTTCGAATGTAAATTCCTACGGTCAAAAGAATAAGCTCTTTAATGAAATGCTATATATATATATATATATATATATATATATATATATATATATATATATATATATATATATATATATATATATATATATATATATATATATATATATATATATCAGTTGGTAGCTTTTAAGAAAACTTTAGTAACTTTAGTAACTTTAATCACTAAAATCTTTTTTGTCACCGTATATTATGTTTTCAATTTTAATGTATTGTTTTATGTCATCTTTATTTATTTTTTTATATATTGGGCTATCATCTTTAGAGTAAATTCTTCCCCATATTCCAAAAGAAAATAACTCAATCTGGGGCGACATAAGCTTATACTCTATATTTTCGAAAGTCTCTTTTTGGTCTAAATAATTGTCATTTTCTGAAATTGAACCTCCTCTAGAAGATTCAAAAAATGAAAAGTTCTTGGGGTTTAATGGGAACTTATTATTTCTTATCGATATAGGGAAATATTCTATATCATTACACTTCAATGTCGAGTTATATCTTTTGTGATAAGTTTTCATTCTTATTTCTAACTCCTGAATCTCATAATTATCTTCAGTTTTGTTGAATCTGCAAAACAAAAATTTATTATTAAGTAAAATTTAAAAATCGATTTGACACTAGGTTTTATAGCTATTATTTTGTATTATACATTAACCACGACTCGTTTTTGTCCAGATCCCTTTTTAAAGAATAAATCATCTGCTTTTCTAATAGAAATATTTTATGAAAAGTGATATTTGTAAAAGTGATACTTAATATGATGCTACTATCGTGACCATTAACATATAGAGTTACTTTTAAAGGTCCGCCCAAATTTTAAAAGTAGGAACTAAATATTGAATTGAAAGTTCGTTTTAATTATTACTGTAAAAATATTACAAGATACTATAATAATATTCGTTTAGAAATATCCCACTAAATTCATGAATTAGATGCGCTGAGTTTTGTGAATGAACTTTCTGATGCTGATAGTAGTTACGTTTTCCGGATCACTTTTAATTTGGTTGAAGGTACTAAAATATATTATTTTATTATACTATATAAGGTACTAAGGTACTAGAATATATATTCGATTCTGAACAGCCTCTGGAAATTTGTACAGACCTTTAAAATTGACCTTGCATAGAGTATCGTGTCATTTCGCTTAAGCACAGCATTTTGCTTAAGCGTATTACCTATGCCAATTGCCTTCAATGTCCATGCTAGTCGCTATCCGGCTCAAAAGAAAAGATTGACAATGAAAAAGACGGATTGCCGAGGTGATCGTGCGTGATCGTGATCGGGTGTTTCATTTCTCTATCAATGTGTGCACATACACCTAACAGATTCTACTCAACTTAGACTTCCAGAAAATTTGAACCAATTCAGTCCAGGAGATTTTGAGAAATTTCGCAAAAAGCGTCAAAACTATTTTTTGGCGAAACATTTTTTAAACATAACTTCCAGATTGATGTACCGATTGAGTATAAAATCTAACCAGCTTCTTTTTTCAAAAAACTGAAACCCTTGATATGCGAGTCCAATTCGCTCATGACCGGTTTTTTTGCTGTACCTTTTATATACATTCTAACAACATGTAATACATTTACTATGTTTAATAATTTTTATAATATCAAAATGTTAAATTTCACTCACCTATAGGGACAACTCTTAACATCTTCTGATTTACATGCAACAAACAAACATGCCACAACGCCTACTTTGCGACGGGCGTAAGTATTTGTTCCATCTTGGATAAAAGCCCGAAAATACGGCGTCTGTAAGACAAAAAACGTTTTAATTTACAAATTTCTTTATTTCAAGAGTTATTAATATTTAAAAAAATATTAAAATTTTAAATAGCCCAACACCAAAACATAGTTTTCTACAGATGATAAGTTTGTGTAATGGCCTTAAACCAAATAGGAAGGGATGAAGTGATATATAAGATGATTGTAAGAATGTGAGACACTAAGCTAAAAGAAGGAATATCTCCGGCTTCGTCGTCTAGACGAAAAGATTCTGCCTGGCGGGTCATAAAAGACCGATTGGCTATGCGAGTCACTATCATCATGGCTACTAGGTGGTAGGGTTCTGCATCGACTCGCCTGAGTCTGTACCACCGCTTTAACTATTCCAGCCGCAATAGCGTCAGTGCTTGTCATTGTCGTATTCCGGTTTGGAGGGTAAGGTAGCCGGTAAACTTATGCATGTGACATTAGACCTCGCCACAAGATAGCAACGCATCAATAACATCTTCGGTGTCTTTAAGCGATGGTTGACTCTTTTCATCAGGAGAACCATCTGCTTAAAAACATAAACCAAAACTGTAATAAATCAAAGTTAAATATTTTTTTATAATAGATCAAATAGTTTTAAAGTATTCGTATAAACAATCTTTTCTTTTTATAATATTGGTACAGAAATAGACTAGTTAGTTATATAGGTAAGACTAGCTGTGCCCGCGACTTCGTCCGCGTGGGATTTTTAAAAAAAGCTTAAGTTAGCCTAAGTTACTCCTTATTACATCAACTATCTACCAGTGAAAGTCCCGTCAAAATAGGTCCAGCCGTTCCAGAGATTAGCCGTAACAAAGAGACAGACAAAAATCGTAAATAGTGTTATTTTGGTATATGTACCGTGTATACATCCATATGCATTTAGTTATAACCGGCTATTTTAATATAACAAACAGACACTCCAATTTTATTTATTTGTATAGAAGATATAGAAAGATCCATATAAAACATTGTCTTTATTTCAATTAAGTAAAAATCGGAAAAACCTAATATTACTTACACTTTATAATATGATACATTTCTAAATACTAATTGCTCAAAAAATATAAATTTTAGGTCAGCTTGCACCCAAACTATTTAAATACCTTTAAATTAATTTATGCAAAGTAATAGTCACTGAAAGTAACGACATATACTTTTTTACATGATTGCACTTAAAGAAATTACTTTTAAATACTTTTCAAAAATGTTTAAATAGTTTGGTGCCAGTAGAATGTTAAAAAAACGTTTAGAAAAGTAAAGTATCTTCACGCCGTAGGCAGGTAGACGTACAAACAGTGCACCCACGATTAGCCGAAGATACTATGTTCCACAATGTGATAGGTAGCCAGCCTATCGCCAACCAGGCACTTTTCCAAATCCCAGGCAAAGTTGTTTTCATCATAAAACTGATTTTTTTATTTATTTCTAGAATTGCCCGACCCAGGAATCAAACCCGGAACCTCATGTGGTCAACACCGCAGTCACCTAGACCATAGAGGCGATCAGCGGAGAGCAGGAAGGAGAGGGGAAAAACTTTTACTTCATAACATTTATAAGTTTATTTCATTTTCTAATCCGTTAGTTTAACAATGACTACGGGATTTGAAACAATAGTATAAGATTATAGACTAAGCAATGGCATAAAAGAAATAAGAATATGTACAAAGTGAAACAATTGACTCCGACTCCGAATAGTAAAAATTTGAAAAAAAAAATGTAAACAGTTGACCCTATGGGCCATCCCTGAAACTTCCCACTAAGTTAAGGTATTTTAAGCTCAAAAGAGTAAAAAATATTAGCATAGATTTTTCAGTTCAAACATCTATATTGTTAAAAATGGCAGTATATTAATTTTTGAAAAGCTGTATATTTTGAAAACGATGATGGCATTCAATTTAATTTTTGAGATCCAAAATATTGCTAAAGCTAAATAATCGATAGGGTTAAAAATTTCGATGCAATGTTAAAAAACATTTTATTTTTAATTTTCTTCATTGATAAATCTCAAACAAATTGATCGATTTTGATTAAATTAACGGTAACGGTTTTAAAGGAAAGAAGCTGATTCGATTTTTAAATCAATCGCTGTTTTTTTCAAAGTTACTTATGTAACTTGAAAGTTATTTAAAAAAAATTAAGTAAATTTGCTAAATACAACGTAATTTTAATATTTGAAAAGCTATAAGTTTTGAGAATTAGATTCGATTTTGATTTTTGAAACGGCATTTGACGTAGTTTTTTAGTACTTAAATATCGTAGAATACCAAAAAAAATATTGGTTGAAAATTTCGAAGCTATGTCGAAAAAACACTTTTTTCAAAAATTTTTGTCAACGATTACTCCCAAACGGATAAACCGATTTTGGTGCACTTTATGTATAAGACGTGGTTTTTTGAGGAATAGAACTGATTGGTTTTTATACTAATCGGTATATTAATCTGGAAGTTATTTAAAAAAAAACTGTTTCGCCAAAATTTTTTTGATGTTTTTCAAAATTTCTCAAATCCTCCTGGACCGAATCGGTTTATATTTTCAGGAAGTCTAAGTTGAGTGGAATCCAATCGAATGCCATCAACCGCGTTTCAATCGGTCCAGCCGTTCAAAAGTTATGAGATGTTTACATACACGCATACACACACACACACACATACATACAGACATACTGACGTCATCGTGAAAATAGTCGGAAAAGGTTCCTAAGACCTCAAAACGAAGACACCTGGCGAAAACTCGATTTTCTAAAATGGGGTAAAATCAGTTAAACTTCCTTATTTACATACGTAGGTAGTGGGAAGTTAAAAAATTAGCAGAGTGTATTCAGAGAACTTTGACATGGGTACTTTTAAGAATAGGATTTTTAGATGTTTTAGAAAGTCTCTTTTTTCAAAAAAGGGATTCTTTATGTTGCTAATACTCATAGCCAATAGTGGCTACTTTTTAGGGTTCCGTACATAAACGGTAAACGAAACCCTATTACTAAGCCTCCGTTATCTGTCCGTCTGTCACCATGCTGTATCTCATAAACCGCGATAGCTAGAAAGCTGAAATTTTCACAAATTATGCATTTCGGTTACCGCTATAACAACAAATATTAAAAATAAAAAATAACAAGAACAAATACATAGTACATACAATACAATACAATAAACGTGTTTTTTCGTATTTTTTGCTATGATGGTACGGAATCGTTCGTTCGCGAGTCCGACTCGCACTTGGCCGTTTATTTACTTGTTGTGGGGCAAAGGTAATTTTAGGAGCTAGTAAATTTGTTGTTATAATCTATACTTATCACTAAACAGATCGGGCAGATTTTTTTTGAAATGTAGCGTCTTGAAATACCAATTGTATTCATACTATTCTTTTATGATAAGATTAAAAACTTTAGTCCCAGCTTAAAAATATTAATTCAAAAAGAAGTAAACTGACTACGATCAAATAATATTATTTTTCATGCAGTAAACTAAATGTTGCCAATGAAGATTATTCGTAAGTTTAGTAGAATATTTTTGTATCCTAAGTATTTATTTTTCTAAGTAGAATTATTTTTAACTTTAACGTCTGCTTTTTAAAATGTACTAACAATATCAAGAAAGTATATTTAAAATTATTAGATGTAAAGTATTTTTTATAATAAAATTTGAGCCGGGGTTAGGTTCCCTACCTACGTTCTACTACATTCGTACTTTATCGCGCTAGTATATACTTTTTTATAAATTCAATGAACAGTGATGTATAGGTGAGTAAAATATACATTTTTAACATCTTATGAATTTTCTACCAATTATCTATTTCTATTAGTCTTAATTATTTTACAAAAATCCACGTTGACAACACTGATTTGAACCCTACGACGGTGACTCATATACAAAAAACAAAATATTATTAAGTGCTTTGTAGACTACATTCGGCGTACCATCGTTGAAAACTGTTACTTTGCCTACTTTCTGCAATGATTTTTGTTTATGTGGTATAGGGATCGTGCACGAACTATAGGGGCAGCACTGTTGCCGAAAGTAGTGCGCTCTGCTGTCAGATAAAGGAACTTTTGTGATGTAAACATTGTAATATAATAACACCGATATTGGAAAAACATGCAAAAAATAATAAAATTTGGGTTTTTACCTATAAAAAACGATCGGATTATTGGTCAGAATCATACTAAAGGCAAAAAGTGAATTGAATCAGGTCATGTCTTAAATGTAATTGAAACTGAAGAAGAAGTAAATAGAAATAAACAATCTACTATTACCTATCTATTACATGCTCAGTTGTCACACAAACCAGTATTTCCAATACTTATAATATCAAAATTATCATAAATGTTAAAATAACTTTAATTAAATTAAAAAAAAAAAAATTAATTGTACGATATTGAAAATAGCAAAATCTAGCAACATTTAAGCTTTTTGAAGAATATATTTTAAGACTTTCTGGAATTTAACAGAAAAAATAGAAAAGAAATAGCAGAAATATTTAAAAATATCGAAATACATCTATTAGTTTGTTGTAACTACTATTTTTTGAGAAAAAAAAAAACATCTGATTCTTTGTTTTTTTTTTTTTTCTTTTTTCTTTTTGGCATGGGCGTTAAGCAACTGCCATGATCAAGTAAAACGAGGAAACATATTTTAGACAATAAACTAGGATTTGGAATTTGGATTGACAGGAAAATAGAGGATCAGAAAGTAATCAAAATAACATAGATACTAAAATTATAAATTATTTACAACAATAATATTTAAATAAATATATACAGAGATAATACTTAGTTATTTGTATAATATTTACAAGTGGGTTAATATTAATTTGGTATTAGATACTAAATGTATCTAACTACGCTTAAATATTAATATTATTTTCTTGAATGAATAATGAAAGAATATTATACATACAAGGGTTTAACAACAGGGTTAGAATGGATGTAGGTAAAGGAATGTCATTAGAATATAGATTGTTATATAATGATGAATGATTGTATTTAGGACAAGCAAAAAATATATGATTGAGATCTCCAATATCAGTGCCACACTCACAAACATTGCTATCTTTGATGTGTAGCTTGAAGAGGTGTTCAGGAGAATTAGTGTGACCAAGCCTCATTCTGGTGATAACAGATGTTGACAACTTATTTAATTTCACTACAGAAAACCAAGGTTTAGAAGGTATCAATGGTTGTAATTGGGAATAGGTTTTGCCTTTCACCAATGTACCACTATCCCAGACACTTTGCCATGACTGCTTAAGATGGAGTTTAGGGAGAGCAGCTAGATCATGGCAATAATTAATGTAGGGGTATAAATCACCACACTGAACTGCCTCTTTAGCACACCGATCAGCTCGCTCATTTCCAGTGATATTACAATGGCTTGGAACCCAGGCAAAGTAAATAATATGATTATATTTAAAAGTACATTTGTATAAAAGATTTCTTAAGTCTAAAATAATAGGAGGAATAAATTTGGATTTTAAAGGGAACTTTTGCAAACAATGTAGAGCACTCAGTGAATCAGTCAGAATCATACACTTGGGTAGTTTCATAATGTGTATGTATTCTACAGCTTTATAAAGTCCATAACATTCACCTGTAAATACAGATGCTTCCGGTGGAAATTTGATTTTTTGAACAATATTGTACTGTTTATGGTATACACCTATTCCAACATTACTATTATTTTTGGATGCATCAGTAAAAATCAAATGAAAATCTTGCCATTTTTCATTGATAATATTGTTAAAATATTGATTGGCATACAAAGATTGTTTATCTATACCTAAATTTACTACAACAGGCTGCAGAGTTAATGATTCATAATTGTGTTTATATAAGGGATTTATAGGGGATGTAAAAGTAAAAGGCTTAAGGCTGTGATATTTCATATAGCTGTATACAAGGGCTGGGATTGTTTTGTGTTTCCAATACTTATCTGACATTAAATCACTAAGACTAGAGAGCTTTGTAAGCAGAGGGTGATTTTGTGATTCCAAAGTGCGAAGGAAAAACCTGTCAGATAGATATTTACGTCGTAAATGTAATGGAGGTTCAGCACATTCTACTTGTAGGGCAGAAACAGGGCTGGATTTCATTGCTCCTAGAACAATTCGTAATGCTTTAATTTGAACAGAGTCAATTTTCTTTAGACCAATCTTACTACATGGTTCTAGTAAAAACATTCCATAATCCAATAAACTTCTTATTAATGCATTATACATAAGTTTTAATGTAGATGGGTGTGCACCCCACCAAACCCCAGAAACACATCTCATTAAATTGATATTACGTTCACACTTTGCTGCTATATACTCACAATGATCTAGTCCTTGGAGTTTATTATCTAGTATTATACCTAAGAATTTTGTTTTCGATTTAACAGGAATTGAACTATTTTTGTAAGTAATATTTATTGGGGGTGGAAATTTTGTGCGAGAAAATAAAACTATGGAACTTTTAGAAACAGAAATATCAAGACCATTGTTATTAAGCCAAGTCTGTAGGGATAGAATAGACATGGAAAGATTATCACAAGCCATCTGTATAGATTTGTCAGTTGAGTATAAAAGGAGGTCATCAGCATACTGAAGAACATTTACATTGCTAGTTGCTACAGTTTCTATATCATATGAGTATATGTTGTAAAGGATTGGACTTAAAACAGAACCTTGTGGAAGACCTTTATATTGTTGTCTTTTTAAATTATTAGGGTCATTTGCTAAATTAATAGTTCTATTGTATACAATATTCATAATAACATTAATTAAATAAAATGGTATGTTTAATTTCACTAGCTTATTTTTCAGAATTGATAGAATTACATTATCATATGCTGAGGATATATCTAAAAAAGCTGCTAAAACAGATTTGTTATGAGTGAAAGCTAATCTAATATCAGTTATAAGTAAGCTAATATTATCTATGGTGCTCTTTCCTCTCCTAAAACCATACTGACTTTGACTTAATAAATTTCTGCTTTCAATAAACCATTCTAAGCGAAGTTTGACAAGGTGCTCTAGAATTTTCAACATAACTGATGAAAGCACAATGGGTCTGTATGAAAAAGGGTCAGAAGGGTTTTTATCAGGTTTAAGGATAGGGATAACAGAATGTGACTTCCATGTCTGAGGTATATTACCTGTAGAAACAAGGGAGTTCATAACCTTTAATAAGTATGATAGAGATTTATCAGTCATGTTATTTAAAAATGAGTAGTTAATATTATCCCATCCAGGAGTAGAGTCTTTAACATTTTGAAGGATACCTTTAAGCTCAAATAACGTAAAAGGGGAAAAATTGTCTGAAGAAGAAGTAGAAGGAAGAGAAAGGATACATTCTGGTACTGTAGGTGGAGCAAGATGATCTATCAGCTGATTTATTAACAATGGACACATTTCATTATTATTAGAAACCTTATATGCAGATCTAAATTTTCTTATGTTTAACCATACACTTGAAGGTTTTGTTTGGGGTGATAAGGAAGAGCAGAATTTCTTCCAACCTTCAGCTTTTTTCTTTTTTAATAATCGACGAGTAGTTTTTATAATATTAGTGAGAATATTAAAATTTTCTGTAGTTGTATACTGACAATAAAATTTTTCAGCAGCTTTCCTTTCCTTAATAGCGTCTGAGCACTCTTTGTCCCACCAAGGTGGCGTATTTATTTTCTTAGTTAATTGTTTTTTAATGGGAAAAGTGTTTTCAGCTGATTTTATAATTAATTGAGTAAAGGCTTCTGCACAAGAAGAGTCATTATATGAGGAAATGTTAGGCAAAACATTAACACCAACTTCCATCAAATTATTAAACTTGTGCCAATCCGGGTTATGCAAATTATATTTGAAATATGATGTAGATTTAGGTGAAGTTTTATGATATGCAGAAGGGAAATTTATTATTATGGGGAAGTGATCACTTCCAAACGTAAATGGGAGTGTGTACCATGTCAAAGAAGGTGCTAAATTGGGACTGCAAATGGACAGGTCTATAGCGCTTTTGCCTTCGGAGGGTTTTGTGCGACGAGTGGGAGAACCGTTGTTTAAAATACATAAATTTAATTCTTCAATGACTTTCAAAAGTTCTTCACCATAATAATTACTGGAGGAACAACCCCAGGCTTGATGATGAGAATTAAAATCACCTAACACAATAAAGGGTTTAGGTAGTATGGCTAATAGGTTATTAAGTTCTGTCAAAATATTCAAATTTGGATGTGGAATATAAAGTGACACGAAACAAATATTATTTACATTAACAGCTAATATAGACATATTTACAGTATGTACAGGAAGATTAACAATGGAAAAATTATATCCTTTTTTGATCATGATGGCTACACCTCCATAACCATCAGATCTATCTTCTCGGATACTAGTGTATCCAGAGAATTTAAAAGTACAACTTGGTCTTAACCAAGTTTCTGAAAGAGCCACTAAAAATGGCTCATATTTATTTAATAAGTGAATTAATTCACTTTTCTTGTTGGTGATGCTCTGCGAGTTCCATTGAAGAATTTTGGCTTGACTGTCCATGATCACCATTAAATTTAGAATAATTAATTAAACTTTCTGTCATTAAAGCAGCGTTGGACGGTGTTATTACTTCGGACTGAGATAAAAATTTAATAAAAGATATAATCATGCCTATTGAGGCTGATTCTTGATTATTGTTATTATTTTTTGTCAACAAAGTACCATTTTCTCTAGAATTAGTGGAATTATATTCATTAATAACTGAATTTTGGAAATCATAGTCATAACTCTTACTGACTTTTGTATGGGGTTTAGGTTTCTGAAATATTGTTTTTTTGTATGACCTATGGGATTGTTCTTGCGAATCTAAGTTTTTTTTCAAAAGTGGATGAAGAGCAGTTTTAATAGGTGTTGAGATGGCATCAGCATATGATTTGGAGACCGGGGGATAATTTTTTGATGCCTCGGCATAAGAGACACAGTTTTGAGCCATAAACATTTTAATGTTTTTTTGTCTTAAATGTTCTGGGCATGATTTGCTAGTGGCAAAGTGAGATCCCTTACATAAACAACAATTAACATTGAAATCAGCCTCGCTAGTACAAGAGTCTCCACAATGATCCTTTCCACATTTAAAGCATCTTGGGTTGGATCTGCAAGTTATTTTAGTATGACCGTACCTACAGCATTTATAGCATTGTATAGTAGGGTAAATGTATAAATCTACTGGGAGAGCATTATAACAAACGTAGACACGTTTCGGTAAAGTCTGTCCATCAAAAGTTACGACAACTGTCTCTGTTGGTTTCCAGGTAGTGTTATCATTAATAGTTATTTTACGGTTTATTCTTCTAACCTTTATTATTTTTCCACAACCAATGGGAACCTTAACATTATTAGCAATTTCCTCAGGTGACCAGTCTGAGGGAACACCTCTAATTACGCCTACTCGTGAAACGTTAAATGATGGGATAAAAGCTTTGAAGTTTTTATTTGAGAGATTAGGGTCATTAATAAAGTGGTTTGCGTCATTGTGGTCCGAAAATGATAGAGATAATCGGTTGCGTCCAATTTTCTTGAGGCTACCATCAATTATATTTTTAAAAGTATTATTTTTAAGGAATCGCCCAAACGAGACTGGATGTAGAGTAACATTATCAGTCGGAGATGTAATAACTCTTTGGACATGAATAACGTAAGGTCCAAGGTCTGTAGATTCATACTGTGTGCGGTAGTTAATATAATCTTTAGGTTTTTGGGGTTCCTTACTATTTGTTAGGGGGTTTGACAAATCTTTCATTGTAACATTATCATTTACATTATTATCACCAGTAATAAATGAGGCGCCCGAAGCATTATTTATATCTGAGATTTCAGAAACAGAGTGAGAACACTGACAGTCAGTAGATTTCAATTCATTGTTGCGCTTTTTGCGCCGTTTATTGCAGTGTTTGCATATTTTATTAGATGTATGAGATCTTTTCCTATTAGTTGTTTGAGTTGAAGAAAGCGAAGTATCTGTATCGACACTACTCTCATCTATAGTAACATAGTGCGCTACCTGGAGAGGTCCACCTCCAGGATCGTCAGGGGGTTTGTTCATTTTAAAAAGTGAAAAGGAGACTTACCTACTTTAAACTGATAGTAAAACTAATGATATTTACATAAAATTAAATATTTACACAAATAAAACTAATATCGATCCTCTGTTTCGCTAAATAATAATATAAAAAGTCGCAGAACCAAAAATGACGTCCGCCAAATTTTATGTTTCCCGCGCTTTTTTTTTCTGATTCTTTGTTACTTACAATATTAAAGTTGTTAATTTTTTTTTTCTTTCGTCCCAAAGGGACAGGCAAAGACCAGAGGTCATACTGCCTTGTCCGTCGTTACTCGTTACCTATCGTATTTCGTGAGTAACAGAGATAATAATTATTAATTTTTTCCATGGATAAATGTTTTTAGATTTTTTTTTTATAAATTTTTAACACAAATTAGAAACAGATATATTTACAATTCCCCTACCGCATTAATAATAAATTTGTACAAAGACACATATGTACAACTATTAACAAGGAAATCAGTGGTCGATCGCAGAACCAAATCGGGACTACCATAAATTTCGATTAGCTCATCCAACAACACAATATGGTATTAACATCAGAATATGGTAGTAAGATATCATCGAAAGTTTTGAAAGAAAGGGATGAAGTGTTGACAATTTTGGCGAGGTAGTCTGCTTTTTCATTTCCAAGAACATCTTTGTGAGATGGAATTCACATAACGCTAACTGTAATGTTGTCAATATTGTAAAGATTATGCCATATTGCTTTAATTTGGTAAATTAAGTAATTAACACTAGCAGGTAGTTTGTTGTTTTTTTTAAATTAGACAACACACTCATGCTATCACTAATAATGTGCTCCTTTTTTAAGTACCTGATTTTTATTTTTGAAAATATGTTTAAGCAGCTAAAATGGCAACAGCTTCTGCCGTGAAAACACTGGAATTTTTATTTAATCTGTAACCTATACCTTTGTTTATAGAACTGTCAAAGGTTGCAAATGAAACGCCCTTAGCGTCTTTACTAGTATAAACACAATGATGAGTTGATGACCATTCCAATTGTTCTAGAGTTCATTATGTACTTCCTCTTTGAACGACAATTTATTGTCAATAAGCATATCCATGTGAAATTTGCTTTCAAGGAACTCTTTGTAACAGGGTAAAATAGAGGACGTTTGAATCTGTAATTTCTTAAAAAGTTCAATAAAGTTGGTTAAATTATTAAAATTCATATGTATCTTGGTTTGGAAAATTTAAATAATTCTTATTTACTAAGACCTTAAGAACCTCCTCCTCCTCCTCCTCCTCCTCCTCCTCCTCCTCCTCCTCCAAGAACCTCCTCCTCCAAGAACTATTTTCTCTGTTTTCTCTAAAAAGGACACTGCTTTTGGGTTAGATGGTATTTCTTACAAAATTATTAATAACTTAAATGAAAAGTGCATGTTGATATTTTTAAATTTGTTGAACAATCTTTGGATAAATAATAAGATTCCTATTTCCTGAAAAACTGGCTTTTTGTTGCCAATTTTAAAACCTGGAAAACCTAGACTTCATAAAGATTCTTATCGTCAAATATCCTTTTGCTTCTTGTATTGGCAAGATTTATTTAAGCAAAATTCCATATAAAAATAACATTTTACCCTCAAATTAGTTCTCTGTTTCTATTTTCTAAATCTGTTTGTATTTTGTTTTAAATATTTATAATTAAAAAAAATCTAAAAGCACTTATCCACGGAAGAATTTAATAATTATCTCTATTACTCACGAAATAAGGTAAAGACTGATAAGGCAGCATGACTTCTGGTCTTAGCCTCTCCCTTTGGGACGAAAGGAAAGAAAAGACGACTAATATTTTTCCGCCTTTATTTATTTTTATTAATAGGCACGAAAAATTACTATTAATATGTGAACACTCACGAATATAACAAGTAATTTTTGATGAGGACATGACGAAAATTAAATTTAGTTTAAAAAAAAAAGGTAACAATTGATAATACTTTTATTTATTTAAATAATACAAATTATTCAACAAACTGTTTTCATCACATTAGTTGTGATTTTTTCCACCAGATGGCATCATAGTCATCTCGCTCAATCCCCATTTCAATCTCAGTGAGGTTTGAAATCTAAGCACATTTTGTGCGTGAAATACAATATGTGTCAAAATTATCCACAGATAGTCTGTTCTCGAACTTCGTCTCGAACTGAGTACTGAAGTTTTCACATTGCTTACTACCATCACATAAGGTAGAGAACCTTTAAGACATTTAAAATCAAAATTCTTTAAGTTCTCGATATCACGGAAAAAGACCCTTGTTTATCAATGCTCAGAAACGTATGCTGTATTTTTTATAATATATTTCTCATTATAAGACGCTAGTCAGCTATTATGATATATGAGATTTTGCCGACTTTCTTTAGCGGGAAGGAATAGCCCGCAGGGTGAACCGGTTTACAGTTTTTTTGTAATTACGCCGATTTACTTGTGGGATAGATACAGTGAACCGAACGTCTATAGATTTTCGGTTCACCACGATTCACAGGCTTGCTTTTTTGTATCATAAGCTAGCAAACAAAAAGAAGGCTCTCCTAATGAAAAAAGACAATCATCGCCTCTAGACACCTAAGATGTTAAAGCCTTAGAGCCACATGTATAAGTTTACCGGCTGCCTTACTCTCTAAACCAAAACACGAAAGTGCCACTGGCGTTATTGCGTCAGGAATAGGTGTGATCAACAGTTTTACGAGCTTAACCAAGGCACAGGGAACGCAGCACCCACCAGACTCCGACCTGCTACTGAGATTTTGGATGTTCAATAAATACCTCGAAAAATCTGAATAACACTTTTGTCCGTCCGGGAGATTGAACCCGGGACCTCATAATTTAAACCGAATAAGCCTAAACCAAGAGGAAGTCAATATTCCTAATAATTTATATGAGTAAAAATACCTATAACATCGCAAGCAAACTAAAGCACATGGAGTTTTTAGCACAAGAAGCGAAATTTAAAGCGTAAATAAAAATTTAAAATTTATTTACCTTTCAGCTTATGATCTGAATATCACAAAACTCTAAGTTGTCATGCACTACAATATTATCGACCAAGCAAACGTGCAATTAATACTTATTTATCGCGGTCAGATTAACTTGACGCATGCCGTTGATGACGTCATTTGGCGCAAAACGTAACAATAATGTCCAAAAACAATATAACAATAACAGAAAACTAACCAGGTTATCTACGCGCGTATCGGTAACAAAAATGCTGACCATGGCCATACTGACACATATTATTAACCGGGCGAGCTAAGGGAAGCCCCGCCTTACATTCCAGAGATGTGCCAAGTTAATGTGACCGCGTTGTACTAATAAGTGCGAAAATTCGGATTTTTATGACTAGAAATATCATCCCACTGGTTCTCTTGTGTGGTAGGAAGGGAACTGGAGGGAATGAGGGACTAGACTAAAAGATTCCTCACTAGATAATACTCGTAATATCAGAACATTGAATTATATTATTTATTTATTAGTTACTAGCTGACCCGGAAAACGTTCTGCCTTTTTAACTACTTTTTTTTCCATATTTTTTTCACCTTTTAAACCTTCCCTGGACTTCAACAATTAATTCAAAACTAAAATTAGCCAAATCGGTTTAGTCGTTCTCGAGTTTTAGCGAGACTAACGAACAGCATTTGATTTTTACATATATAGATAGAAGATAAAGACTTTAGGTTTATTAGGTTTAGAAATAGTTTTTAATTTCATCATTAAATGACATTTTTTTTGTGTATTAGTTATATTATTAATAAAATTAATTTAATTTAATTAACAATAATTATATATAAGAAGTGGATGTTGCCCATGACTGCGTCCGCGCGGACCTGTTTACTATGCACAGCTCCTCCCACGTAGGTGATAGCGTGATAATATGTAGCCTATATGTTGACCCAACCTATTAGTAATATTCATGCAAAATTTGAAGTAAGTCCATGCAGTACTTTTTGAGTTTACCCCGGACATACATACCTACAGACAAACAGACAAAAATTCTAAAAACTATATTTTTGGCTTTGATATCGATTGTAGATCACGCCCCAAGTATTTATTCTTTTAAAAAAATATTCAATGTACAGTTTTAACTTTCCTACGATTTTATTATGTGTATAGATTATAAGTTATATTTTATTATCTTTAATAATAATAATAGTGGCATAAATAATTGCTAAAACGTAATGTTTGAATGAAATGAGTTTTTATTAAATATATTATTTTTTTTAATAAAAAACTGAAATTGTTTTTATTTTGTACTAGCTGACCCGGCAAACCTTGTTCTGCCTTTTTAACTACTCTTATTTTTTCTATATTTTCTCACCTTTCAAACCATTCCTGGACTTCAACAGTTAATTCAAAACCAAAATTAGCCAAATCGGTTCAACCGTTCTCGAGTTTTAGCGAGACTAACGAACAGCAATTAATTTTTATATATATAGATAGATAGTATAACTAATTAATAATTATTAATTTATACCTATTGCATGCCATGGAATAAAATACGTGAACCTGAACGTGAATGAAATTTATAATGAAAACTTAAAAAAGAAAAATGCAGACGTATCAAAATTTCACTACTTCTAAGTATTTAAGCTGCATTTGTTAAGTACCAAATCTAGCGCTTTTGATGACTCCTACTGCGTTGGTTTTTAGTGAGTTTATCCGTAAATAAAATATGAAAAATCAGATGCAGTCCTGATAATGTAGGAAATTCGGGTGTGATGTTGATGATTTACTACTTTTAAATTATTATTTCAATATTTAAAGAAATGCATGCTTAATAAGTAATATTTTTAAAGCGCTTCAAAAAAGCGTAGCTCTTACCGTCCCATTGTTCCTCTGAATTAAGTTAATCCTGAAGTGGCAGACGACATCTTTGTCCGTCAGCACAAATTCTTGGAAACCCGGCGAGATCAGCCTACTAACGTGGGACGGGAGGGATGGGTCGCTTATTAACCTAAGATCATCTTGAGTTGTAGGGTCATCGTAGATTGGACCTGGATAAGATCCGGTAACCTGAAAATAAAGTCACATTTGCTTCGTAAATGAATATTAAATAGGAATTTATATTAACACTTCAATAATTTTTCCCGTGTTTGTCCGGACTAATTTTGAAGAATAGACCATCGGCTGTTCTGCCAGGCAGGTCGTAAAAAAAAGGATTGGCTATACCAGTCACTACCACCGTGACCACTAGGTGGTAGACTTCCTCAACGTCCCGTACGGGTACATGGTACCACTGGCTCACCCGTTCCTAATTAACTATTTTAATAAAACTATTTTTTTTATCAATAACAATAATTTCATTTTTTTGAAAAACTGTAAATTTTAAAAACGATGATCGATTTTGATTTTTCGAATGACATTTAACGCAATTTTTAAGCTCTAAAATGTTTTCTTAGCTGCATAATCTATAGGCTGAAAATATCGAAGTAATATCAAAAAAACATTTTTTTTTCTAAAATTTTCGTTATTGATAAATTCCAAACCGTTAATTTGGTTAAAATTAACGGCATTTGACACATTTTCTAGAGAAAAAAGCTGATAAGGATTTTAAGTCAATCGGTATATCCTGAAAGTTATTTTAAAAATAACAAGTAAGTTTTCTGTAACCAACAAAATATTAATATTTAAAAAGCTGTAAATTTTTAAAACTTGATATGATTTTGATTTTTGAAACTGCATCTGATGTAGTTTTTCAAGTACTAACATGGTCGAAAAATGGTTGGTTAAAAAATCTCGAAGTTATGTCAAAAACACCTTTTTTTAAATTTTTTGTCAACGATGACTCCTGGACGAATTAACTGATATTGATGCAACTTATGCATCGAACGCAGTTTTTTGAGGAACAGAACTGATTAGATTTTGTACTTAATCGGTACATTAATTTGGAAGTTATGTTAAAAACACTTTTTTTGGTTTTTTTTTTCAAAATTTCTCAAAACCTCTTGGGCCGACTTGGTTCAAATTTTTAGGAAGTCTAAGTTGATCGGAATCTAATAGAATGCCATTAATGGCGTTTGGATCCGTCAAGCCGTTCAAAGTTATGAGATGTTCACACACATACACACACACACTCACTCACACATGCACGCACGTACGCATGAGCGCACGCACGCCCGCACGTACGCACGCACGTACGTACGCACGCATGCACGCACTCACGCACGCACGCACGCACGTACGCACGCATGCACACACTCACGCACGCACGCACGCGACATACAGACATTCGCATTAGTATAGATTGATTTCAAGAAAAATGTTAAAAGTATTAAAATCACTTACTTCTCCGGGAACTTTCGGTACTCTGGCTACAAGCAGCCGCGTTGTAGGCGTACCAGGCATTATGCTGACTAGAGCTCCGGCTTTACCGGAATATATTCCTGAGCCTGAAATATGGACAATCAAAAATTAGTAAAATATCTACGTTTATGGTAAACCGTTTACCTAAATACCTTTTTAACTTTCCGTTACGTATACATAAGGAAGTTACTGATTTTGCCCCGATTTATAAAACCGATTTTTCATCAGATCTCCACGCTTTGAGGTCCTAGGAACCATTTCAGACTATTTTCGGCCAGAGCGCGAACAAGCCATTGCGAAGAAGAGATGGTACGGAAAGTAGCGTGAAGAATATCATCTCCCAGCTGAGGCAGACGGATCCGGATGAGATGCCGGCTTTTGTGACGAAAGAGCTACACAAGCTGCTGCCCGTGACGCTGGACCACGTCGACGTCGTTTGCCTTTTGAAGGACATCAGGTTCCTCAAGGGAGAGCTGACCAAAGTCAAGGGTAGACTGAAGGCATCGAAGGCATCAATCATCAATGATCTAGGTATTAAATTATCGCATTTAAACGGGGCATTGACGGTTCAACGAACACCGCCGGTGCCGCCCCCGCCCGCCTTCCCCTCCCGGTTGCGCCGACACCGAGTACACAGGCAACTCGGCAAAACTTTGCGACTATTGCTGGTCGCCCCGCACCTCCCCCGTGGGCGAATACAAATGGGAAGAATGAGAGCCGCAAGGCTACGACGAGTCGCAAGACTAATGAGAGCCGCAAGGCCACGAAAATCAAGGTGGAGTCTTCTCGACCTGGCAAGGACGAGAGCAGGGGTTGCGATGAGCTAATGACCTGTAGGGTCAACCGTTTACAGATTTTTTAGTTGACTTTCTTTGCGACGAGTCCTACGTAAGTTGTTGTAACTTAAAAAATGTGATTTTTGTTTTATTTATGAAAATGACTAAACTTTTATAGATATCTTAATAACACTAATAATAAACATGAAATTTCTATTAGAAGTTGGATTTTTCTAATCGAAATTTTATTTCTATTATAAAAATTCACTATAAAAGTAGAGTCATTTTCATAAATAAAACAAAAATCGCATTGTTTAAGTTACAACTTACGTAGGACCTGTCGTATTATTGAAATTATTATACTCGAGGGTGGTCCCATCTAATTTTTTTTTAAATTTCTAACATAAGAATACGAAAACAAGGGATGATTGATTCCGCCCATGGACAACTACACTTTCGTCGGTGTAATTTTTTGTTAAAATTATATTATATTGTTGACCGCCCCGTTGGTCGAGTGGTCAATTGACGGGGCTCAGTTTCGATCCCCGACGGAGACAAGCATTTGTGTGATGAGCATAAATGTTTGTACTTCCGGGTTTGGGTGTTTATTACGTATGTAAAAATATTTATATATGTATTTCCTTAGAGTAATAACGCTTAGAGTGATAATTGCATTCAACGTTTCGTTCATATTTTAGGCCAAAACGATGTCGATGTCCGTGTAAGTTTCGTGTAATCACTTGCGTCGTCACGCCCACAAAGACTCGAATGGTGTTGCAAGTAAATAAATATTTTCCCAAGACGGTATTTAAAATATATCTACCTGACCGGTATGCAAATAATCTTTCATATTATAACATTATTAATCATTTAGTATGAACTTGAAACTTACACTTTTTATTCGGTTAGGTAAAACATGTTAAATGCCGGGAAATATTCTAGATGTTCTCAAGATGATTCCAAAGCTATTTAACCTTATATTTTTTAGTGTTTGTGCTTTTATTTGTGATTTAAAATATTTTTACCTCAGTGAAATAAAGATTGTCTGTCTTTTCAATAGTATTATTAGTCATATAGAAAATTTAGAACTTACAATTTTTATTCCGGTGAGGTAAAATGAGTAGAATTACAGGAAAATGTTTTAGAGGTTCTCAAGAAATTTACTTTTTTGTATATTTCAGTACTCAAACAGCGGTAACCAACCGGCACCGAGCGTAAATAAAAAAATATCGGCAATACGAGTTTACATTATTGAAGTTATAAAAACAGTGATTGAAGTAATTCTTTAAAAAAAATTAAAATATATCTACTAAAAGATAATTAGATATAATAAAAATTTTATTAAATTAAATTTGTGCATTGCTTGGCGAATGCTTTTGTGTCTTTATGTGTATGTTTGTTCAAAGCTATCATCTTGGAACATTTTCACTATAACCTCCATATAAATCAGTGATTCCCAAAGTGGTCTATATCGACCCCTAGGGGTCTATGACAACCTGCAAGGGGTCTACGTCAGCGAAAAAATTTGGGGGTCCACAATAGTGGATCTCAACACATACACTGATTTATTAATCAAAGTATTTATTTAAATCAACTTAAAAAATTAAAACATTTTAAGCTAAATGTACTATATTGAGTCAAGCTACTATTGGCTCTGTGCATGACTTGAGCACCACCTATCGTGCGCAACTGTTTTGATTCAGATCTTAGAATATAGAAACACGTAATCCCCGTGCGTAATCTCTTCTAACTTTTTTAGCTGAATCGGAAACAATACAGCTCTTTGTGGCGACTCTTTGGCTATGACTATGACTCTTTGACTATCTACGTGCTATATATGCATTGGAGTATATGACACAAAATAATTAAGTCGAGTATTAATACTCAGTCATGTGAGCAAAGTCGTCATTCGCAACACAAATTTCAAGCTATGTAGAATTGAAACTTAATTATCAGGATAAACCGCCCCGTTGGTCGAGTGGTCAGCTACCCTGACTACACAATCAATGGGGTTCGGGTTCGATTCCCGGCAGGGACAGGTATTTGTGTGATAAGCACAGATGTTTGTATTTCTGGGTTTGGGTGTTTATTAAATATATTATTTATACATGTATTTCTATGTATTAGTATCGTTGACTGACATTCATACTACAAGCATATAATTTACTTACTTTCGAGTCAGATCAATTCGCTCAGTCAGATTAACTTGTTCAGTGATATTTATTATTATTATTACCAGCATAAACATATTAGGAGGCCGACATTCAGCGCAGACCGACTTTAGAATATTACCCTATATATTTTCGTCGATAAAATTCGAAAATATCGCCAATAAAATTACTTGACACTAAGCAAATCACGAAATAATGCCATACGATGGTATATTATTTCATAAGAAAAATTAAAAAAGTCTTTATGGTGACATTATTTTTGATGATTAATGATCACTGCGGCATCTATAATGCTAGTTGAAATAAATAGTAATACGCACGTTATTAATTATCATTACATAGTATAAAACAAAGTCGCTTTCTCTGTCTGTCCCTATGTCCCTATGTCCCTATGTATGCTTAAATCTTTAAAACTACGCAACGGATTTTGATGCGGTTTTTTTAATAGATAGATTGATTCTTGAGGAAGGTTTAAGTGTATAAACCTTTCCGATAATCCCACGGGAACAAAAGCTGCGCGGGTGAAACCGCGGACAGGTCGCTAGTAATGAATATAGGCAAAACAAAAACATGGTAGAATATTTTCCTCTTTGGCTGGCAACATTTTAATATCATTCTACGTAGATATTTACGATTTATTTCAAGTATGGATTTTATACAAAAATATCCGATGCCAGGTAGTTTTTATCTGTAAAATGTGATCTCCAAGTCTTAAATACGCTTTTCTAACGCACGGTGAAAGCCTTTCACCACAAAGTAACTCAAATTTTTTAAATTCTGAGAGCTGAACTTCGTGTGGCACGTGTCAAATGTCTGAGCGGCCAGCGACGCTAAGAAGCGTTTTCAGGCTTATTTGAAATGGCTTAATATTGCGCGGGTCGACTTGGTTTCTATGCGTTATTATTCTATGTGTATTTCTATGTATTAGTATAGTTGACTAACACCCATAACACAAACAAATAATTTTCTTACTTTGGGGTTAGATCAGTAAGTGTAATTTGTCCCGTGAATATTTATTTATTTATTGTTCTATTTTTTTACTGTGATTCTAGGTCTAATTTGTATTTATATATTATTTTTTTATATAAATACAAATTAGACCTAGATTATTTTATTATATTATAGACTAAAATGATAATTCAACTAATGTAGATAATATCTCCAAATCTCCAGCATATTGCTGCCATGCCATCAAGGAAGGGAAAGTATGGTACCAATACTATATGAAAGTATGGTATGGAAAGTATGGTACTAGTTCAAACCCTCTGCATTATAATAGTTTTTGAATCCTGCGGGAACAACTCATTTTCCCTGGATAAAATGGAACCTGTGTGCTATTCCAGGTCATTGTCTATCTGTGTAAAAATTTCATCTAAATCTGTTCCGTAGTTTTGGCGTGATTGAGTAACAAACATCCATCCATCCATACATCCAAACTTTCGGTATTTATAATATTAATAACTAGCTGCAACGTGCAGTCCGCAGCATTATAAAGTTTTTGGTGGATCCCGCGGGGTCGCCAAATTTTCAAAGATATAAAGTAGCCTATGTGCTATTCCAGGCCATTATCTACCTGTGTGCCAAATTTCATTCCAATCCGTTTAGTAATTTTTTCCCCGTGTTGGTCCCGGGCTCCTTTTAATAATAGACCAACTGCCGTTCTACCAGGCAGGCCGTAAAAGGCGACCGATTGGCTATTCGAGTCACTACCATTGTGGCTACTAGGTGGTAGATTTCTGCATTGGCTCGCCCGGTTCTGGTACCACCGCCTTACTATTCTTGCCGCAATAGCGTCAGCGCCCGTGTTCCGTTTTGGAGGGTAGGGTAGCCGGTAAACTTATACATGTGGCATTAGACCTCACCACAAGATAGCAACGCATTATTAACACCTTTGATGTCTATAGGCGATGGGTGACTCTCTCCATCAGGAGACCTATCTGCTTGTTTGCTATCTTATGATATATAAAAAAAAGTTTTTGCGTGATTGGGTAACAAAAATCCATCCATCCATCCAAACATTCAAACTTTCGCATTTATAATAAAATATTATATAGATGTATTATTATAAATTACGTAGTATTATTTATTATGTTTTATATATTTACTTTTATATATATAGACATATTTTATTAGTTCAAACTTATAGTTTATTAATTATGATTATGATATAGGATTGAAAGTGTAAAATCTATAGACATAATATCGATGCCTTTGTTAACTATTGTACTAACTGAAAAATTTTCAATTTTCACTTTTTTAGTGACAAATACACTAAAATATGTTGTGCTCTTTCGTTTGCGCGTATCGAAATATCGATAATAGTCTTATGAATAGATGCATATTTTTTTCATTATATTACTTTGTTTTCGTACTATTCACGTCTAAACTTCGTCTCGTAATTACCAATTTTGTAGTTAGTGCAATTGTGAACTAAGACATCGATATGGTTATATGTACGTATGTAAGTACAGTGGTCTGCCCGAAAGTTAAGATACCTAATTATATTTAGTCTCTTTGTTTTATGCAAAACTATACACAAGTGTTCCATTAAACTTTTCTTGTGCACTACTCGTTATCACAATGTTTCTACAAGAGCAAAGTTAATTGGTAGAAAATGTCTTTGGACGTTAAGTTCGCCTTTTGTATATTTTGTGCAATAAATAGTTTTAATAAATAAATAACAATAGATTATAGTTAATAATCTATATGCATCATGTATGGAAAAAAAAAATTATAAACTCACCTGCACTGCCAATATTCACATTATTGGCTCCAGCACCAAGGAAATTCACGTTCAAGGCATATGCGTACGCTTCTTGTATCTGGACGGCTGGAAAATATTAATGGCTTTTATTAGCATTTATCTTTTTTTTATAACATAAGACAACGAACAAGCAGATGGCTCTCATGATGGAAGAAGATAACCTTCGCTTATAGACATCAAATATGTTAATGGTGCATCCATGCGGTACAGTTTTATGTCGCATGCATAATTTTACCGGCTACCTTACCTTTCAAAACTGAACATGGCAGTGACAAGCATTGACGCTCTTGCGGCAGGAATAGGTAAAGCGATTGCACAAAACTCGGTAAAACAGAATTCTACAGCCTAGTATCCACGATGGTAGTGATCGCATAGCCAATTATTCGCCGCGTAATCACACAGTATATCATAAGTCTTGTTTAGTATTAGTACGTACCAGTTAGATATGGCATTTCCGAGAACCACATAGTTGGGAAAATGATGTCAGTCAAGTTGTGTTTATCCACAAGTTGCACCGCGGGCACTTGGAACATGAGGTCGAAACAGATGAAGTGGCCGAACGTTACGCCGAAATCAGTGGTGAATATGCCCAAATCTGGCTCCAAGGCGGGTGTACGCGTGAACTCACCAAAAAGATTAATCTTGCGATATCTGGAAATAATAATATTAAATTATATATTTTTCCCAGCGTTATTCCGAAGTCTATTTTTAAAAATAGATCACATGCATATATTTACTTATGCAATTTGCGTATACGCGGAAAAAACACGTATTTTGCAAAATCTTACATGAGATTGGAGGATTAGTTTCGTGAGATTTGGTCCAACTTCCTGCACCAAATCTCACGAACTCGCACCAAGAGGAGACGAAAAAACGTAATTAATGAACTGAACGTCCATAAATTACGTTTTATGGGCGTTCAGTGTAGAGAATTTTCAGCATTTTAAATTACCACTATGTCGGCGTAATTATTATAGTCATCGGGATTGGATCCCCTCTGTTAAATAATCAATACCTACTTTAAACTTTGTAATTGTTAAATCTACCACACTCTTTACGATTTTTGGAACGAAGTTCCTTACGGCAGGCTTGGAGGGGATAGGGATTTTGCTGCGCGACCGAACTGAAAAAAATGTGATAGTAAAACCGTAAGAAAAATGCGTGGAATAAAAGCGTTAAATGAGACGTGCGCAGGCGCGACAGTCGCGTACACAAGCGAGTAGTGCCGTTTAGCCGAAGGAAGTTCGTTCCTACCTGGTGTCCCGCGACACCACATCATTTTTGGAACGAAGTTCCTTCCGGCAGGCTTGGAGGGGATAGGGATTTTGCTGCGCGACCGAACTGAAAAAAATGTGATAGTAAAACCGTAAGAAAAATGCGTGGAATAAAAGCGTTAAATGAGACGTGCGCAGGCGCGACAGTCGCGTACACAAGCGAGTAGTGCCGTTTAGCCGAAGGAAGTTCGTTCCTACCTGGTGTCCCGCGACACCACATCATTTTTTTATGTTATAGAGACCTAAATAGACCAATTGTTCTGTCAACACATCAGATAGAATAGATCTTATAATAATCCGAAATAATTAGTATCGATTAATCCAGGCAGCGTGTTGTAAGCACGCTCGAAAAAATACCGATTTTTAATTAGCCGATCGGTATATCTCGTTTTTTTTCCATCTATGGTGCAAGAAATCAAACATACATAATCAAAGCTAGTCTAGTCACTAGTGTAGGTACAATATGTATGAGCTATAGGTCTATAACTAAGCCATTCAACGCAGTAGGGACTTATCGAATATTATGACTACTCGATAACATTAATTATTGAACAATTTTAGTGGTAGACAAGACTAATCAATTGATGCAGTATTTTAGTACTTTTTTTTATGTCATAAGATAGCAAACAAGCAGATGGGTCTCCTGATGGAAAGAGTCAACCATCGCCTATAGACACCATAGATGTTAATAGTGCGTTGCTATCTTGTGGCGAGGTCTAATGCCACGTGCATAAGTTTACCGGCTACCGTACCCTCCAAACCGGAACACGACAGCGACAAGCACTGACGCTATTGCAGCAGGAATATGTAAGACGGTGGTACCAGACCCGGGCGAGACAATGCAGAACTCTACCACCTAGTAGCCACGATGGTAGTGACTCGCATAGTCAATCTGTCGCCTTTTACGACCTGCCTGGCAGAACAGCAGTTGGTATATTCTGCAAAGGAGTCTGTTTGTCCCTATGTCCTTATGTCCCTATGTCCCTATGTATGCTTAAATCTTTAAAACTACGCAACAGATTTTGATGCGGTTTTGTTTAATAGATAGATTGATTCTTGAGGAAGGTTTTAGTGTATAAATCTTTCCGATATTCTTACGGGAACAAAAGCTGCGCAGGTGAAACCGCGGGCAAGTCGCTAGTACCTAATAAATAAACATTCACGGGACAAATTACACATACTGATCTAACCCCAAAATAAGTAAATTATTTGCTTGTGTTATGGGTGTTAGTCAACGATAATAATACATAGGAATACATATATAAATACACTGTTACACACATAATAAACACCCACACCCAGAAATACAAACATTTTTGCTCATCACAAAAATGCTTGTCCCAGCCGGGAATGGAACCCGAGGCCCGTCGATTGCGTAGTCAGGATCGCTAACCACTTGACCAACGGGGTGGTCAAAATTTCCAAGAAATAGACTAACAAATGGGTAGGCTGAAACTAAAGACTACGGAAAATAAGCACGTAAAATAGATATGTTAGAAATTAGAATTAGTACCTATCAATAACTGCTCCAGTTCTGTCGAATACCACATTAGTATTAAAGAGGTAGGCCTTCGATTCGGGACACTTTTCATTGGACGGCACCGTACAGTTTACCAGCTCCTCGATGTTTATTACCACGTAGATGGCGTTCTGCCTTGCTGCTGATGACATTGTTACTAGAACCTGTTTATAATTAACATAATAGGTAGGATCGACTAAGAGTTATTGGTTACAGCTAGTTACAATTTTTTCTCCATCTTGGTTTGATCTTTTTACTACGTGGTAGAGTTCTGCATCGGCTCGACCGGGTTTGGTATCACCACCTTTCCTATTCCTGCCGCAATAGCGTCCGTGCTGGTCACTGTCGTGTTCCGGTTTGGAGGGTAAGATAGCCGGTAAACTTATACATGTGGCATTAGACCTCGCCACAAGATAGCAACGCACCATTAACATCTTTGGTGTCTATAGGCGATGGTTGACTCTTTCCATCAGGAGACCCATCTGCTTGTTTGCTATCTTATGACATATAAAAAAATCTCTTTTTAACATAAAATAGCAAACAAGCAGATGAACAAGAAATAGACGACAGTTTTCCATTTCCAGTAAGAGACAGAAGTAGACTTAGCTCCTTGTTGCAAAGGAGATATTAAATTTAGCACAAGCCGTTTTTTTATGTTTTTTTTTTGTACCTATTGTAATGAATAACTATTTTTAGTACCTTATGCTGTACCACATGTTTTTATTGTAATTGTGTATCATACATGTATGCAAACTTACCCAGCATTAGGTTGTTAATCCTGCGTGTTTTTTTAGTGCTAATCATTGAACTTGTATAAATATATTTTAACCAATAAATGAAAAAAGACAGTAAAGATGTTAGTTGCGTTCGGCGAAATGGTAATGCCACTTGGTGTAGTTTACCGACGAACTCACTCTTACTCTAGTTATAAGCATAAAAAATTCGGGTTTAAGATTTTTACGGGAGATAATTAAATCAATATCTATATATATAAAAATCAATCCCTATTTTCCTTGGTCACGACATCACGCCTGAATGGCTGGACCAATTTCGGTATTTTTTTTTATTGTGTTTGTAATTGTAAGGAGAAGGTTCTTATAAAAGAAAATATTAAGAAAATTGGGCGGAAACAAAGAAAATTTAAGAATACTTAACCACCATATAAAGTTTCATGCCATTTTGGCTGCGTGGAAGGACAATCCCGTAGATTTATATAAATTACGTGTCACGTTGTTTGTCCGCTATGGATTCCTAATATGAATGGCAAAACAACGTTTGCTGGGTCAGCTAGTTATTTAATAAAAATCATTTATTTCTAAATTCATATTTCTGACAGAGAACCATTACAAGATCCTCATTTTGTTAGACAATAGGCTTGTGCCCATTAAGTATAAACCGGATATATTGCAGTAAGGGGCCGTTCATAAAATACGTTCGCATACAAGGGGAGGGGGGGGTTGTCTGGCTGAGTGTGACAAGATGTGACAAGGGGGGACGGGGGGTAACGGCAACGTGACGTTCGCCGTTTATTATTTTTTGACATGAGCGCTAGCTCTGTGGCGCGACTCTAGCGGCGTTGCGATCCGTCACAACGGGTTTCTTTGTTTTTCCAATACTTGAGACAGTAACGTTTCCATGTACCCTGCGCGTAATGTTATTATAAGAACTAAATAAATATTTTTAATTTTCAGAATTTGTGTACTATCATTTAGAATTTATCATACTCAGCTCAGGGGGGGGTCTTAGTTTTTGTGACGAAATATTTCTAGGGGGGTCACAAAAAGTGTGACACAGCGTGACAATGGGGGGGAGGGGGTCAAAAAAAGCTGATTTTAGTGTGACGTATTTTATGAACGGCCCCTAATTAATTATGATATGGATATAACAAATCAAGATATGTACGTAGGTCACACTATTTTTCGATATGCTGCGTTATCGAATAAACATGACCAATATGTACCGAGTACAAGTGTACAATATTACATAGTACACATTCATTACGTAGGTCACATTATAAGTTTTGCGTAACTTAAAAAAACAACATGTTATAACCAAAATATTATGTTTATTGGTTTTCAAACTAATCTCCTTTACATTTTAAACATTTTTTCATGCGATCGAACCATTTTTTAAAACAGGAGGACCGCAGATCTGAAGGCATGTTTTCTACATGCTACATGCATTGAACGCTATCACTGCCTCTTCGGACTTGGTAAAAGTAAAACCTCTCATCAAATCTTTGATTTTGGGGAAAATACAGAAATCACAGGGTGCTAGGTCGGGGCTATATGCAGGATGAGTGACGAGATGTACTTTTTCGTAAGCTAAAAATGACTTTGTTTTGTTGGCCGTGTGTGAAGAAGCGTTATCATGGTGTAGGAGAATGCGGTTTTTGGGTCGTCTTTCGCGAACTTTTTCTAACATCCTGGGTAAACAAATGGTAGAATACCACTCGGCATTAACACTCTTTTGATCTTCAAGTGGAATTGTACAGATGAGACCCGTAGCTGAGAAAAAAACGCGATCATTTTTTTACCAACGTTTCTCGCCTGTCTCACTTTTGTTGTCCTGTTCTCATTTTCAAACACCTTTTCACAAGATTGCTTTTTTTTTTTGGGTTCAAAACAATAAATTCACGTTTCGTCTCCTGTGACAATGTCATAAACAGCATTAGAATGTCCGTGGTCGTATTTCAGTAGCATCTGTGAGCACCATTCCACGCGAGCCCGCTTCTGCTCCGCTGTCAGTTTATGAGGGATCCAACGACAACAAAGTTTCCGAATTTCAATTCTTCGTGTAAAATTTTCTGAATTTGACTCATATCAATCCCCAATAGTCCTCGAATTGTCTCATAGATAATCCGGGGGTTTTCTTTAATTAACCGCTTAACAGTAGCCACATTATTTTCGTTGACGGCAGTTGAAGGCCGCCCTTCACGAAATTCGTCATGTAAAGAAACTCGATCTCTCTCAAATTCAGCAAACCATCGCCTCACGGTGCTCAAACAAGGTGCTTTTCTCCCAAAAGCATTTTAAAGACAAGCGGCACAGTCTCGCGGAGAAAGAGGGCTTTTAAAATTATAATATGTATAGATATACTAACTCAAATAGTAGACAATAGACATTAAAAAGTAGCAACACTATAGTGACGTCTTCTTTCAAGGCTGTCTTAAGTTGGCGGGGAGAAATTGATTTTTTAAGAATGGCGCGGACCAGGGATATCCTACTAATTAAAATACCTAATTCTTGTTTTTTTATTTGCCAGCCATCTGCTTGTTTGCTATCTTGAAGTGATTTATTGTGTAACTAGCTGTTGCCCATGACTTCGTCCGCGCGGACTTGGTTTACTCCGCACAGCTCTTCCCCCGTAGGTGAGAGCGTGATAATATGTAGCCTACATGTTGACCCAAACTGTTAGTAATATTCATGCAAATTTTGAAGTAAATCCATGCAGTAATTTTTGAGCTACAGACCGGACATACATACAGACAAAAATTCTAAAAACTATATTTTTTATTTTTAAATCATCGCTCTATTCTCTCTATCTTCTCGACTTAATTCCATTTTCTTTGTGTACGTAGAACTTTGATGTGTGATAAAAAACAATTGACAAATCATTTCCCGTTAATTGTTTTTTTTATTACTAAGAAGGTTGCAACGTTTTAAAAATATAACATTCGAAATTCAAATAGTTCCGATTAGCTAGAAGTGCAAAACATTTAGTGTGCCCCATGTATTATAAAAGACTAGCTGACCCGGCAAACATTACTTTGTTTGTGAGATGGTTTAGTCTTCGCTCGCATCTCACTAAAGAGAGACTGCCGATCTATGTATCAGCACAAAATACATAATAGTACAAGTAGCTTCAGTAGGGACCCGGAACAACGTGAGTTCTTTTTAACTGTCGAAAAACGAAGGAGGTGCTCAATTCGACGCGTATACTTTTTTAGACCACGTATACCTAACTACAGAATAGTCTGATTTCAATAATTCTCTTTTTGGAATAGATATACTCCGAGAGTGATCCCATTTAATTTTTTTAAACTCTAACCATAAGGGTATGTAAACAAGGTATGACTGATTATTCACTAACTGATTTTAATGTATGACCACGCACAACTTTTTACAGAGTAATCCGATAATTCTTCTTTTATTGGATATAATATATCCCGTGGGTTATTTCATATAATTTTTGAAAAAAACAACACCCAAAAGGGTATAAAAACAGAGGGTGATTGATTATTCACTAACCGATTTCAATGTATGACCACGCACAAATTTTCAATATTTTGTAAAATTATTATTATTACATAATATACATATATTTATTTATACATAACAGCAAATACACAATAAATTCAAATTTATACAAATAAATAAAATTGGAGTGTCTGTTTGTAATATTAAAATAACCGTTTTTTACTAAATGCATATGGATGTATACATACACCTATAACAAAATAACATTTTTTACAATTTCTGTATGTCTGTCTGTCGGTCTGTCTGTCTGTCTGTTTGTTTCGGCTAATCTCTGGAACGGCTGGACCGATTTTGACGGGACTTTCTTTAGCAGATAGCTGAAGTGATAGGGAGTACCTTAGGCTACTTTTTTTTTGAATTTTTTCACGCGGACGAAGTCGCGGGCTCAGCTAGTTATAAATATAACTTAAGGTACAAATCTAGTTTATATGTCAATTACAGGTGAACACTTAATTCATACAACAAAAATATAAAACAGTTAAACAAAAAGTCTTATAAAAGTGTTATCTCACCTCATCATATAAGTCTGGACGTAAAGCCGGTACAGGATATTCAGTTAATGTATCTAAAATGGGTACTATGACACTTCTCCCTCTTGACAAAGTTAACTCTGGAAAAACTATGATGTCGGCGTTCTGAAAATTGATGTAAGATTATTAATCTATACGTATAATAAAATCGTAGGAAAGTTAAAACCGTACATTGAATATTTTTTTAAAAGAATGCTTGGGGCGCGATCTACAATCGATATGAAGCCAAAAATATAGTTTTTAGAATTTTTGTCTGTTTATCTGTTTGTCTGTATGTATGTCCGGGGTAAGCTCAAAAAGTACCGCATGGATTTACTTCAAATTTTGCATGAATATTACTAACAAGTCGGGTCAATATATAGGCTATATATTATCATGCTATCACCTACGGGGGAGGTACTGTGCGGAGTAAACAAAGTCCGCGCGGACGAAGTCACTGGCAACAGCTAGTAATTAATAAATAATTAAAAACAAGAAAGTGTATCGTATTTAAACAATGGGCGTGTTATGCTTAACTAAGATCATAGTCTTCAGTCATTCCCCGTGTCGGTCCCGGGCTCCTTTGAAGAATAGACCAACTGTCGTTCTATAAAAGCGACCGATTGGCTATGCGAGTCATTACCATCTTGGCTACTATTTGGTGGAGTTCTACATTGTCTCACCCGGGTCTGGAACCTCGCCTTACCTATTCCTATCCCAATAACGTCAGTACTTGACACTGACGTGTTCGGATTTGGAGGGTAAGGTAGCCGGTAAACTTATCCATGTGGCATTAGACCTCGCCACAAGATAGCAACGCACTATTAACATCTTTTGTGTCTATAAGAGGACTCTCCATCAGGAGACACATCTGCTTGTTTGCTATCTTATGATATAAAAAAATTGTTGCTCAGAATTTTGAGCAAGGTTTTGGTTGAAACACTTTATAGTTCCTTAGAAACATTTCTAATCCACCATCTATATATTAATATGCGAAGGAATAACTTTTTACCCCTTTTTTAGGACAACCGACGAATATACTCATATTTTTTATGTTAGACCACTTTCGACTTGACTGTCGTGCGAGCTAAGAGACAGCCCATAGCCAATAGCCATACTCCGCATCACCCATATACCTAAACTGTGGAGTGTCACCCTTCTGGCAACACCATGAAGCTGTATTATATCTGAAGGTAACGCTTCTAATACCTACATGAAACACAACTTTTAATACTGCTGCTAAATCTTCCGAGGTCTTATCCTCTCGTTCTAACACACTTGTATAAAAAGAGATGGCGAGACCTCATAGAATTAGATGTAACGTAGGTATTTGTTTCAAGTGATTAATACGATTGCTAGCTCCACCTTTACTTAATACTTCATGGACTATACCTCAGAGAAATATTCCTCTGAGGACTATATACTAAGCAAAACTGGCAAGAGAATGTCATTTCACAACATGGCAGCTGTAGAGAGCTACGATTTTGTTTACTAAAAAGATAAGTTGATGATATTATACTGTAAAATTAAACACCACACCTTGATAGTTTCATCTTTACATTATTTAATAGCTTAGGTATCTACCAAGATCTATCTATTTACCGAGATACGAGGGTGGATTGAAAAGTACTCGGCCGAACCAAGAAAATAAACACATACTAAATCAGTTATATTTTTATTTTTCTACATAATCACCATTAAGTTCGATGCACTTTTGCCATCTCCCATTCAAAGCACTGTTGAAATAAAATGATTCTTCCTTAGAGTCAAAATATGTGTCTACTGCTGTTTTGACTTCGTCGTTTGTCGAAAATGTTTGACCTCCCAAGTGCTTTTTTAGGTTAGGGAACAGAAAGAAGTCTGACGGTGCCAGATCAGGTCAACAAAGCGGATGCGGTAATAGTTCAAAGCCACAATTGTAGATTTCAGCACAATTGTGGCTTTGATTGCACAGACGTGTGGAGACGGGCGTTATCTTGATTAAACAGGACTTTTCTTCTGAGCATTCCTGGCCGTTTTTCTTTTATGTCCTCTCGTAAACGACATAGTAAGACACAGTAGTAATCAGAGTTTATAGTCTGACCCCTTTCAAGATCACACACTTCGAGTCCCAGAATACTGAAGCCATTATCTTGTTTGCCAACAAAAGCGCCTTAGCCTTTTTGGCGGGTGGGGAACCAGGTCTTCTCCACTGTTTTGATTGTTGTTTTGTTTCTGGCGTACAGTAATGAACGCATGTTTCGTCCATTTTAACAAAACGATTCAAAAAATCATCTGCATCTTCTTCAAATAATTCCAAACAGTCACGTGAAATAGGTAGTCAATCGCGTCCTTTTTTGTTCAACTAAAAGCAGTCGCGGAACCCACCTCGCATACACTTTGTGGAAACCCAATTCGTTGACTATGATATTTTGAGTTCGTTCATAAGAGATGCCTATAATCTCGGCTATTTCTCTAATTTTTAATCTGTTGTCTCTCTTAATTAAATCAAGTACTTTTTTAATATTTTCATCAGTAGTGGACGTCGTCGTTTCGGTGATAGCCCCTTCTTATGGAGTACTTAATGACGACACGCTGCTGGATTTGCTCCATTTGCAAAAAATATGTCCGATTTCTTTGTTAAAAAATTTATAAAATCACAACAAATTATTGCACACGTTTCGAACTTCACACAAATAACTACTTTGAACTGAACTAAATAATGTGGTTAGATTTGGTTTTTTGAATGGATCTGTGTTAGGCCGAGTACTTTTCAATCCACCTTCATATAATCGTGTGATAGATCTTAATAGATTCATGTGAGCCATTACATAACATTAAGTATTCGAATGGGAGTTGTGTTTCAATAAATATCTACATCCATTTGTCTTTCAATACAATGAACGAAAAATCATTGTACTGAAAATTTAAATAAAATTAACGTATAGCAAACACCGCGTTTTTCTGTTTACAAAACGTTTGATGCCAAGATTTATTTCTCGGGAAAAAAATTATGAATAATAATTCAAAAACTAAAATAATTAAAAATACACGAAATAATTGACTTTATCTAACCTGATTTGCAGCGTCTTGTATAAGGTTGGCGTAATTCTGCAGATTTTGAGGGACGTCATTTTGAACTTGGTACTCGACTACTGCCGCCACATAGCTGTCATCTTCTGGTGTTGATCTCTACAAAGATACAATGAAGATATTAATTGTAAGACTTGCTTATGTCTGCGGCTTCGCAGTCATAGTTTAAAGTCATGTATTTTTTAACATCCCGTCGTCTAGCTATGATACTTAGTAATTTTGACAATATATATGTTTTTAAGAATATATTTTCTGTATATAGCACCTTATATATAAGCAGGTTTTGGTCTGCCATTGTAGCCAAAAAAAAAACCATTATTATGTTTAAAAAAAGCCCGAAGAATTTGCGAATCGCGATAACTATCGCAGAACAAATCGCGGTACATGATACGTAAAAAGTAAAAACACATCCCGTGAGTTGTTCCACGCCTTAATATCGCGACATATGCCAAAATTGAACTGTGAATAAAATATTGGTAAGTATATTTAAATCGATATGATTAAAGACATAAAGAATTATAAAATAAAAGAAAAGTTTATAAAATATAAAGTCTATATAAAAATATAAACCATATAAATCCTGAATTATCTATATATTGATACGTGAAGGAAAAACTCTGTATCCCATTTTAAGACGATTGCGCGAACGGTGGAGTATGAAATTTAGTACAGCGAAAGTTAACGTTGCGGAGAACTGCAGAATCCTAATATTGAAGTTATACTTCTTTAGGCGCGTTATGGCTCAGCCTCACTTGCGTTTATCTTTACAAAGCTTCGTGCAATGACACGATAAATGCAGATGTGACCGGCTATTATCGGAAAATCCAGTTTTCACCAAATCTCCACGTTTTGAGGTCTTAGGAACCTTTTCCGACTGTTTTCACGATAACATCAGTATGTCTGTATGAATGTATGTGTGCGTGCGTGTGTGTTTGTGTGTATGTAATAGGGTGCTTCATTTTTGAGCAACATTTTTTTTTTCAAATCCCGGTTGAAAATCTTGTAATGTATTGAAAAACAAAATTTTTGAGCATATTGCGAGCCCTTAATTCAAATTTTAACCAACTGCTAGAGATTTTTGAATTTTATCCATTAAAATAACATTGAAAAATGATTTTTTATACGTTTTTCCTTCCGCTCACCCAGAAAATAATTTTTTTGGGAATTTTGACTCATGGATTCTTGTAGTAGGTATAATATTCTACAAAAAAGTCCATTGCGTCGAGTTTGTAACTCCAACGGGTTCGACGTAAAATGTCATTTAAGCTGAATTTTCAGGAAAATAGTAGTAAATCGCGTTTATTTGCTAACCTATTGAAGATAGAAAAAATATGTAAATGACTAATTTGTAGGGGGGTTTATGCCCTACAATTTTGTTAAAAGACATTTTTTTGTAGCTCTTATAGTTGAGCTGTCACAAGCATAAGCAATACGTATTACTAAAAAAGTTGATAGAAAGAATGATAATAAGTGAGTTGTACATAAATATAAAGTCTAACATAAATAATCTATCTGTGAAAATTACATAAAAAATTTTTTAAATGTTTCGAACTCCAAAAAGTAGTAATCGTTATGAAATTACTAATTTAAATAATTTTTGCTGCCATAAAATTTCTAAAAATACAATGATAAATTTTTCAACTTGGAATTCATCATAAACTAGTTATTATTGAAAAAAAAATAGATTTTTTCGTTAATTTTAAGTTTTAAGTGGCTTTAACAGCTCAACTATAAGAGCTACAAAAAATGTCTTTTAACAAAATTGTAGGGCATAAACCCCCTACAAATTAGTCATTTACATATTTTTTCTATCTTCAATACTTTAGCAAATAAACGCGATTTACTACTATTTTCCTGAAAATTCAGTTTAAATGACATTTTACGTCGAACCCGTTGGAGTTACAAACTCGACGCAATGGACTTTTTTGTAGATTATTATACCTACTACAAGAATTCATGAGTCGAAATTCCCAAAAAAAAATTTTTCCGGGTGAGCGGAAGGAAAAACGTATAAAAAATCATTTTTCAATGTTATTTTAATGGATAAAATTCAAAAATCTCTAGCAGTTGGTTAAAATTTGAATTAAGGGCTCGCAATATGTTAAAAAATTTTGTTTTTCAATACATTACAAGATTTTCAACCGGGATTTGAAAAAAAAAATGTTGCTCAAAAATGAAGCACCCTAGCTCACTATGTAAACATGTCATAACTTTTGAACGGTTTGACCGATCGAAATGCGGTTGATGGCATTCAATTAAAACCCGCTCAACAAAAATTCGAACCAAGTCGACCCAGGAGATTATGAGAAATTTTGAAAAAAAATTGGCTAAAAGGTTTTTTTATTATAACTTCCAGATTAATGTACCGATTGAGTACAAAATCGAATCAGTTCTATTCCTAATTCAAAAAACTACGCTAATGCATAAATTGCATCAAAATCGATTTATCCGTTCGGGAGTAATCGGTGATGAAAAATTTTAAAAAAGTGGGTTTTTTTAGACATAACTTCAAAAATTTTCAACCAATCATTTGTTGGTATTCTACGATATTTTAGTGCTAATAAGTGAAGACCAATATCCTACATCTAATCTAATAATACCGATTGTATATACGTACTATTTGATAATGTTAGATCTTTGAGCACAGCATCTCAACAAATGTCGGTGAAACATTTTTGAAATATTTAAAAGATAGTTTGCATACTCGTTCACTAGATTACCAAGTGCGAACAGTTTGTAGAATTCCTACCATGCTCCATCCCGTTTGCAGGAACAGCTTTAGATTACTAAAAAATAATTGGCTACTAAAGAAGCTGTGTAGGCCAAATTCACCAACATTTTCAGAGTCCCAAAATTGATTCAAAACACTAACGAAAGTCAAAGTATATTGAATGAAATTACTAGTGTGTGCCCGTGTACCCATGTCATTAACGGGTCGCCGAAATTTGCTAGGATTTCTAAAAAATAATAAAAATACTAACACAAATATATCATCAGCTGCACTGCAATTTTATTTAAGATGTGTACTGAAACTAGTTTTGTTGCGGTGGAAGAATGTGGTGGAATTTTGGAAATTGAACGGACATCTCAAAAGGGTGAAATAGCCTTTTAATATTTATCTCTGCCTGCAACTTCTGTCAGATCCGAGAGAGTATTTTCAACTGCAAGTCACAAACGCAATGACAGACGAAGCATTTTGCGCAGTGAAGCGTCATTGAAATGGTGTGATTTCCATGATGTTTTCTTATAGTGGAGTGCCGTACGGCATAAAAATTGTAAACCCTCGGAACCCAGGGATAGTCAATAAATCTGTATAACGAGTGCTTGTCAGCATTATGAAAGGCTCAAATAAAAAAGTTAAAAAATAATTCACTGATCTCGACTACAAATTTTTTTAACAATTTACTGGAAATGAGAGTTAAAAGGGGGAATAAAATGTTTATAACAATGATTTAACTTTTAAACTAACGCGTTCTACTATCATTTTTAAATATATAAACGGGTCAATAACGCGTACATATATAGAACTTACTTGTAAAGCTCGACGTTTCGGCCAAGTTACATTGACCGTGGTCACGAGCAGACTGGAGCAGCGAGTTTCCTCCGTCGTTCACGTCGGGATCGATTTTCATCTACCCCCTTCTGGTCTTGTTTTTTCGAATTTAGCCTACACACAACACTAACCGTATCTTGGACTTTATTTGTTTGCAGGTGCAAAGGCTAGTAGAACGCGTTAGTTTAAAAGTTCATATTGCAAACCGATACGGGCCGGATATTGTTAAGTTAATACGTCACCTAGAATTATGTCGGAAAAAACGCGCGCGCATCGAGTCATCGTTAATATTTTTGAGTAATTGTCGTGATTCGAACATTTTACCTACCTGTGTGCGTATAAAATCGCGTAGTGATATTTTTAATTCCGATAAAATTCTAAGAAACGCGAGTGAAAAACTCCTAAAACAATTAATTCGAAATAAATACAGTGAGTTAACTAAAGTGCATAAGGAGTTATACAAAGTGCATAATGAGTGTAGTGTTAGGTTATCGGTGGACGATTTTGATTTGTGTGATCGGATAACGTGCCTACAGGCTGAGCGTACTTTCGAGTTATGTAGTAAGCAACACGAAAGAAAGTTTGACCGACATATTAACCGACGTTGCAGTAAGACGGTTTTAAATTTAAAATCGGGTGACGTCACGGCTACTGTAATAAATATGTCTTCGGTTGTATTGGAAGAGCCAGCTCGGAACATATTGGCGAAAGGTATGAATTACGCAGTAACACCAAAGCGAATACCTTATGAAAGTATCATTGGTGGTGTTGAAGAGGCGATAATTCGCAGTAAAGTCCCCCCAAATGATGCTGACACCATTCGACAGGACGTCGCAGTAATATTACGCAGGTCAAAACTTCCGTCTAGCAACATCACAACAGATGAGCGTCTGGCGTTAAAAGGTCTCAGAGAAAATAAGGATATTTTAGTGCTAAAAGCCGACAAAGGAAACGCCACTGTTGTGTTAAACACCAACGACTACCTCGAAAAAATGGGAGACATATTGAAGGATGAGACGGTATACAAACCGGTGAAGTATAATCCCACTGCTAGGGTTGCACGGCGTATACGGTCTTTAGTGCACCAGAACAGGTTTCTTTTTAAGGAAGACGAGTACCAATTTTTATGTAGGGCAAGATCATCTCAGCCACCTAAGATGTATGGTCTGCCTAAAGTACACAAAGCTGGTGTACCTTTGAGGCCTATCGTAAGTCAGATAGGTTCACCTACTTACGATTTGGCCAAGTACGTGGCATCTGTACTTCAGCCGCTAGTAGGTAAAACGCCTTCATATGTAAAGGACTCACGTCATTTCGTAGAACTCATTCAGGACCTGAGGTTGGAACCAGATGAAATCATGGTAAGTTTTGATGTAGAATCTCTATTTACTAATGTTCCAATTAAAGAGAGTCTGGATGTAGTTAAAAGCAAATTGAGAGACCATGGTTTGTCTGAAAAGTATATCGATCTACTAGAAAACTGTCTAGACGGTAGCTACTTCCTTTTCCAAGGTCAATATTACCTCCAGATTGATGGCGTCGCAATGGGAAGTCCAGTAGCACCAGTGTTGGCCAATCTCTGGATGGAGTACTTCGAGCAACAAGCCCTACGTCTAGGCCCAAAGATCGTTCGACTGTGGAAGAGATACGTCGATGACATTTTTTGTATTATTAAAGGTAACAGGCAGGAAGTAGATCAATTTCAATACCACCTTAATTCCATTCACCCGAAAATCCGATTTACATATGAGATGGAAAATGACCGATCATTGTCTTTCTTGGATGTTAAAGTGACTGTGAGAACAAATGGAACCTTAGCTCACTGTGTATACAGAAAACCTACACACACTGACAGATATCTACATGCGTCATCTCATCATCACCCCCGCCATTTACAATCTGTAGCCACATCATTAATAAATAGAGCATTTGACTTATGCGACTCCGAACATCTGGAGCCTGAACTAAACCATGTTCAGGATATACTTAGGAAAAATGGTTATAAAGATAGGCAGAACATTAAGCGTTATAATAAAAAGGTTAGATATCCTATAGTCAAAAGGCAGCCGGCATTCATGACATATATTAAAGGGATTACCGATAAGATTGGAACGCTACTGAAAAAATATTCCATACCTACCATCTATACGCCAAGCTTAAAGGTAGTCGGGCATGTGGGCACGCCTAAGGATGTCATACCCTTCCAGACGCCAGGGGTGTATAAAGTGGACTGCAGCTGTGGTAGTGCTTATATAGGCCAAACTAAACGTACTATCGCAGATAGACTCAAAGAGCATATCACAGCTGTAAAAAACAGGCAGGTTAATAAGTCGGCTATAGCTGAACATATTTTGGATTCCAGCACTGATCACTGGATTGAATTCCACCGACCTCAGGTTCTCTCTACTGAGCGACACTATGTTCCCCGTATGGTACGGGAAGCTATTGAAATAAGAAAATATAAAAATTTCAACAGGGAAGACGGATTTAAGTTGTCTCCTGCTTGGAATCCAGTGATCAGCAGATTGATTAAAATGTCTAAACGAAAATAATAATTTAATTGATTAATAATGCTACATATATGTAATATAATTTGAATAATATCTAATAATTTATATAATACAATTGAGTAATGTTTATCTATGTAAAATTTCTAAAATATTATTATTTAAATGTAAATTAAATCAGCTATTTATTAAAAGAACTATAATTTGCATGCCTAAAATATAAGGGTAGAATAAGCAGAACAATGTATATATAACTAATAACCTTTTTGTAACCTTATTCTGGCAAATAAAAATTATTATTATAAAGCCTTTGCACCTGCAAACAAATAAAGTCCAAGATACGGTTAGTGTTGTGTGTAGGCTAAATTCGAAAAAAACAAGACCAGAAGGGGGTAGATGAAAATCGATCCCGACGTGAACGACGGAGGAAACTCGCTGCTCCAGTCTGCTCGTGACCACGGTCAATGTAACTTGGCCGAAACGTTGAGCTTTACAAGTAAGTTCTATAGATGTGCGCGTTATTGACCCGTTTATATATTTAACAATGATTTAAATTTTATATTTATCATTACATAGTATAAAACAAAGTCGCTTTCTCTGTCTGTCCCTATGTCCTTATGTCCCTATGTATACTTAAATCTTTAAAACTACGCAACGGACTTTGATGCGGTTTTTTTTAATAGATAGATTGATTCTTGAGGAAGGTTTAAGTGTATAAACCTTTCCGATATTCCCACGGGAACAAAAGTGGCGCGGGTGAAACCGCGGGCAGGTCGCTAGTAAATTAGCTAGAAATCTAATAAATTAACATTAAAGTTAATATTCAGATAGTATCTGAATATTAACTTTAATGTTAATTAATTAGATTTCTTAATTGGCTTAACCTCCTTAACCTCCTTATGGGGATAAGGAGGTTTTTGCCCCGATTTTCGAAATCGAGTTTTCACCAGATGTCCACGTTTTGAGGCCCCAAGAACCTTTTCCAAATATTTTTACGAGACGTCAGTATTTCGGTATGTAAATTTGAACTATTTTGGTCTAGGAGATTTAGAGAAATGTTAAAAAAACCAAAAACATTTTAGCGAAACAGTTTGTTTGTAATATAACTTTGAAATTAATGTACTAATTGAGTATAAAATCTAATCAGCTCTATTCCCTAAAAACTGCGCTCAATACATAAATTGCATCAAAATCGGTTTACCGTTTGAGAGTTATCGTTGATGAAAAATTTTGAAAATATGTTTTTTTACCTAACTACGAAAGTTTTCAACCAATTACTTTTTGGTTTTCTACAATATTTTATTACTTAAAAAACTAGGTCGAATGCCGTTTTAAGAATTAAAATGAATAAAATTTTCAAAAGTTACAGCTCCTCTAATATTTTTTCAAAAATTTGCGTCATCGATTTTTCTAAACCGATTTTAATGCAATTTATATATTGGGCGTAGTTTTTTAGAGAATAGAGCTGATTAGATTTTGTACTCAATTAGTACATTAATTTCAAAGTTATATTACAAACAAACTGTTTAGCTTTACGGATTCATTGACTACCCTGGATTTCGAGGTATAAACCTTACGTTGCTCTACTATTAATCAAAATCAGGTTTATCTTCTCTTACACTGTGTTTTTCTGTTATTTTTTATTACCATTTTTAATAATGTATCATTTTGATTTAGTAAACCGAGTTAACGAGATTTATTGTCAATTGAGCTTAGCTGGAATTAATTCGAGTTGATCTCTATAACTTTAATTTGAATCGCGTAGGCAAATAATAATTAATAACTTACCGCTTTTGTCAAGTTTATTGATCATTTCTGAATATATTCTCTGGCAATAAATGTCAAATATTGAAGATTTGAAGGATTTCGGTTTCAAAAGATTAGGTAGATACATGACTTTTATTTTTGTACGGAAACTTTAATTTTCTCTTAAAATAAGGTGGAAGGTGTAAGTATAAGGTGAAAGTTCCATCAAATTAGGTACAGCTGTATTGACGATTAGCCAGACCAGACCAGAGGGAACAGACAGACAGACAAACAGACGGAAATTTTCTCACTGTTACTTGTATGTATTTAGGTACTTGCGCTATTTAAAAAGTTATTATATTGATATTACAAACAAACACTTCAAATTTCATTTAATAATAGATAATTTATCTAGCCCACACATCTATTACCTGCAATATGGCTTAATTTAATTCGTTTAATTCAAATTACCTGTCTATTTTTCTCCGATCAGCCAATCCACAAAAAAGCCACGTCCGATCGTTAAAGGTATTATTTAACAATTCAATACTAAATAATTACTATTTAGTATTGAAATTTAAAAACTAATTTCTTTACTCAATACATAATTTTATTATTTTGTGGATATTGATCATACTGATAGACCAATTTTCTCAAACAAAATAATTAGTCATAAACAATATTTTGAAATATTACCTACGGCAACATAAAGTGTAACATAATACAATTTAATAAACATTCCAACACAAAAAGCACAAAAGGTTTATCTGGTCAACGCAGCGTTGTGTTACCCAGTTTAAAATATTTGCTAAATTTTAGGTAAACAGAAAGCTAAATATGAGGATTTTTAAATACCACAATATTTTTATTTTTATAGATAGAGTCATTTCATTACTGTCGGAAAAGGATTTTGATACTCATTATGAATATTTCTATTTTATTTCATTTTATTGTGTTTATAGTATGAGTAACAAACCTTCTACATATTATTAGTATTTTAGTAGGTTTTTTATGCACTCTAAAAACTGTAAATAATACTTGAATAGACTTTCCCAACTAAAACCAATATCACCCATAAAGCCCATACTTTATACTAATTACAGCTGTCGATAGGCAGAATTCTCTTATTGACTACGGAACCCTAAAAATACTAATTATTTATTTTTTATTATGTTCAACTTTCAACGTAAGGATTCCGCTGTTTAGAATTAAAAGATTTCTTATTCCATTTTTTTAATACACTTGTACTGTTTGTGTAAATTGATAGCGTACTTAGAATCACTTATGAATGTAATGTAATCTTTGTTAGGGAGATACGAGCATCATCGGATGCTGCTACCGATATGAAAGCTATCCTAGATGCGGATAACTTTATTTCTGCCGTCACTCCGTACCTTAAGGAGATGGTAACGACACTGGTAGAGGCCAGAGATACACATGAAAGGACGCAAGCGGTGCAGAAGAATTTCTACGATGAGAAGCGCCGCCTACCACCAGATTACCAAGTAAGTGATTTGTTATTGTTGAGGACTCATGGATTAAATAGCACAGGTGACGGGCAAACGGCGAAATTCATCCCACGCCGTACACGATCGTTATTATTTTGTGTGATTATTTAATTTTTTATTATGTTCCACTTTCAACGTAAGGATTCCGCTGTTTAGATTCAAAAGATTTCTTATCACATTTTGTGTAAATTGATAGTGTAATCAGAATCTCCCATGAATGTCATGATTACTCATGAAATATGCTTATATCTTAACCAAGGGCCAGTCATGTTCTAAAATAAACTGTATTACGCTTATTAACATTTTTTACACTTATTATTGTCGGTACTTGGTAAAACTCCATTTGTAATTTTTTTAATGTAATTGTACTGTTTCACAAATCACTTTAAATTTAATTAGTAACGCCAACCGGTTTCACCTTTTACGGCATCTTCAGGGCTACGAGACTTAAATGTCTTGTAACCGGTTGGCGATGTTCATTAAATTTAAAGTGATTTGTGAAACGGAATTTCGCCGTGTTGGTCCCGGCCTCCTTTGAAGAATAGGCCAACTGCCGTTCTGCCAGGCAGGTCGTAAAAGGCGACCGATTGGCTATCGAGTCACTACCATCGTGGCTACTAGGTGGTAGAGTTCTGCATTGTCTCGCCCGGGTCTGGTACCACCGCCTTACCTATTCCTGCCGCAATAGCGTCAGTGCTTATCGCTGTCGTGTTCCGGTTTGGAGGGTAAGGTAGCCGGTAAACTTATGCATGTGGCATTAGACCTCGCCACAAGATAGCAACGCACCATTAACATCTTTGGTGTCTATAGGCGATGGTTGACTCTTTCCATCAGGAGACCCATCTGCTTGTTTGCTATCTTATGATATAAAAAAAAAACGGTACAAGCATAGAGAAAATTATCTTTGGTACAAATGTATTAACAAAATTACTTATTAACTTTACTTAGCTTCTGTTTCTGTAATTTGTGCATTATGATTTATATAGTATACTAGCTGCAGCGTGCAGCCCGCTGCATTTGGCAAATCCCGCGGGATCACCTAACTTTTCCCGGAATAAAATGTAGCTTATATGATGTCCAGGTCATCATCTACCTATGTACCAAATTACATTCAAATCAATTCAGTGGTTTTTGCGAGATTGAGTAACAAACATCCATCCTTCCATTCAAACATTCATCCATTCAAAATCCAAACATCCAAACTTTCGCATTTATAAAGTCCTGTACGTAAAATACGATAGCTGCCCCGCCTTCAATATTTTAACTACATTTGCCTGTGTTGTCACATCGGCTGTTCGTCATTGCGGCGCAATCCTCAGTCAATTGCGTATCGAGTGCTTGCCGAACTCCGAGCGCGTAGGTATAACTCGCGTTCCACGCGTTTGTATGAAGATAGAGTACTGGTAGATAACATTACCGTGATAATAGTGACACACATAGCCAATCGGTCGCCTTTTACGAACGGCAGTTGTCCTATTCTTCAAAGGAGCCCGCAATATTATACTTTTTTTTGATGTTATAAGATAGCAAACAAGCAGATGGGTCTCCTGATGGAATGAGTCAACCATCGCATATAGACACCAAAGGTGTTAATGGTGCGTTGCTATCTTGTGGCGAGGTCTAATGCCACATGCATAAGTTTACCGGCTACCTTACCCTCCAAACCAGAACACGACAGCGATAAGCACTGACGCTATTGTGGGAGGAATAGGCAAGGCGGAGGTATCAGACTCGGGCGAGACAATGCAGAATTCTACCACCTAGTAGCCACGATGGTAGTGACTCGCATAGCCAATCGGTCGCCTTTTACGACCTGCCTGGCAGAACGGCAGTTGGTCTATTCTACAAAGGAGCCCGGAACCAACACGGGGAAATTAAATTAAGACAACAGTTTCCAAATTAATAAATTTAGATCGAGTTAGTAATATTAATAAGTTTTTGGTTAACGTAAAGACCTATAAATTTTAGATTTTAACACGTGACGAAACAAAGCTCCTTGACACACAATATCACATTTCATCGGACCCGTCCATCCTAATATATGACGCAATTTATGGATTATTGCTTGCTAATGGTTACATTTTTACCAAATCTATATATATATATACTTATTTATTGCGTAATACGTGCATCTATGGATGGAATAGTGGTTTAGATTGAGCTTAAAATTCAAAAATTCTGAGGTATCCAATAGGTATTTATTTGTGTGATATTTAAAAATTACTTATGTGTATATATATATATATATATATATATATATATATATATATATATATATATATATATATATATATATATATATATATATATATATATGTATATATATATATATATATATATATATATATATATATATATATATATATATATATGTATATATATATATATATATATGTTTCCACAAGATTTGATTCAACATTTTGTGGAAATTCAATGCTACGTAAACTTCAATGACTAATGTCTCAGAAAATATCGATCTTAGTGATTTGGTGCTAAGGACCTTTTTTGTAGAAAATTGAATTTCCTACAAAATTATCATTTACATTTTTTTGTATGTCTTGTTGTTTATGAGATAATGAGTGAAAAAACAAGAATTCTATGAAAAATTTGGTTTAGCATTCAATTCTGAAAAAAACCCGTCCATGGTCAAAGCGATGCTATGAAATGCCACTGAGCTATAGAAATTTAAAAAAAAATGAAAGTTTTCGTATATATATAGTAAGGAGTACTTAATATTAATATTAAGCGCTCATACTTTCAGGGAAGTTTTTTGGGTGTATTTCCAACAAAATTTCGGGATAGGAGCGAAAAAAAAATAGTCGCAAAAAAAAGCACATATATATTTATATATATATATATATATATATATATATATATATATATATATATATATATATATATATATATATATATATATATATATATATATATATATATATATATAAGTAATTTTTAATGTGTGTGTGTGTGTTGTTCTTTGTATTAGCTTTCAAATCTGTAAATATATATAATATCGTAACGCTACCTTACGGTGTAGGCAGAGAGAACCGAATGCCATATAACCAACTAGCTCGAGCGTGCATCCCACTGCATTATAAGTTTTTGGTGAATCCCGCGGGATCATCTAATTTTTCCGGGATAAAAAATAGCCTATGTGCTATTCCAGATCATCATCTACCTGTGAGCCAAATTTCATTCAAATCCGTTTAGTAGTTTATGCGTGATTGAGTAACAAACATCCATCCAAACATCTATCCAAACATCCAGTGGTTATCTATATTAATTAAAATTAATTAATTAATATAGATAACCATACTAACATTATAAATGCGAAAGTAACCTTGTCTGTCTGTTTTTTCTTCATGCCTAAACCACTAAACTGATTTGGATGAAATTTGGTACAGAGATAGTTTGAGACCCGAGAAAGGACATAGGATAGTTTTTATCTCAGAAACGGGATCCACGGGAACGGGAACAAAATGAGTAAAACTCTGGGACTTTTACTGTAGAAATTTTTCAACGCGGACGAAGTCACGGGCACACACTTTATTTTATAAAATTGCCGTGAGCGTTTGTTATCCGTAATTTTTTTTTCAAGTAGGTAAGTAGGTGAAGTTGCTTGGAAAAGAACAAAAACTTCTTATTAAGCAGTTTTTGTTCTTTTCCAAGCGACTTCACTAACTTTAATATTTTTTCGCTGTTGTTGAGACAAAACACTTTAAACGCAGAAAACTGCAACAACCGGCTCCCAACTTCCTGTATCTCTAGAACCTTGAATCGATCTGATTGATCATCACATTTCTATGAGACCAAACTGGTGAGACATGGGACAAACAAGAAAAGTATTTTTTTAATCGGCTAATCAAGCAGACCTGGGATAACAAAAAAAAAAATACAGCGGAATTGAGAAAAAAGGGGGAGTTTTTGGTGAGCCAGTTTAAAAACTCTGCCAGAACACAATTTGCCCACTGGCATATCGTTCCGCCAGGCAGGTCGTATAAGGCGACCGATTGGCTATACGAGTCACTATCATCGTGGCTACTAGGTGGTAGAGCTCTGCATTGTCTCGCCCGGGTCTGGTACCACCGCCTTACTTATTCCTGTCGCAATAGCGTCAGTGTTTGTCACTGTCGCGTTCCGGTTTGGAGGATAAGGTAGCCGGTAAACTTATGCATGTAGCATTAGACCTCGCCACAAGATAGCAACGCACCATTAACACCTTTGGTGTCTATAGGCGATGGTAGACTCTTTCCATCAGGAGACCCATCTGATTGTTTGCTATTTAATAATATAAAAAAAACCTAGCACAACATGATACAAAAAACACACTCACACATACACACAAACACTTGATTTTGATAAATTTAATTTTCTTAATTTTAAGCAATAAAATAATGTTGTTCCACCGGGTATCGAGATTCTTAACATAGATAAAAATCTTTTGTTACGGATTGTCCTATGTATTAATTACTTTTTGGTTACGGAAGAGCGGTTAGTGCCTTTTTATTGACTTTAAGAAGAATAGATCAACTGTCAGCATTGTGCCTACTAACTAACGGATTTAGCACCACGTTTTTACCCGACTGCAGGAGGGTATTGTGTTTATCAGTCTATATATGTATGTATGTATGTTTGTTCCTATGTGGCGTTCTAGAGGCCAAACGCGTGGGCCAATTTTGATGATTATTATGTCAATCGATTCGTCTTAACCTTGCGAGTGTCACTAAAGACATGACATAAATAAGAATTCACCATGGAAACCACCAGGCGCCATATTGTCAAATTTAAAAAAATAAATATTGATAAAATATGTCATGTGGGGTATCGTTGAATAGGTATTTAAAAATCATTTTGGGTTTCATTCAACATTTTTCATTTTAAATAATAATTTAGTATATATAACGATTTAAAGTTAATTATCCTAATTGTAACACGTACTTTATACATACCTATATACCTACTTCAGTATTTCGTTATTCGGTCTCCATTACATAAATCAGTAGTTATCATCTGGACAATATTTTCAACCGACGAAAAAACGGAGGTAATCAGTTAGATTGTTGGAATTGGATAACATTTGAGTATGATAATCTAGGTATTTAGGCATCCAAGCACATGTACTATATCTCGTAAGTTTATGTATACTTCATTGATATAAAAAACCCAAGATGCACTGTCCCGAACAAAACCGATACTCAAAACTGTCCCTAATTTCATTTAAATAGTTAAAAACATACGTTTTAGCATATCCATCCTAAACTTAGGCTACCTAAGTTACTCCCTATCTCATCAGCTATCTGCCAGTACAAGTCCCGTCAAAATCGGTTCAGCCGTTCCAGAGATTAACCGGAACAAACAGGCAGACAGACAAAAATTGTAAAAAATGCTGTTTTGGTATATGTATCGTGTGCATTTAGTAAAAAAAGCGGTTATTTTAATATTACAAACAGACACTCCAATTTTATTTATTTGTATAGATAAGCGCACAATTTAAATTTGTGCGCTCATTTGCGGAGGACGTTTTTAAGACACTAATTGTGTAACTTGGGTTTTTTATATCAAAGGTATACTTTATATTTCGCAATTTTTTAGGTAAATAAAGACATATCGAGATAATTATTTTTGATTTAAATAAGGTTATAATTCAATTTAGAGAACAGTCTAAGCTTCATCAAAATCGGTTCAGTAATGTTTACCCCGTGTTGGTCCGGGCTTCTTTGAAGAATAGGCCAACTGCTGATCTACTAGGCAGGTCGTAAAAGGCAATCGATGGGCTATTTCCGTCACTACCATCGTGACTACTAGGTGTCAGAGTTCTGCAACATCTCGCCCGAGTAGGTATTTGGTACCACCGCCTTACTTATTCCTGCCACAATAGCGTCAACGCTTGTCATTGTCATGTTTCGGTTTAGAGGGTAAGGTAGCCAGTAGACTTATGCATGTGGCCACATAGATAGCACCACACCATAAATAACTTTGGTGTCTATAGGTGATAGTTTCTATTTCCATATTTCCATCACGAAAGCCATCTGCTTACAACACTCAATCGGAATAATTCATAAACAAATAATATACATGTCACTCGTGATTCGTGAAACGATCAACTCCGAACTCGCTAGTGAAACAAATACGTCGCCGAATATTCGCCAAAATCACTATTTGTGGCATTTCTACCTTAATACTGAATTATATTTATTGAACATTCAAACCCAGAAATAAAAACGTTCGTGCTTTTGAATCAAATAGGTCGCTAACCACTTAAGCAACAATGGCGCAGTAAGGGACTTTTTTGTATATCATAAGATAGCAAACAAGAAGATGGCTCTCTTGATGGAATGAGAAACTATCGCCTATAGACACCAAAGACTTTAATGGCGCACTGCAATCCGTGTGGCGGGATATCAATGCCACATGCATAAGTCTACCAGCTGCATGCTTGTCATTGTCGTGTTCCGGTTTTGAGGGTAAAGCTCCAAACCGGAATACGACATGACAAGCATTAACTCTTTTGCGGCAGGATACGTAAGACGGCGGTACCAAATACCCGGGCGGGACGTTACAGAACTCTACCACTTAGTAGTCACGATGGTAGTGAGTAACACGTATAGCCAATCGATTGCATTTTACGACCTACCTGGCAGAATGGCAATTGGTCAATTTAACTTTCCGCTAGGAAAATGAAAATTTGCAATTTCGGAACGTCCTTGGTTTCACGCCCATTTTCGAAAATTGGGTATTTATCAGTCTCGAATTTTGAAATCCTAACAAGTTGCTCTATTTTTAAGACATAGGGACCTTCAAGAAAGGCGCTTACTCATTCTTAAAAGGCCGGCAACGCAACTGCAAGACCTCTGGTATTGCAGATGTCCATGGGCGGCGGTGATCACTTACCATCAGGTGCACCTCTTGCTCGTTTGCCCCCTCTTCTATAAAAAAATAAAAAAATAAAATACCGGCTCCATTCATAATTTTAAATAAGTAGATACCACAGAGGTCGGTATCTAATAGTTTAGGATACCTATAGGTACTAATGTATATATAGAAATTTAAATGACTCGCTTATTTTCCTATTTATAACAGGTACTTTATACGTATACTTTAATTATTAGTATTTCGTTATTCTGCCTTTACAACGGCGGGATTAATCTATACATCTATACAAATAAATAAAATTGGAGTGTCTATTTGTAATATTAAAATAACCACTTTTTACAAAATGCATATGGATGTATACGGTACATATACCAAAATAACATTTTTTACAATTTTTGTCTGTCTGTCGTCTTTTTGTCCCGGCTAATCTCTGGAACGACTGGACCGTTTTTGACGGGACTTTTACTAGCAGTCAATGTGACAGGGAGTAACTAAGGCTACTTTTTTGAATCTTTACCACACGGGTGAAGTCGTGGGCTCAGCTAGTATAAAATATAAATAATATAGGTAAATTGAATATTATATTGAACACTGGGAAGGGAGCGATGAGAGCTATAAGGACAATAGAGTGGCCAGCTCCTCGAATGGACCAATTAAAAGCAATGTTCTTGGAGTGGGAGTCAGAATCAAACCATCGACGACAGAATTCTATGCACTTCGTGGACAGGGTAAAATTGAACGAAAAATGCTGCCATTGATATTGTGCTAGGGTTAAACTCCAAGGAACTACTTTGGACCGAGCTGTGGTTGATTTAAGTTCACGTATTTTGCTAAAGGTCAAGGATACGTTGCTTTGAGCTGGATTAGATCACTAGAGAGGCTAATAACATAGAATACTGGAGACTAACAGAAGTCAATGTACATGTAATGTTCGGGCAACGCACGCATGACACCTCTCACAGATGCGATATCTCGGATTGGTTCGAGACAGTTTGTTCCGCAGCAGTCCGAGATATCGCGTCCGTGAGAGGTGTCTATGTGTGCTATGCTCGAATATTACTGGAATGTAACATTGACTTCTGTTAGTCTCTAGTATTATGTGCTAATAATCAGTAGTGTAGACCACCGCAAGTTACTTAATAATACCCACGATATTCACTCTCTGAATGAAATAATAAGATTGCGTAATTTAAAGAACTAACTAAAAAGTATAAAATAAAAAAAAATATTAAAAACAAAAAACCCGACTGCATTAATCTTAAAAAAAGATTCATTACCTTAAATGAAAACTAAAAAGAAAGGAACAAGCTCAGTAGTTTAGAATCATGTTAAGTAATAATGAATTACTACACCATTGAAATAGTTCTATAATCGATGTACATATAAAACAATTCATGATTTTTTTTCATCACAGAACGATTAACAGTCGGGACCCATTCAATTTTTAGCTATCAATTATTCACAAAGGGCCCCGACTGTTAATCGTTCTGTGATGAAAAAAAATCATGAATTGTTTTATATGTACATCGATTATAGAACTATTTCAATGGTGTAGTAATTCATTATTACTTAACATGATTCTAAACTACTGAGCTTGTTCCTTTCTTTTTAGTTTTCATTTAAGGTAATGAATCTTTTTTTAAGATTAATGCAGTCGGGTTTTTTGTTTTTAATAAAAAAAAATTATCTATATTCCTGGGGCAATAGCGTCGATTGCGTTTTTTGCCGCTGTCGTGTTTCGAACTGTGTGTGTGGGAAATGTAGGTATGTAATGCCCCACTTTTAACATTTTTTAGTTCTATAGGCGATGATTATTACTCACTCTTTATCAGAAGAATCGTCTGCTTTTTTGCTATCCTTGAAATAAAATGAAAATAAATAAATAACTCAAATAGGTATATGCATGGAGTTAATTTGTTGCAGTGTTTTAGTAAAATTTTTGTAATCTGTGGCCAAAGTTCATGAGTTATGTCATAAGAATTAAAGTGACGGAATGAGCAATGAATTAGGTATATTATGTACTATTATTTAACCAACGAAAAAAGAGGTTATCAGTTGTATGTATGTAATATTTTTGAAATTTGATAATATTTGAGAATGATGATCTATTTCGAGGTCCTAAGACGAATTCTACATTTCGTCAGATTATGTATGTTTGTAAATTTGTCCACAAATTTCTCGGGAACTGAAAGCTATATCGAGATCATTGTATTTCTTATTAAATCAAGTATATTCCAACTTAGGGAACAGTTTCATTAAAATCGGCTCCATAATTTTTGAGATAATTATCGTTTTAATTTTTCAAATTCAAATTATTATTCAAATTATTTTTCAAATTATTCATGCACATTATTCTATAGAGGTCATATATTTGATCTGTTATTGGATTACATTTCTGTATGAATATATTTTTTGTTTGTTAGATAACTATTTTTTTTATATCATACCTTGACAAATAAGCATGGTCCTTCAAATAGAAAGAGATGATAATCGTTAATTAACACTTAAACTGATATAGGTTGGTATGTCGGGTGTATATGGAGGATTACAAGCCCTTATGCTATGATATGATAAAGAGCATGAACCAAATCCTGATTATGTTCATTAATGCAACACCCGAACGATATGCTGCGAAACATTTTCCTTCTAAGGCACTCTACGCCGCTGATTTTTATGTAATTCCTGAAAATGTTTTGTTAATTTTGTCTCAAATATATTAAATATTCTTCGCTGTTCTTTTTTTCTTCTCTATTTTGCAAACTGTCACTGACTTTCTTTGCATCATCACCTAATGAGAATGACCTAAAGAGTTGAGTTATAATTAATTATCCTAAAAGAGTTTGTAGGTATTTGTAATCATGAACTTATCAAACACAGCTGACAATGAAGTACAAATATGTTAAACATATTAAAGAAACTTCATTATTGAAGTCAATTCGAAACATCAATACTGTAAAATTTAAATATTGAATTATTATTCAAAAGCAAATTAATATGTTTTTACGATAACGGTTTAAGCCTAGTAAGGTCCGGCGTGTTTGGTTAGGGCCGACATTTGGGTAATTTACCCTAGGTAAATCTATATCTATACTAATATTATAAATGCGAAAGTTTGGATGTTTGGATGGATGGATGGATGTTTGTTACTCAATCACGCAAAAACCGCTAAACGGATTTGGATAAAATTTGGCACATAGGTATATGATGTCCTGAAATAGCACATAGGGTATTTTTTATCAAGATGAGTTGTTCCCGCGAGATTCACCAAACATTTATAATGCAGCGGGCTGCACGCCGCAGCTAGTGAACAATATGACTGATAATACGCCCACAGTGATAAATATGTAAAAAGCCACAGCTCACTATTGACAAATGACAAGAATTCAACCATCTTGCTCTATTTCATTATAGTGAAAGAGACAAATAATTTTACTGTATACAAACTTTCCTGTAAACATAATTATAATACAGTAATTTTTGCTGTCGGTGCCAAAAATAAAAATACATAATAATTTAATTTAAAATACACATGCAGATGATTTTAAGTAATAACATTAATTAAAATAATTATTTAATATCTTTAGATGAATGTATACGCACTTGTGTTGAATATCGAAGTAAACAGAGGATTATAAATAATGATGTAGAACGCGCCATCGATCCGACACTGTAGCACACGTAGAAATCTAGAAGTGACTGGCCTTTATAATATAAACGGTCCATACTCAACGATTCAGCCAGTGACGTAAAAATCGTATGATATCTCTACCTCAAACGATTTATCAGGATATATTTTTAAATATATGACTAAATCAAATCAATATGTTTGTATGTTTGCATTTTTTTTAAGTTTCTTAGTAAATAGGTAGGTATATTATGCATAGAAATACAATTCCTAAAGTGCCATCACGCACGTTTCCTTGCGGAGGAGGCAGAGTAAACCAAACGTGTATAGACTTTCTGGATCAACACGATTCACCGGTTTGCAGTTGGCGAGATGAGTGGTGATCCCCATCGCCGCATATTACCGACTGGCACAATTAAAACACCAGTACAGTACCATCCATAGACCGCCAAAGTAATACCACCTGCCAACATTGTGGTCCCTTTTGCGCCTCCCGAAGTGGATTGTATAGACACCAGCGTACGTGTGGCATGCAGCCATTACCTAGAAGTGGCGCTGCTTGAATCATCTGATGATAAAAGAGGCCTTTGATTAATAGAATAAAGATATAAAAATTCCTATAAATAAAACATATATACCTAATAGATGTGCCCACGACTTCATCCGCGTGGAAAAAATTCTAATAGTCCCGGGGTTTTACGAGTATAGTTTCCGTTTCCGTGAGATTTCCGAGATAACAACTATTCTATGTCCTTCCTCCGGCCTCAAACTATCTTTGTCCTAAATTTCATCCAAATCGTTTCAGTGGTTTAGGCGTGAAAAAGAGACAGACAGATAGAGTTACTATCGCATTTATAATATTAGTATGAATTGTATGTAATACATGGGTTTTTTATGAAGAGTTTACTGATTGTGAAATGGGAAATATGTATATATTTACTTTATGCATTCAATTATTTTCATATCACATTGTGGGACTGAGTATCTTCGGCTAATCGAGGGCAGAGATGAGCGTTTAAACGAAAAGCTATTTCAAAAATTAGCTTTTTCATAAAATTGCATATAAGCGTGCTTAAAAGTATAGACAGTTTTCGTTTGAAACGTACAGCGTTAGCTTTTTTGTAGCGTGATTGAAAAATTACCTTATATATAGATAAAAAGGTACTAAATTTAAGTGTACTTGTTAGCTATTATAAGTGTAAGCACATCCAAACTGCTAAAGAACACTGGCCACGCTTCATACATCGCTTGGACTCGTAAATTGAATATCATATATTATAGTGAAATTCGTGTCAGAATTGTTGTTTTATTATTTAAAAACAAATTTCATTGTTACTAGACACTTTTACTATCCCACTTGTACATCAATTTCACTTTACACAATTTTAATTATATTACTCGACCGGTTTCACTTTTTAAAGCATCTTCAGGATGTAATATACTTAACTGATTATTATTGACTGTTGTGGAATATAAACAAACGTAAATATTGATTTTAAAAGGGTAAGCTTAAATATCGCTCCCAGGTGTTGTCAGCCTTATCAATTTTGCACAACAATGTGGGAAATTTTAATTTACAATTATATTGCACTAATTTATAACTATACTTATGGATACAAAAATGTCAATTAAATAATTAATTATGCTATATAAATAATGTCAAGTAAAACAAAATAAAATAAAATAAAAATAGATTAACACACCTATTTCCTATTACACAGTTATTTATGTCAAAGATGAGTAAAAATAATTATCACTAAGTAAATAAAAATGAAAAATGTTTAAATGTCAAATTAATAATATAAATTAAAATATTTAAACTAAAATAATAACAATAAAACAGAATAATTATCGAAAATGTCAAATTGAAATTGCATTAAAAAAAAATTACATTGCATTACGTTATAATTAATAATTATTTTTACTTTTAGTACATATTTGTGCCTATATAAATATTAATAAGGGTTTAACAAAGGAGAAGTATTGAGCTCCGTTTGGTCATTTAAGAGTCTTTGTTCACCTTTGTGTCGATTAATTTCAAGCGCTTCTAAGGCATTGAGCCTTCCACCTTTGCTGCAGAAATGTAGTATTTTTAAATTTTTTGTACTATCAAAGGTATGACCTTCTTTTATAAGGTGTTGCGCAAAGGTAGAATCACCCTTGCCCGAGCGCCAACTTCGAAGGTGTTCTTTAATTCTCGTTGAAAACGACCTTCCGGTTTGGCCAATGTATATCGCATTGCAACTCTCACATGCTAATTGATACACACCACTTCTTGACTCCTTAGATATTTCTTGTTTGTTATTATATATAAGAGATTTTAGTGATTTAGTGGTATAGAAAGTAGGTGTGCAGTCTTTTAGCAACCGTGAGGTTCTATATGATATCCGTCCTAAAAATGGTAATCGTATATATCTTTGTTGATTTTTTCTTGTATTTTGTTGTCCTGAGTAGAGAGAACTGGCGATTAGTTTCCTTCTTCTTTTCTTTACTAATGAATCAATTAGACTCGGTCTGTATCCATTATTTTTCCCTATTGCTTTAATAGTATTTAACTCCTCGTGGAAATTCACCTTGCTTAGAGGGACTGACAACAATCTGTGTATCATAGAATTAAAGGCGGCATATTTATGGCTTAGTGGATGATGTGACTCTGCTGGTATTATATTGTCACAGAACGTTTCTTTTCTATATATTTTGAAAGAGTGCTTGTTTTTAATAAGTTTAATGGTTATATCTAAATAATTAATTTCATTACGTCCTATCTCCATTGTGAATTTAATATGACTATCCAACGAATTGATGTATGTCAAAAACTCATGGAGTAAATCTTCTGGACCAGTCCAGACACACAAAACATCGTCAACATATCTATACCAATACAAGATATATTGAATGAAATTGTTTTCTTTAAACACCAAATTTTCAAATTTGTTCATAAATATTTCAGAACACAAAGGAGATAGAGGACTTCCCATTGCTAATCCTTCGGTTTGTTTAAAGGCTCAATGCCTTAGAAGCGCTTGAAATTAATCGACACAAAGGTGAAAAAAGACTCTTAAATGACCAAACGGAGCTCAATACTTCTCCTTTGTTAAACCCTTATTAATATTTATATAGGCACAAATATGTACTAAAAGTAAAAATAATTATTAATTATAACGTAATGCAATGTAATTTTTTTTTTAATGCAATTTCAATTTGACATTTTCGATAATTATTCTGTTTTATTGTTATTATTTTAGTTTAAATATTTTAATTTATATTATTAATTTGACATTTAAACATTTTTCATTTTTATTTACTTAGTGATAATTATTTTTACTCATCTTTGACATAAATAACTGTGTAATAGGAAATAGGTGTGTTAATCTATTTTTATTTTATTTTGTTTTGTTTTACTTGACATTATTTATATAGCATAATTAATTATTTAATTGACATTTTTGTATCCATAAGTATAGTTATAAATTAGTGCAATATAATTGTAAATTAAAATTTCCGACATTGTTGTGCAAAATTGATAAGGCTGACAACACCTGGGAGCGATATTTAAGCTTACCCTTTTAAAATCAATATTTACGTTTGTTTATATTCCACAACATTCAATAATAATCAGTTAAGTATATTACATCCTGAAGATGCTTTAAAAAGTGAAACCGGTCGAGTAATATAATTAAAATTGTGTAAAGTGAAATTGATGTACAAGTGGGATAGTAAAAGTGTCTAGTAACAATGGAATTTCACCAAGTGCCGACGATGGAAAGTATAGAATATACAAATTTCATTTATAAAAGGTCTCTAAAGAAGTATTAATAAAATAAAATTTTGACTTTTTATAAATTGCTGAGAATTTTGCAATACAAGTTGTCAGTTTTGTCGTATTTAGATTTAACACAATAGTATCCTAATGGACAAATGAGCTAAAATATTTTATATTTTGATAAATGAAATTAAATAATTACTTTAATAATTACTTTAAGATAAGATAAAATAAGATATTATTTATTTGCCAGAATAAGGTAGAAGTGATACAGATGGTTAGATACAATTATAACAAGACCATAATAAAAATATCCGTGGTTAATACATTACATGTATATCTTTATGTCGACAAGTATATGTCAATTAATATGACAATAAATATCTACAGCTTAAAACCTATAATTAAACTCATTACAATTAAATAACAACTATAAAATTAATAACGATCAAATTAAGGGCGGCTTGCACCAAAATGCTTAAATGCAATTAGTCCCTTAAACATATTTAGCAAATGTCAAATCGCCTTAAAAGCTGTCACTTTAAACGTATTTGGTGACCTACAATGATTTAAGCATTTTGGTGCAAGCCGTCCTATAGGAAAGAAATAACTTTATAATATATAAAAAGAAATAAATTTCTTTTTATATATAAAGTTATTTACTACTTAAAAAATACTTATTTTTTAAGATAAATTACGATCTCAGACAAGACAAAGGCCATTGTGGCTAGCCTTCTTTGGTCAGTTGACTTTCGTTTAATAAGCAACAAGCAAGAACTTTTTTAGTTCAACAACGAAATGTCCGTTGTCTTAGACACAGCACAGCGTGTGTGTTTCGTTTTCGCGCGCTTGTACTCGTTCGGCACGTTTTGTTTTCTACAAAAAACGTTTTATGTGAACAGCTAAGCGCGCTTATGAATATAAGTAGGTACAACATCTAAGCGGGTTGAAAAAAATAAGCCGTTTATCACAGTTCCAATAGTGGATGCACTTGTTGTATCTCAACTTACTTCTTCAGGGATACTTCTACAGGGCGTGAAGATACTTTAAACAAGTATCTTCACGCCCGTATCCCGTTCATAAGATAACAAATAAGCAGATAGCCCTTCTGATATTAAGAAACAACAATCGCCTATAGACACCAAAGATGTTAATGGTGCGCTGCTATTTGTGTGGGATGGCAATGCCATATGCATAAGTTGACCAGCTACCTAACCCTCCAAACTGGAATATGTCAATGCAAGCATCAACGCTATAGCATCAGCAGTAAATAAATGGCGGTGGTAGCTACCTACTATCAATATCGTAGTTACATACTATAAAATATAATGTACCTATAACTACGAGTACCACTTATTTTATTAGGTATTCGAGATTTGTGTTTATTAACATATAGTCAATATGGCTAAGCATTATCACCACGACATTTATGTTAGTAATATCACAGCCTAGGTATATAATACTTTTTTACATTGTGGTAATATCATAGAGAAAATACAAATTATCTTTGGTAATATTATGAGAATGAACGTAAGCTTAAGGAAAAAGTAACATTTTTAGTATCAGCGATAATTGAATCGCTACTGGACTCGGTACTTAACCGAGACCGGGAACTCCCTTAAAGAAGCACAAAGATGCGTCATGTTTACAATGTGACAGCGGAGAGCACAGGCGGAGAGCAGCGTGACCATAGACTAGTATATAATATTATGCTTTATAGACCGGAAACTTCAACATCGTTAAAAGGACGTCAGCGCCATCTATAAATCAAGCATAAACTATGTAACGGAAGCCTCTTATCATATCTATTTCTTAACTTTTTACTAGATCTCTGACATATTATGAAAATAAAACAAAAAATTTTACGTCGTAGAATAGATTTATTTTGTCAAATTACAAACCAAATTATAGCAAAATTATGAGGTTTAATCACTGAAAACTGATTTGACATTACTCATTAATTCAACGTTTAAAAGACACAGAAACAACCAAAATAGTTAAAACTCATTTGTATAACTTGTAGACGCGGAAGATAGTTGTTAACTTGCCGTAAATATCACGAAAACAATGCAAATAAATCAAAATGAAACTAGTACAAAACTATGTAAACAATCTGGCAGCCATATTTAAGAATGGAATTTAAGTTTTAGAATTTAGTTAGAGAAGGGCGACCTGAATCGATATCGTATTGTATCGATACCATGCTATGTGAATTATACGATATATCAACATTTTGTGTAGATGCATATTTTTATTGTTGATTATATATACAAAAATAATTAATGATCATAGATTACATGTTATTAATTTCATTAATAATAATTATCATAAATTAGTTTCATTAGCGTTATATATTGCATTATAGTTGTGTTTGTGAGCTACATGTAGTGTCTGATTTAATTGTTTTTTGTTTATAAAATATAAATGCCACCAATATGATACCAAATATTCATTTAAGTGGCATTAAATCTGTACAAATTAATAAAATTGGACTTTCTGTTTGTAATATTAAAATAACCGCTCTTTACTAAATGCATATGGATGTATATACGATACATATACCAAAACAGCATTTTTTTACAATTTTTGTCTGTCTGATTTTGACAGGACTTTCACTGGCAGATAACTGATGTGACAGGGATTAACTTAGGCTACGTTTTCGAAATTTTTCGACCCAGACGAAGTCGCGAGCTCAGCTAGTATTCTATTTAGCTAGTATACAGGCTTCAGTGGATGCAAAACGATCTCATTAATTTGATGAACCATTTAAAAAGACCATAAATATACGTTGGAGTAATCAAAGTTTGAATTCTTTTGAACAAGTAAATATAATTAATACGAGATACAATTGTTAAACGAACGTAACAAATATCTTTACAGTAGCTTAATATATAATAAGCTTATGCTAAGTTCATTGTCTTATTACATCGGAAAGGTCAAAATAAAATAAAACAAATTAAGCCCACGTTACATGTCAGTGATTGTTACTTCAGTGATCTCTGAACGGTTACTTTATTTGACAGGATCTACACCTTCAGATATCTGCAATTGTATTAACTTGCAACGCATCCACAAGATATTGTTTATAGTCATAAAAGTAACTTTTAATTTTAATATTAAATACCGAAATAGCATTGAAATCTTTTTATTCCAGAAATATACCTTTCATATTTTACCTCATAAAATATCGTTTTGTGTCGATACGAAACGTTACATACATCGAATTATGACTCATATTGACATGATAGTATATCGATTCAAATCGATTTTGAATTTGACATGTGATAGAAATGATGATGGTAGAGGATAGTAGACATTTCAATTTCGACTAGAGATTAGTTTCGTACGAAGTTTGGTGTATGTGGCTCAGGTGGAGCCACCATTAAGTTTTGTAAAAGGTCCAAATGTACTAACATTCCACCCCGTGAGCGTGACCACCATAGATAATGGGAATTTTATATTAAATGTGACCACTATTTACTGAGGGCATCTACCAAAGACACTGCTAAAATCTAGGTACTAAATTCTACTATAATAGATTGCGTTTTAAAATGTAATTATTTTTAGAGTAATATTTAAGCCGTATTGGGTAGACAATATTTGAATTGAAACATGTTTGTTAATGAACCCTACATTTAATTAATCATTTATGATTAAAATCCATACCAGTTTGTATACATACCTACTATATAATTAACATTTTTAAAAATAATGGATTTTCTTCCCACTCTGCACGATAATTGATTTTTTGGTTTGAGCTTCTTTTCATTTTAAATTACAAAAATTTATGGTTCCACGAAAGCAAACAATACAAATGAACGAAAGTGACTTAATAAAACTGTGCTGTACTGTCTAATGTCTATCATTATAGAAGCAAATTAAAAATGATCTAAGTTGAAAGGCCTATTTTATAACAATAGTCTTTATCTGTTGGAAATAAAGTTCAATTTGCTTGGAAAATTAAGTATTTTGACGTTTTAAAAAGTGATCGTACAAAGAATGAATAATTTAACAGAAAAAAAACTAAAATATTCAAATATGTGGTAAATCACTTGTTAATATAAAAAGTAGACAAAATATACGTGCCGTAGATACACGACTTAGATAAGAGGTTATCAGTTAATCCTGTATTTGGTTCCTGAATAAAACTAGAAATATCTCAAAAAAATACCAATGTGTATTTAGTTGAGGTCCGCCGATAACATTTTCGAAAAACTGCCCATTTCTCTATATAGATTTTATTTAAAAAAAATTTGAAACAAATTATGAAATTTTGCCGAAAGTTCTTTATTTCGAAAAGTATAAAGTTAAGATTTGTTTGGCAAATTAAATAATAGGTTAAATCTCACAATCATGATTTATATATAGTCCATATCTTCAGAAATAAAGATAAGAAATCCTAATAAAAACATGTCAATTTAATCATTATCATTGTGGTAGTTAGATAACATCTTAATCCCTATGTTCCTAAGAATTTTTCTTAATTTCTCGTAAAAAAACAATCTTTTAATATTATTTTGAATGCCGATAAGCTTGTTACAATATTTCCTATCATTACATATATTTTTACGTACAAAAATCATATTAGTCTTAATTTTATCAAAATAAACGGCAATGATATGAATGAATAAAAAAGTTCAAGTGGCTTGTCCTTATCAACAGATTTACATTAGTAGCTTATAAGTCTATAATGCAAACATTTGTCTTGACTTTGTACGCCTCGCACGCTAAAAATCTAATAATACCTATATAATACAATTCATATCCATATTATTATTATAAATGCGCATATCTGTCTGTCTGTTTCCGAAAAACAGGAAAACCTTTTATCCTACTTATTTAACGATTTTTCAGGCGAATCCTCGATTTTTTAAATTGATTTATAACAACCTAATTTTCTGACAATTGCTTTCTGACTATATATTATTATTATTGTATGTATAGACTAGCTGACCCGACAAACGTTCTTTTGTCACATACATTATTGAATTAAAAAATAAGGGTTGATCGTAGAGGGTTGAAAATTTAGGGTTGTATGTATTTTTAATGCTCTATCATAAAAATATAAAAACAAAAAAATATCTAAAAAAATAAAAAAGAATTAGGGGTGGACTAAATTTTATGAGAATCGGTCAAGCCGATTTGGAGGACTTAACTACAAACACCGCAACACGAGAATTTTATATATTAGATAATTAAGGGTAACTTTTTCCTTCACGTAAAGTGGAAACTTTTCTTAATCCGACAGTTGTAGTTTTTACGGCTACATTTTTCTTTTTTATCTACCTTTATTAGTTACCTGATTCGAGATTTTTTGAAGAGAGAAGAGATGGGCGTCTCGTCAAAACGAACCTATTATTAATCATAAATAAAAATATTCGTGAAGCCACAGTCTTTTATATAACCTTTTATTTTCCAATCATCTAATCTACAAAATCCAATATGTTCCCACGACGCTCAAGTAAATCCCCATTAAGTATCTTGGGCATAGAATACATAATAGTAAAAGTATCTTGGGCACTATAAATACCCTCTAATATACAGTGTGTAAAGAAAATCCTGTCGGATAATTAAAGGTGTTATTTGGTACCGTAATACGGTTACTTATGTGTAATTATTTTATGGATATTAATTAATTAATTTTCGCAATAAAAAAAGTAATTTTAAATGGTATTTTCATACATTAAGTATGACCACACCTACAAATAAGTAAATTCTATTATAAAAGAATGCCACGCAAGTCGGGTGCTAACAAAGGATACGCGGCGCGTTTAAAGTTCGTTTAAAAAGCCGAAAAACGCGTTTGTGCGAAAGCCGCCAAAGCGAAACAATAAAACAAACGGCGACAAGGTGTTGTCATTTTTAAAATGTTTGCTTAACTCTAGGGAGATACAAGTAAAAATACGAATATTTAAAGAACGATATCTTTTTTATTTTCAGAAATAAAATCATTTGAATATTTTTTCCTAACCTATATGCCTTTTTCAGATCGGGCAGGGTTTTCTTTACACACTGTATATAAATTACGTGTCAAGTTGTTATCCGCGATGGACTCCGAAATTACTGAACCAATTTCAACGAAATGTCGTAGATATCTACTGTTTCGTCCAACTTAAATGATAGGATAGTTTTTATCCCAAATAACCCCCCTAATTGAAGAAAGAGGGCCCTCAAGTACCCTACCAAAATATTCAGTACGAGTAATTTGCATGTCAAAATAACGTTTGCTGGGTAATGTATTTTTAATGAGTTGCATCTTGAAAGAGTACTGTGCAGTGTATAACTATAAAACTTCCATCTCTGAGTAGGGCATCTGGAGGAACAATTTCAACCCAATCCTATCCATGACACCGAGCACAACCAATACATTGAAGACTACCTAAGCACATACCTCCAAGACAACATCCCGGTAGACGAGGAACTAATTGTATTCTCCCCAGGACAAGTAGCAATGGCCATAAAGAAGACCAAGCCAAAGAAGGCTCCGGGTGCAGATCAAATATCTAATCTCGCCCTACGGAACATGCCACACCGTACTATAGCAGCATGGACCCGGGTCTTCAACGGCATAATGAGAACAGGACATTTTCCGAAGATGTGGAAGGTCGGCCACGTAATCATGATCCCCAAAGCTGGCAAAAACATTCTTTTATCGGCCAGCTACAGACCTATAACACTGCTTCCTACCATTTCCAAAGTGTTCGAACGTCTTCTTCTCCGTCACATTGATCAATATTTTACACCAAGAGAGGAACAGTATGGATTCCGTGCAGAGCACAGCACCACGCTACAATTAACGAGAGTGCTCCACACCCTGACGGCAGCCTTCAATAAAAAGGAGAGTGCGGTAACTGTTTTTATAGACATGGAGAAGGCTTTTGACAGGGTGTGGCACAATGGCCTCCTGTACAAACTCATTGGAACCGGAATGCCACAAAGAATCATACGCGTCGTCGCCTCTTTCCTGACGCAGCGTAAATTCCAGGTCAAAATGGGAGGCAAGCTATCCACTGAACGCTATATGAGGGCGGGCGTCCCACAAGGAAGCTGCCTCTCACCAACGCTATACACCTGCTACACAAATGATATCCCAGTGCCAGAATACACCCAACTGGCACTCTACGCAGACGACGCCGCGTATATTGGTACATCGCTGACAGTCACGCACGCAGCGATCAAAATCCAAAAAGCGCTAGATACTCTCGAAACCTGGCTCAAGAAGTGGAGACTATCGGTCAATGTGACGAAGACTCAAGCCCTGAAGTTTGGAAGAGAAACAAGGAAGACCACCCTCCCAATGCTCCAACTAAATGGACAAAATATCGCCTGGCACCAAAAGTGCAAATACTTAGGAGTTACCATTGATGACAAACTAAACATGAGCTCACACGCGAAGACTGTCATCAACAGAACACGAGCAGCCACAGCAATACTCACCCCAGTATTGAAATCAAAATTGCCGCTTGGTCAGAAGCTGGGTATCTATAAAGCCTACATCCGACCACACCTCACATACGCAGCACCAGCCTGGTACCAGCTTCTGACAAACAGCCAAACCAGACGCAAGATCGAGAGCCGACAGAACGCGGCTCTACGCATTATAGTAGACGCCCCTCGTTACATGAGGAACGATGTAATCCAGAGAGACCTTCGCATCGAAACTGTTAACGATTTTATTACCCAACTTTCAGGTAGAATGTTCCAAAGGACAGAGCGGTCAGACCACCAACACATAAGAGGTCTGGCCCCGTGGACCACCTTCGAAACAGATAGAAGACCGTACCCCAGGGGTACCACCAAAGCCATGCCAGGGGGTATAACCTGATAAAGTCGCCGCTTTCGCTGCCGGTTGCCTTGCCGGGCTTCCCCAACGGGTCTCAACCAGACAGGGCTGACCTGCGCGGAGCGGCGTGAAGCATTGGGAAATACCCCCAGGTACTCCGATCCACCGTTTTCTCCAGAAGACTAATATTCGTAAAACCCAAAGACCATTGCATATTAATGCAATGCGAGAGACACCACAGACAGGGGGTTCAGCCCCGGAACCGTTTCCCCGGACCCTCTACCAGGGGTGTGCGAGCAGACCAGTGAAGTCTCTGAGTAGAACTTAATCAATACACCTGTGCGCTCTCACAGTGATACCGTTTATAAGCCGGTTGAGAGCACTACTAGTCCGAACGTCGCACTAAGCCGAGGTCCGGTCTCACAGGAGACAGCCCTTAGCGCGGGCGTTTATAGGGCCAATATTAATTTAAGGTCTGGCTGAGCACTCTGCTCGCCCAAAAAGCCCGGTGACGCAGTAACGACCCATAAGGTCAACTGTAATAGCCATTTCGAAAAAAAATTTTAAAATTATTAATATAATAAAAATGCATATAAAAAATGTCATCATGCAATGCCTACCTATTGCAATTTTTGCTTAACTAACTATATAAGAACAAAAAGAAATTAAGATTAGTTGTTATGATTTTCGTTATATAAAACTAAAATCTGTAAAATTTTTAAGCGAACTTTTATTTTTAACTAGCTGAGCCCGCGACTTCTTCCGCGTGGAAAATTTTGAAATTAAATGTAGCCTAAGTTACTACTTAGTACATCAGATATCTGCCAGTGAAAGTCCAGTCAAAATCGGTTCAGCCGTTCCAGAGATTAGCCGGAACAACCGACAGGCAGACAGACCAACAAAAATTGTAAAAAAGTTATTTTGGTATATGTACTCTGTATACATATGCATTTAGTAAAAAACGGTTATTTTAATATTACAAACTCACTCCAATTTTATTTATTTGTATAGATTAATTTCCACAGAGAGATCTTCAAACTCACATTAACCACAGGCACGAATCGTCGGGAATGTCCGAGGGCAAACAAGAGCCTGAACCACCACACGCATCTATTGCCATGCCATGCTCCTGAGTTTCGTGTTCAGCCATAGCTCCATGTACCCAAACGGTGCAATCGTTAAACTTAGTTAACGTAGTTCTTAAGCTAAGCTTTAAGCTCAGTTAAGCTTCTTCGCTGCCCTGATGAGTATAGATAGTACTGGATAGTACGAAACGTTCTGAATGCGGTGGATTTTGAAACCTACCCATTACCACAGAATACGTACAGTACTCGTACCATTGCTAGTAACTATTAAAGAACTTTTATTTTTTGGCTCTCCATACCGAGTCCGATAGAGACTACGGATTGATCCTTGCTTTCCTATCAGTTCTGGAGACTTAATTTAAGAACGAGTAAGCTCTTTTCTTGAAGGCTCCAAGTCATATCCGTTTGTAAACCCCCCTGCCGGTAATTGATTCCGAAACAAAGTATTGCGAGGCAAAAAGAGACTGAGAGGAACGCAGTTTTGGATTGCCAGACATCGAGATGATGAGGGTGCAATTCAAATTTCTATAAAAAAGGCAAAAATCAGGTTTGTTGTATAAGAGCCCTCCTTAAATATTGCTTTATTTTAATTTGTATATTTTTAAATTGAACATATAACTAAATATTCTATGAATATTTTAAGCGTTGTCGTTGTTAGAGATAAAATGATAAAGAAAAAATACAAAAAAAAAACACCTTTGTTGTTTGGGAGTCCCCCTTAAATATTTATTTTATTCTGTTTTTTGTATTTTTTGTTACAGCAGCAACAGAAATATCATCCGTGAAAATTTGAATTGTCTATCGCGGTTCATGAAGTAGAGCCAGGAGACAGACGGATAGACAGACAGACGGACGGACGAACAGCGAAGTCTTAGTAATATGGTCCCAGATTACCCTTTGGGTACGGAACCTTAAAAAGGATTTTTTTACGTCTTTAGATAGGAAACAAGCAAACGGCTCTCGTGCTGGGAAGAGAAACGATAGCCTATAGACACCACAGGAGTTAGGTGTGGCGGAGTTTTAATGCCACATGCATAAGTTTCCGGCTACCTTACCCTCCAACCAAAACACGATAATGATAAAATCTAATATTATTATAAGGCAGGGATGGCAAGGTGGTGGTAACGTTGCAAGCTCTTCTAACCTAACAGTCAGATGATAGTGACTCATGGATTCTCTTTCCATAAGGAGAGCCATTTACCTGCTTTTTTGCTATGTAATAAATAAATATTCACGGGACAAATTACACTTACTGATCTAACCCCAAAGTAAGCAAATTATTTGCTTGTGTTATGGGTGTTAGTCAACGATACTAATACATAGAAATACATATACAAACACTTTTATAATTTAATAAACACCGGAATACAAACATATTTTATGCTCAACAACGATCCTAATACATAGAAATACATATATAAATACTAGAATAAATTTAATAAACATCCAAACCCGGGAATACAAACATATTTTATGCTCAACAACGATACTAATACACAGAAATACATATATAAATACTAGAATATATTTAATAAACACCCAAACCCGGAAATACAAACGTATATGCTCATCACATAAATGCTTGTCCCCGTCTAACCCCCCCGCTAACCACTCGACCAACGGGACGATCGAAATGATATTGAAAATGGCATCAACGTACGCGTTCTCACAAATACCTATCAAATATAGCATTACTATATAACCTATATCGTTTATCAATCCAACAGTGTATTAGTTAACAAGTAGCTGTACGTCAACAATAGACGCAAACGATTATAGAGTTTTCAAGACTCCTTCGTTTAATCTACAGACCACATGAATACTAATAGACACGCCATTGGGACAGAAACTTGTCACCGTGCATATGAGCAAACACTCCTATCACTGTCAAAAATATCATACATTTGTAGTACAATGGAAAAATAGAAATAAACAATGTTGTAATGTTTTATCATACCGTATGAGATGACAAGGTTTAAAAATTGCCCTTTGATTGATTTTATTTCATCGATAAATAGTATAATTAGTTACACTATCAAACTAAGAAATTGTTTTGAAAGTCGTATGCATTTAATCTGTGATTTAATCAATATTATTGTGAGTACTAAGTGGTAGAGTACTGCCATTTCTTCGTTTAGTACTACTGCCTTATACTGGCCGTCATAACGTGCTTATCACTGTCGTCTTTTAGTTTGGAAGGTAAGGTACCCGTAAATATACTTTTGAGGCGTAACATCCCTGGTACGTAGATATCAACGCATCCGAAACATCTTTGGTTTTAATATACGCTGGTCAACTCTTTTCACACTTAATCACAAAGCCATGTGATAATCAAGCACTAGGTAAAGTTCATCTAACACCAATACCTAAGCATTCTACCTCACTCTCCGAGGTCTCACCTTCTATGTCCCATCACGATAATAATCTCAGGTCAAATGTTTAAGGTTTCGTTTCAAGTTGGTATTAAAAGTGATGTCGCCAGTTTTAATATAGTTTTATTCTGATCACCACCATAAAATTAATATGCCACCGCCTTGATTCGGACCCCTTTGCATAATATACCACCTGCCATTCTGCCACGCAGTTCGTAAAAAGCGAACAAATGGCTAAGCGTGCCACTAACATTGTGACTACTAGCTTGTAGAATTTTGCAACGTCTCGCCCGGGTCTAGTAACATCGCCTTACTTATTCCTGCCGCAATAACGTCAGTGCTGGTAACTGTCGTGTTCCGGATGGGAGGGTAAGGTAATCGGTGTACTTAAGCATGTAGCATTACAATCCCGCCATACGAATAGCAACGCACCATTAAGATCTTTGGCGTCTTTAGATGATGGAATGTTTCTTTTCATTAGGCAAGCCATCTGCTTGTTTGTAATCCTATGGTATAAAATGAAAACAAAATAATGCTCTATAAAATATACTTATAATTTTTTTATATCATAAGCTAGCAAATAAGCAGAGAGGTATCTTGATAGAAAGAGTCAACCATCGCCTATAGACACCAAAGCAACCACTATTGGTTGCTATCTTGTTGCGAAGTCTAATGCCACGTGCGTAAATCTACCGGCTACCTTATCCTCCAAACCAAAACATGACAAAGACAAGCACTGATGCTATTGCGGTAGGAATAGGTCAGGCGGTGGTACCAGACCCGAGCGAGACAATGCAGAACTCTACCACCTAGTAAATTTTACTAAATCATTATAAATTTATGTTATTATTTTTCACTGCTCGAAAGAGGAGAACTGCTATATTCCAAATGGCTCCTCAAGCTCTGACTGTAGAGTTTCTCCCGGCGATGCGCTTGCAACCGAGCCTGTCGTAGATGCACGGGAGAAAGCATTCGGTGAGCTCTTCTTCGATGCAGCTTACCTAAAATGGAAATTAATAATAATTTGGTGTTGCCATGTTGGTCCCGGCCTCCTTTGAAGAATAGGCGAACTGCCGTTCTGCCAGGCAGGTCGTAAAAGGCGACCGATTGGCTATCGAGTCACTACCATCGTGGCTACTAGGTGGTAGAGTTCTGCATTGTCTCGCCCGGGTCTGGTACCACCGTCTCACTTATTCCTGCCGCAATAGCGTCAGCGCTTGTCGCTGTCGTGTTCCGGTTTGGAGGGTAAGGTAGCCGGTAAACTTATGCATGTGGCATTAGACCTCGCCACAAGATAGCAACGCACCATTAACTCTTTGGTGTCTATAGGCGATGGTTGACTCTTTCCATCAGGAAACCCATCTGCTTGTTTGCCATCTTATGATATAAATAAAAAAATTTCTCGTTGTTTTTTCCTGTGTTGGTCTGTTTTTTGAAGGCTAGACCATCTGCCATTCTGCCAGGCAGTTCGTAAGACGCTAAATTGGCTATAGGGGTCACTACAGTAAATGGTGAATGATTAGCTATACGTGTCACTACCACCATGACTAGGTGGTAGAGTTCTATAATGTCTCACTCGGGATTTGGTACCACTAATGTTAGTATATAATTTATAATTTCCATCGTCGGCACTTGGTGAAACTGCATCATATTTGATTATATAATATAAGCATTTGTACTGTTTCACAAATGAAATTTTAATTAACCGGTTTCGCCTATTAAGGCGATAGCATACGCCAAACTACGAAATATACTTCTCTTTGAAAGCCTACTACTCCTAAAGTTTAATCCAATAATTTTAAAAAATATACATTGGACGTAAAATATAATTAACCCTAAATTTTAAGTTCGTTTTTTTAAATTTCATTGTTATTTTTGACGAAAAAAAATCGAATGTCTCTCTTATTTTTATGCAAGAATTTTCTTATAACTTCCAAACTACTAAAACGATTTTGGTGATTTTTTCACTTTATTTCAGACTATTTATTGCTTTATAAAATTTAAGTTCAAAATTTTACAAAACCATTAGTGTGCCATTAAATCAATAAAAACCTTAGTATTTTATTCGCGGACAGCGCTCACTCCGAAAGTCAGTCTCACAGATTACTTATGTATAGTCTTGGGTTATAACAGGTCGAATCAGATATCTGTTGATCCTGTTACTGTTACTGAAAAATAACAGATGCCATTATCTGTTACTAAAGAACAGCCTGTTATTTTTCCAAGCACGGTCTCAGTATATAATTCACGTACAGTACAAAATATGTGAGTAGCATATTACAAAGTACTCTGTGGTGAGTAGAGAGTAGTGAGTACTAAGGCCATTTTAGTAGACGACATTTGGCAGATGCCAGACACGTACAAGTTTATATGGAGCTACTGCGTTTTAGATCCCATTTCACATTCTTAGATTTAAGATCTGACAAATATGACCTTTTAAATTAGCCCTACTTTAGTTGATTATTGTTTGATATAATCTTAAAAAATGTGTAAACGGTTAACCCTGCAGTCCATACCTGAAACTTCCCGCTAATATGAGGTATTTTAAGCTAAAATGAGTAAAAACTATAAGCATAATAATATATTTTTTAGTTCAAACATCTACATAGATAGTTAGTTAAAAATCACAGTAGGCTATATTGATTTTTTAAAAGCCGTGTAGGTATTTTGGAAACGATGATCAATTTTGATTTTTCAAATGGCATTCAATTTAATTTTTGTGATCTAAAGTTCTATTTTAGCTACATAATTGATAGCCGATGGGTTGAAAAATGTCGAAGCAATATTAAAAAAAACATTATAATAAATATAACTAGGTACCAGTTCTGCTAATCACCCGAACCGTGGGATGCTTTTTATTCATATGTTTTTGCAAATACAGATGATCAAAAGATAATTAAGCCTTACATAGATATATTGCAGCTCGCATAGTGGTCACCTACATCTACAAAATGGTCCCACACACACACACACACACACAACACTGTCATCTCTTATTTACATTTGCCATTTTGCTGAACTAATATTATAAAAACTTTTATACAACTTCAACCTAAATTATTTAAATTTAATAGATAATCAGAACTGCTTAATTTATTACCTATATATACAAAAAGAATATGAATACCTACTAAGTATTTTTATTCGCACTAGTAAACCTTTTGTTTACAAAACAATTTTTGTTTTCGCTAAGTAAATTCAAAGCGAAATCGAAAGAATATAATCCGAAAAACGGGATAGAAAACAAATTACCAAAGAAACGTTATGACCTGGGTGTCTAATTAATATCACCTTTATGGTTAAGTCATAAAGTCGCAGTTACGTTGAACATTTTGTACCCAATGGCGTCAATGCCAACAAAGACGTTCGGAAACGCGCCATTATATAAACGTTTCGAACTTTCAAATAATTTCTGTTGTAATTTTACTACGAAGAAAAAAATATTTTACCGTTATTTAAATTTTGTACGAGTACCTATATTGATGATTTTATGCAAATAATTGAGATCGACCTTTTTGTTTTTACATACCTAAAAAGGGACGTAATATTTCAACATATCGTTAGAAGTATTCTTGCAGTGTTTCCGAATTGAAAATTAGGAACAGGAACAGATAACAGATTATACGACTAGAAACAGTTGTCACTATTCTAGGAAGATATTTTGTTATAAAAGATTACTATTTGAATTTTCGGATAATAAATACTAGGTGCTTCTCGTTTTAGCAGATTCAATTAAGCGGGTGTGAGCGAGAGAGACTAATACATACGAAGAACAGGTAACACGAATATCTGTTATTGAGTAGGTACCTAGTACCTACTGTGACTGAAGAACGTAGTGCAGATTGTGATTCAGTATTGTGACTGATATTTTTCAACAGATATTTGATATTGTAGGAACAATTGTTATCTAGTATTTACGAATACCTGTGATTTGTATCTGTTACGATAAATACGCCTCACTACTACTTATGTATAAAGTCAGTCTCCCGGTAGCGTTCGTACGGGTAGGCTGTGTCGCACGTCTGCGTACTCCGCTCTCCACATTAGAGTCAAAGAGTAATAATACAGATAGTACGTTTGGCACAGTGATAAGGTTGTGCTGTTTGAAAATTGGACATTTCGTTTACGCTTGAACGTTTTTATAGTAGTTTGGAGCGGGAAGGCAGCTTTTTTATAGAGGTTGTTCTTATGATGTAATTTAATCCCTTAAAGAGGTAAAAGGGCGTTAATGATTGTATTAAAATAAATTGTTTATTACTTAAAATTTAGTATTTATGCTTTTTAATACGATTAAAGAAATACGCATTTTTGAATTTCATCCCATAAAGGGGTAAAATGAGAGTTAATTTTTGTATTAAAAATGAAATATTTTTTTTGTAGAAATTACTAAAACTTTAGTATTTATACTTTTTAATACAATTAAAGAAATTCGTATTTTAGAATTTCTTTTAATTTCATCCATTAACAGGGTAAGTGTATAAGTTTGTATTAAAATAAAAAGTTTATATTATCTAAACTCTCATAAAATTTAGTACCTACTTATTCAATTCAATCCAAATTGAAGAAACATACGTGTAATGAAGTTCGGAGTTTCATCCCTTAAAGGAGTAAAAGTGGGTGTTACAATTCATATGAAAAATTAAACGCTTATGTTCAACATAACTTGTAATTTGGTACTTATGTTCTTCAACACAATTTAAAAATTATATATTTAGGGATTTCATAAATTTTATTCCTTAAAAGGGTAAAAAAAGTGTTTATGTTTGTTTAAAAAATAGATTGTTTATTGTAGAATATTGTAGAAATTATTTAAAACTTAGTATTTATGTTTTTAACACAATTAAATGAATATGAGTTTAAAGTTTTTTAAATTTCATCCTTTAAAAGGATCAAAAATATGAAGTTTGTATAACAAATAAAATTTGTTTCATCAAAATCTTTTCAAATTTATTAGTTATTCTCTTTACTTCAATTACATAAACGTGCATGTAAGGAAACTTAGAGTTTTATCTCCTAAAGAGGTAAAAGAGGGTATTAAAGGGGCTGAAAGCTAGTACTTTATCAATAATTTTGTTTGCGTGTGGACGCTGAATAATATTTTGAGACTATTCAGGTACTTATCTACGTTTACGCTTGAATGTTTTTAATGGCTATATAGATGGATAAGTATTTTGTAAATATTTTGTATGAGTGTACAAAAAATAAAACAAATAAACAACGAATATAATTCAAGCAAGCGACTAAAAAGCAAAACTCTGAAGAAAAAAGATAAAAAACGGTACTATTTGAAGGTGGTGATGTCTTCGCAACCAGCGTCTTTGTATAAAGAGAGTAATGAACGTGCAGGAAGCAAGAAAAATTTGCAAGGATCGTGACATAATGCACTCGGTTCTCTTTGCCTACCTCGTAAAGGGACTGGCGTGAATATATATCGTTGTTGTTTTAGCAATAACCAGGACCGACGGCTTTATGTGCTCATCCGAGGCATGAAAGTGGTAACACACCACCCGCCAGACTCCATGCTGCTACTGAGATTTTTGAATTTTCGAAAAATACCTTAAACGAAACTTTAGGTTATCCCCTAGACTACGAGGCAGTTATTATAATCATTAGTTATTGGTTTTTTGCAACATATCAACCCGGTATTGGAACTACCGCTTTATATATTCCTGCCGCAATAGCGTCGGTGTTTTTAACTGTCGTGATTCGGTCTTGAAGGCAACGTAAACATATGCATGTAACATTCTAACCCTGCTACATGAATAGCAATGCACCATTAACATTTTTAGTGTCTATAGGCAATGGTTATATGTTTCTAACAAGAAAACTGTTTACTTGTTTGCTATCATAAGAAATTAAAAAAAATATAAATAAATTAAATATGTTATACATACAAATAGTCTAAATTAATCAACCTGTTTAATACTTTCTTTATAATTAAATTGAAAGCATATAGATATGCTTTCAATTAAATTAAATCTCTACTTTTTCTTACAAGATTTTGAAACAAAAACTTAAATTTTTAAAAGGTTATTTAAGAGATCACTTTTTACAAAATCACGTATTCAAAGGTTTTGTTAAATATCAATTGTTAATTATATGTATTAAAATAAAGTGCTACACGAGATGTATCGAATATTATAAGAAAATAAGATACGTAACAGTCATTATTGTGCAAAATTGTCATATAATTCTTCTGTCGATTTTTGATATTTACTGTTTTTTCTTTCGATATTTATCGTTTTTATAAATTAAATCGATAAATGACCGATTATTAGTTATGGGTTTTGAGTTTTCCAACATTCATTTGATTCATGATAATAAAAGTTCATATAAGTAAACAAAAATGTTAAAACGTATCTGCATCCACTGTTTATAATCTTTGACATTGGGAGATGTCGGCGTGCGGAATAGTACTTACGCTGCGCCTGTCACTAACTCAAGGTCGTTCGCAGGTGTAATCGCCTTAAAGCATCATCAGGGCTTTCACATTAACATTTTTACATTATACTATTTTAAAACTTAACTAATAAACATACACAAAGACTTTAATAACTAAAATGCGAGTAGATAAGGTAGATTTATTTTATTTATTTATTATTTATTTATTTATTTATTTCATCAAAAAAATTAACATAAACTTACAAATATTTCAACATCCTTAAACCTCGTTGTAGGTTTGTGTGGATGTTGCACACTTCACGGTTTAAGTATTGATTGATGTTTTAGCGAAGCTACATTACACTACATAAAATTTTAACATTACATCGCTCTTATCAGTTGAAATAAACTAGTACCTATCTTTAATCAACTTGCTACCGGGTGTTCCACTCTGTGTCGTTTGCGTACAGGCCATATTCCATTGCTAACTGTAGCTAAAACCAGTTTTGGTCTGATTCATAAATACTTTTACTGTGCGTTAAAGATAATGCGATCGTCGTTACGTACACAATATACAATGCGTACAGGCTGCTCCTTTTATTATGATAAAATATGTGTGTGTGTTCAGGTGTACTTGTGTGTGAACAATGCATGTCAGTATATATTTGTGTGTGGGTGTATGTTTGTGTGTGTACTTGTGTATGTGTGTATGTGTGCGCGTGCGTTTTTATCTGCATATAAATTTAATTTAACCGTGTTAAAATTTATATGTACACATGATTAATTATTCTTGTGAGAGTTCGCTCAAGTAAGCACTTAATTTATGGTACTATAATAGCTTTTAATATATGTTTCAAATTATTTTCATTGATTTTATTTCGCATTTCAATATTTATATTATTATTAATTAATCTAGGTACTAAGTAGTCAGTTGTTCTTTCTCCATAAAAATTCCTAGCACTTACAGTATATAGTTTCTTTGTTGTTATTTGTCTAGTTACTATATAACTTTTTCTTTCATTTTCTATATATTTAAAATAATTCTCTTTAATAAGTGAGAGTTTTATTTTCTCGCTTACAGGCAACACTTTACAATATTTGAATAAGTATTCGGGATCTTTTTTATACTTTATTTTAATTGCACTTGGAACGATAGTTTTTAGGAGTCGTAACTGTAGCGTCATTATTTGCTCAATGTATGTTCTGAAGGTGCGACCGTAGCTACTTAGTCCGTACGATATAATGCTTTCTACTAAGGCATTGTACATTTATATAATATAGAAATAATTATTTTGTTATCTACCTTATGTACTCGCATTTTAGTTATTAAAGTCTTTGTGTATGTTTATTAGTTAAGTTTTACAATAGTATAATGTAAAAATGTTAATGTGAAAGCCCTGATGATGCTTTAATAGGCGAAACCGGTTAATTAAAATTTCATTTGTGAAACAGTACAAGTGCTTATATAATCAACTAATGTTAGTCCCGGCTCCCTTCGAAGTATAAACTATCTGCCATTCTGTTAGGCAGTTAGTAAATGGCGAACGATTAGCTGTACGTGTCACCGTGCGTGTTACTATCATCGTGGCTACTAGGTTCGGCATTGTCTCGTCCGGGTCTGGTACCATCGCGTTCCCTATTCCCGCCGCAAACGCATCAGTGATTATCACAGGTGGTGTTCCGGGCTGGAGGGTAAGGTAGTCATCTATACATATAATAAAATCATAGGAAAGTCAAAACTGCATATTGAATATTTTTTTAAAAGAATACTTGAGGCGTGATCTACAATCGATATCAAAGCCCAAAATATAGTTTTTAGAATTTTTGTCTGTTTGTCTATATGTATTTCCGGGGTAAACTCAAAAAGTAATGCATGGATTTACTTCAAATTTTGCATGAATATTACTAACAGGTCGGGTCAACATATAGGCTACATATTATCACGCTATCACCTATGGGGGAAGCTGTGCGGAGTAAACGAAGTCCGCGCGGACGAAGTCGCGAGCAACAGCTAGTGGTACATAAGTATCTGACATTACTACCCCGCCGTATGAATAGCAACGCACTATTTACATCTTTGCTGTCTACGGCAGTATCAGTAGCAGTGACGATACCTGCGAGACAACTTTTGTCAGGATGATGATTTTCCCAGCCAGACAATTTGAGAAACGTTGACATTTGTGTCACTATGATGATTTTCCCAGCCAGACAATTTGAGAAACGTTGACATTTGTGAACAAATTTTTGACATTGACATTTGTCAAACAAAAATTGTTTGACAAATGTCAACGTTTCTCAAATTGTCTGGTTGGGAAAATCGTCATCCTGACAAAAGTTGTCCCGCTGGTATCATCACACCGCAGTACAAGATAAATAATTGTGATATAATATTATTTTCGATTTTTTTACTTTATATTATCGTTTCTTGTAGCGTTTGTAGATTGCTTGAACCGCAACACTCACCTTGCATATTCCAGGCGGGTTTGGGCTCTGTATGATAATTAGAATGACTTCTCATCTTCAAATAAATTTCAATAATTTTACCCACCTCGAATTCTTGTAAGATCATCAGTGTCTACTTCGTAATCTTTTTCAAATCTATAACCAACATCTTGACTGTCCTTTAACATTTCGCTATATAATTTCAGATAGTTTTGGTCAGCGCGTGCATCGTCTAATGTTTTCCCAAAATCTTTACGAATTGAAAATCCTAATGACTTTGACAGAGGTATATCGTTCAATTGCTTATGTTGCAAATTCGAATTAGTGCTCTGAAATCAAAAATTGATATTCATTAACAAAAGTAATATTTAAAATTTAAAAAAATATCGTATCACGGTGTTTGTAGGTGGTAGAGTTCTGCATTGTCTCGCCCGGGTCTGGTACCATCGCCTTACCTATTCCTGCCGCAATAGCGTCAGTGCTTGTCGCTGTCGTGTTCCGGTTTGGAGGGTAAGGTAAACTTATGCATGTGGCATTAGACCTCGCCACAAGATAACAACGCACCATTACCACCTTTGGTGTCTATAGGCGATGGTTTACTCTTTCCATCAGGAGACCCATCTGCTTGTTTGTTATCTTATGATATAAAAAAAAAAATTTAGATTTATTTTTTATTTTTTGGTAGGTATAGGTAGTAGTAGACGTATATAAGCATATATACGTCTACTACTACCAACTTTTTTGATTTTATCTTATTAGGTATCTATATGAGGATGAAGTTCACTCTGCCTACGACGAGTAAGAAAAATACAACTTAAGGTTGTTAAATATGTACTATTCTTTATGTATATAAATAAAAATGACTATATTATATAGACAAGACATGCTCTACTGAAATGTAAAAAGGGGGCTTAGACAAAGTAACATAGCTTCATAGTGATAACGACGCCGATGACGATTGACCATGTGATTTAGTGCGACTTATGTCAATTCCACATTGATATAAAAAACCCAAGATACACAATCATTGTCTCAAAAATGTCCTCAGAAAATGAGTTATATCTCGCTCATTTCAAATAGAATCGCGTCGGTCGCGACACTGTCAATTTTATTTCTTTGTGTACATTGCTTTGTAAAAACAACTATAAATCTTACGCTTAAGGTTGGATTTGCAAAAACATATATTTTTGCCATATCTATAACTATTTAAATGAAATTAGGGATACTTTCGAGTGTCAGTTTTGTTCGGGACTGTGCATCTTGGGTTTTTTATATCAATGCAATTCCATAAGTTTTATTTTTTTCTAACTTCGTTTTTATGTTGTTATTGTTAGGTACTTTATCTAACCCTCCTGATTAGATGAAAGATTTGCCTTAAAAACATTCATAAAGTTATTCGGTGGCATTAAATATAACTTACATAATTTTTCTACTTGTTAGTAGATTTAGTATGAAGATGCACAACACATTTTAACAAAAGAAAAAATAAAAAAAATAAAAAGTTGATAAACATACCACGACTATCTTCAAACAAACTTAAAACGTTAAAGTTAATATTGAAGTTATAATTACACGTAGAAAAATCCAAAGAACACCACATGGGAAATCTAAGAGTGAAATTATACGTTGATACCTCTGCTATCGTAATCGCTATGATCAAAACTGTCCAAAACACCACCATCATCCTGATGAATTTGATGCATTTTAACTTATTTTGATTAGTAAAAATTATTTAATTTAATTAATTTATCAAAATTTGAGTGCCAATCTTTTACCGTTTTAAAAATCGATATTAAAATTGCAATCGGGTGATCAGTCGTTAAGTGAACGAATAAACGTATGTACTTAGTTTTTTTCTTATGTAGAAAGGTTGAAGGTGATATTAAGAATTTTGCCGTGGTGTCCGATGATGGAATTCCATGTCAGGATTCCGAACAATTCCTCAGAATACTCAAAATATAGAACATGGGGATTAACATCCCTAACCAACCCTGCGATCTTCTCCTTATACTTTCTACATTATTGATAATAGAATCATAAATATGCAGTGGAAACGTTATGGAATATAACAGGAAAATATTTTGGAAGACTCACGAAAGTTTCCTTATCAACATGTAAGTACTTATCTGATATAATCAAACTACTTTTATCTTCAGAGATTCGCATCACAAAAGCAAATGTTGGGCATAGTATAACAATATACATATATTTTCTTTATCATGCTACGAATCCATACTAATATAACTGGGAAAGTGCGTGTGTGTGCTTGTCCGTCTTTCACGGCAAAACGGAGCGATAAATTGACGTGATTTTTTAAATTTAGATAGTTGAAGGGATGGAGAGTGACATAGGCTACTTTTTGTCTCTTACTTTACGCGAGCGAAGCCGCGGGCAAAAGCTAGTTAAATATAATTACCACATGGAAACAAGTTACTGAAATTAATAAACACGTATTACGTGATTATTTCACGAAATAAGTTTAGGTACTAAAAATAAATATCGAAATTACTATATACTAGAATTATATACATATATACTAGAATTATAAGATATTATACTAGAAATAAGTATTAAAATTGTTAATTAATTAGCTTAATGAAATAATAATGATGTCAACCTATAGCGAAATTCTACGTTTTTTTTTATAATTGGTTAAAATATCTGTAAACGGTTGACCCTGTAGGCCATCCCTGAAATTTCCCGCTACATTAAGGTAAATAAATAAATATTCACGGGACAAATTACACTTACTGATCTAACCCCAAAAAGTAAGCAAATTATTTGCTTGTGTTATGGGTGTTAGTCAACGGTACTAATACAAAGTAATACATATATAAATACTAGAATATATTTAATAAACACCCAAACCCGGAAATACAAACATTTATGCTCATCACAAAAACGCTTGTCTCTCGAACCCGAGCTCCGTCGATTGCGTAGTCAGGGTCACTAACCACTTAACGTTGGTTGGGCGGTCAAAAAGGTATTTTAAGCTCAAAAGAATAAAAACTAGAAGCATAGATTTTTTGAGTTCAAACATCTATTTTGTTAAAAATGACAGTATATTAATTGTTTAAAAAGATATATTTTGAAAATGATGACTGCATTCAACTAAATTTTTGAGATCTAAATTATTGCTTAAGCTAAATAATCGATAGCCTGAAAAATTTCAAAGCAGTGTACAGAAAAAATTGTTTTCAAAAATGTTCGTCATTGATAAGTCCCAAAAAATTTAGCTGATTTTGATACAATTAACGTTATTTGACGCAGTTTTTGAAGAAGAAAAGCTGATAAGATTTTTAAGTTTAATATTAAGTAAGTTTGCTAAAAACAACGTAATTTTAATGTTTGAAAAGCTGTAACTTTTGAAAACTAGATTTAATTTTGATTTTTGAAACGGCATTCGACGTAGTTTTTGAGTACTAAAATATCGTAGAATACCAAAAAATGATGGCTTAAAAATACTGAAGTTATGTCGAAAAACACTTTTTTCAAAATTTTTCGTCAATGATTACTCCCAAACGGACAAACCGATTTTGATAAAATTTATGCATTACATATAATTTTTTGAGGAATAGAGCTGATAAATTTTCGTACTCAATCAGCAGGTCTGGAAGTTATTTTAAAAAAATACTGTTTGGCCAAATTTTTTTTTTCATTACTTTAATGATGTTGGCAAATTCTAAAAGTTCCACGGTACCCAAAATTTCATTTTGCTGATTTAACAGCCAATCTGTGCCAATACTCGTACACAAACGTATAATTTTAATAGTTCAACTGATGGATTTAAATAATTTCAGCCTCCTTTTGGATCTGTCTCACGTTTTGGTTTGTAAAAAACTCGTAAAGAAGACAATTCTAATGTTTTATAATAAACTCAAAAAAAAGTCTGTTTTCATGGCTTACCCTGGGTTCACCTTAAACATTTCTATCTCCTAAGTTTTTAAGCGTATTTCTAACCAGTGCAATTTATTATTGAATAAAATATTACACCGGTTAAAAACAAAGTAGGATTCCTAACTTATTTTCTATGAGCGAGATACTCCTAATTGACTCATCATTAGATTTCCTGACCGTCGCGTCGGCACAAATTATAAAATATGATAGTTACTATTATAATCGTCGGAATATTTAGAAAATTTAGCAGTTATTTATCGCGCAATATAGATAGGTAGGTACATTTACAACAAATTTTATGATCACACAGCGGACTGGAGTGCGAATTGCTTGAATAATGAATTTATACAACATAAGAATCACTATATAATAAATCTTATACTCTCTGACACACTTTGAGACATTATATTATGATTAAGCTCTAAGAAAGGGCTCAATTATAATTCTGAAAAGGCAGCAAAACTGCACAACTAACTTCCAATCCCATATGAATCTCTCGAATCCTGCATTAGATGAATTAAAGTAAATTTGGTGAATTTACATGAAACCAAATGGGAAATATACTTATCCACCGACACAAAAACAGAATTTTGAAAATCAGTTAAATGAATTCGAAATAAGTTGTTAATTCGATCAAATTCTGAGATAACAAACATGAAATATAGAGCTGAATTAAAAACCTCCTCATATTTGTGAAGTTGGTTCTGCCCTATGGAAATGAATCCAAAAAAATAGTAGTTACACATTATTTAAATAAAGTGCAATTTGGTGTTTCATATTCAAAATTTCATATAAGTTAAAATACGCCAAAATTCTTCAACACTTTCACATATCACCGACACATTGATGTAGAGTATAGACCACTGTGTTAAAACTTCCATACACACACTGAGGAGACTTCTTCGAACTATTAATTCCTTCTTTGTTCATCAAACAATGAAGACAATGCAGGTGACATCAAATATCATCATGTTTATAAAACATCATGATATTGTTTTAACATTATTTATCTGTGTCACTCTGATCTTAACGTAATTAGCGACATTTCATACGCAACGTTTCGCCCGAGCTTGGTGCCACTTTCTTACTTCGTGTTTGGCGCAATACTTAGTTTCAATGCTTGTCACCTGTAGTGAGACAAATAAATGATTTATTATTATTAGGTTAGTGTTAGGTTCCGTTTTGGACGATTAGTTAATAAATTTATGAATTTTATTAATTGTACTAGATTGTTATGTTCTGCGACGTCTTGCCCGAGTCTGATACCACAGCCTTACCTATTCCTGTCGCAATAACGTTAATGTTGGTGGCTGTCGTATCCCGCTTTGGATGATATGAAGGGTCAATCAGTTTATAGATTTTTATATTTAAATATATATATATATATATATATATATATATATATATATATATATATATATATATATATATATATATATATATATATATATATATATATATATATATATATATATATATATATATATACTAGCGGCCCGCCCCGGCTTCGCACGGGTATAAAATATACAGCCTATGTCACTCAGTGAAAAAAAAAGATTAAAATCGTTGCAGTAGTTTTGATTTACTCATTTCTGCCTGTGGCCCGCAAACAATTCCACTTTCCCTATACCATGAAGATTTCCTGCTATCTTTGGAACATCTAATTCATATCTATTTGTTCATTTTTTTCATATCTATTCATATTTTTCATATCTAATCAGAAATTCATATCTATTCATATTCTGAAAATCTAATTCATATAGGTACTACATTTTTAGTTTTTACATTTTTACCTATTTCTTTTATTTTTACAATTAATATATTACAGAATGTCTTTATATACAACGTTCAGAGCTTTCTTGTCATTAGACAATACAAATATGTTTTCTTTAGAGGTTACTCTTGAAAGAGCGACATATAGTTGACTATGTGAATTTATACAATATGAGCAGTAACTATTTCACACAGCAGATGTTTAAACAATATAGCTAAATTGATGACAAATCTGAATCAGAGCACACCGACTTCCACGTGGTCTTGTTTGCCCTACCCATAGTGTTTTTAAGAAATTGCGAAGGCGTGGAGGGAGAAGAATTGCGATGGCAAACATTGGTACCTATGCTTTGTTACACAAGGACAGAGAGGCTGCACTTCCCGCAGTGCCGAAGCACACACAAATCGACTACAATCTATAGTAGAAATTTTATTTAAAAAATTACTTAAACAAACTACTGCATATTATATACTGCATCAGAACTTAATGTGGTTTTAGGTTGCTCTTTTTCCATAAGAAAAAAATACTCACTAAATAGCATGGGCTTGTACATTGTTTGAACCTTAAACAAACACTAAAATTCTAAAAACTATATTTTTGGCTTCGATATTGATGTAGATGACTCCCCAAGTATTCTTTTAAAAAAATATTCAATGTACAGTTTTGACTTTCCTACGATTTTTTTATATGTATACAACGTTCAGAGCTTTCTTGTCATTAGACAATACAAATATGTTTTCTTTAGAGGTTACTCTTGAAAGAGCGACATATAGTTGACTATGTGAATTTATACAATATGAGCAGTAACTATTTCACACAGCAGGCTTATTAATTCGTTAAAACTCATCTTAAGGCCAGCGGGTAGACTACATTTTTGTTTTTTCATTTGGAGTATATACGTATAAATTTTTAGATGTGCCGACTCGGGAGCAAGCCACATACAATTGGCCGTGTGAAAAACACGAATTTTCCAAATTTAAACCGGCAATAGTCAATGATTGACCTTGTGCTTTGTTGATAGTTATTGCAAAAGCAAGACGCAAAGGAAATTGAAGCCGCTTAAATTTGAATGGTAAATCGTTGGAGATCATCGGTATTCGTGGAATCAGTACGTCTTCGCCTTTGAATTTGCCTTTTAATACAAATTTGGGTTATAAAACAATAGAATATCATCATAGTAAATAAAAGCTGTATTTGACAGTTCAAAAATAGGAGTGCTCCGATCGTCACCAAACTTTACAGGATTACTCGCCAGGTCAATCTGGAGATTCCCTGAAAGTTTCATTGAAATCGGTCCAGCCGTTTCGGAGCCTATACGGAACATACACGTATATAAGCTCACGTTAATTTTTTTCCGGCTTGAAATGAAACAATTTGGCTGTTAAATCAGCAAAATGAAATTTTGGGTACCGTGGAACTTCTAGAATTTGTCAATATTATTAAAATAACGAAAAGGTTCTCCAGCAATGACTGTCTCTTTCTATCCGCATAGCCAATTGCTTGTTAACTTCCCGCTATGTATATACATAAAGAAGTTACTGATTTCGTCCCGATTTTCGAAAATGCGCGGTTTTTTATTTCAAATTAAACGTTCGTATATGTATAGGTTGGACTCGTAATCCACGAACTTCACGGTAATATTTTTTGTAGAAAAGTCTATACTTTTTAAATCTAATCTACAAAAATTCAATTTGCCGGAAATATTTGGCGTGAAAATATTGTATAGTTAAATTACAGAAGAAATTGAAATAATTGAAAATATCAAATCTATACATGAACTTAAAAATTATTACGATGCAATGGTGCTAAAATTAATTGTCAATTATAGTGTTTTATTGTTGGTTTTTGTCAAAATAAAATAAGATTGCATCAATCATCTTCTCATCATCTTCAATCAGCTTTAAAAAAAGAAAAAAACATGTAGATTTTTTAAAAATAATCACACTTGGTTAAAACATCACAAAATATTTACATAAGTAAAATTAAAATAATTGATACTATAAGGCTTTAGCATAAAAACTAACACAATTACTAAAACGAATTTAAGAATTTTTAATATCCGAACTACCTATAATCTTCTTTTAATATACCGATGAAGAATGTTTTCAAATATGACGCGATTTAAATAATCCCGTGCTATGTACAAGTACCAAATTAAATAAAGAAATGGTCAACTGCGTAAAACTTGAAAAATTGATTCGACTCTCTATTGGTTTAAAATTTCGTTTGAAATATATTTTTTTGTGGGAATACACGTGGAATTAGGGAAAACTTACCTCATACCTACTACACACTTTTAAAATCCGCGTAACTAATAATTAAGCTAAGTACATACTACAGATTGCAAAGATCATAAAAATGTACATTCATACTATCTATACTAATACTTATTATAAATGTGAAAGTCTGTCTGTCTGTCTGTCTGTCTATCTGTTACGCTTTCACGGCTAAACCGCTGAACCGATTTTCATGAAATTTGGCATGGAAGTAGTTGAAGAGCCGCGGTCAAACATAGGCAATTTTTTTTTTCAAATCCTTAAAGAGTTGAAATAGGGGATGAAATTTGTATGAACAGCTATCTTGACGTCATGTTAATCTATTCGCAGGCGAAGCTGCGCGGGTCAGCTAGTTTCACATATATTTTTACCCTGTGTGGTGTCCTGTAATACTATATAATTGTCCTGATTCTCCCCGTGTTGATACCGGGCTCCTTTGAAGAATAGACCTAATGTACATACCAACTGTATTTGAAGAATAGTCGTAAAAGGCGATCGATTGGCTATACGTGTCACTACTAACACAAAATAAAAAAAAATGTTGTGTTCTAAAAAAATTCTGTGCTACTATCGTGACTACTATGCGCAAAAAGTATTCTTATTATTATTATTGTTTTTATAGCAATCACCCCGTGCTTGGGAAACTTGAAAAACAACAAAGAAAAATGTCGACACGAGAGACTTGAACCCGCGACCATCTCCCTCAAGCCAGGACGCTCTGCCACTGAGCTAGTGTCAAACATTTGAGGTTTGAGGGAGATGGTCATGGGTTCGAGTATCGCGTGTCGACATTTTTGTTTGATGTTTTTCAAGTTATTGTTATTATTGTGTTTAAAACTAATCGGTAGAGTTCCACAACGTCTCTCTTGGATATTTGGTATCACCGCCTTACCTATTCATGCCGCGATAGCGTCAGTGATTATTATTTTCCTATTCCGGTTTGGAGTGTAGGTAGACTGCATGTGGCATTTAACATCTGTGGTATATGTAGGCGATGGTTTCTCCTTTCATTAGGAGAGCCATCTGCTTGTTTGCTATTTATGATATAAAAAAATACATTTCGATTGCTATTTGCTGCAAAAACATAATCCTCTTATGCAGTGACGTAAAAACATGACGACCTATATGTCATAAACCAGTGTTTTTTAATCTTTATATTATCAGGACCCCCTCATCGTGTAAAATAAATAGCGAACGCATTGATATATAAAAAACCCAAGATACACAATCAGTGTCTCAAAAACGTCCTCCAAAATGAGTGCACAATTTAAAATTGTGCGCTCATTTCAAATAGAATCGCATCGATCGCGACACTGTCAATTTTATTTCTTTTTGTATATTGCTTTGTAAAAACAACTTTAAAACTTGCGCTTAAGGTTGGATATCCAAAGACATATGTTTTTGTTATATCTATAACTATTTAAATGAAATTACGGACACATTTGAGTGTCAGTTTTGTTCGGGACTGTGCATCTTGGGTGTTTTATATCAATGAGCGAACGCCACAATTTAAAAAACACTGTCCTAAGCCTTACGTATTAGGATTTAAAATAAAACACCAATTTATCATCTTAAAATTATTGTAATCATAAATATTAAACAGAGTCAGACCAGGGCTCGCTTCAATGTCGAAATTTAGAAATTGGAACCCAAAAAATTGATATTTAAAAAAAAAATTGTTTTTGTCACGCAAAACATTCTGTAAACTCAAGGGCTTTATTGTTTTCTACTGATAGTGGAGTAGTATCATTTTGAATCAAAACTAAACTAAATTATTTGGGTTTTCATCAACTCAAAACTTTCCTTTGCTTATTTAATATTTAAAATAGCTATGTAATACGGAAAATATATTAATAAATTTATTAGTAACGAAAACAGCGATAACCTCAACTCAGAGAACGGACCATAAAATGTATTAATAATGCGCAAAATAAATTGGTTTTTTCCTGTTAATTGATAACTAAAGCAGTCAAATAGGGATGGCCGATATACATCGATGTTTCGACTATCGATGTTTTTTCCGGGAAACATCATTTTTTTTTGTCGATTTTTTTTGGAATCGAAACATCGATGGTCGATGTAGAATAATGAACCATCGACATCGAAATAAATTTCTACTAGAAATTTTTATGCGCGCGCTAAAAATTAAAAAAAAATCTAAAAATACCAAAAAAAAAATCGGAAAAATTACAGTTATAAATATGGGAAAAAATCTATTAAACACAATTGTTAATGACTTGCAAGTGCATTTTCATAGCTGGAATATGATCTTAGAATTGAAAAATTGACAAAATTTTAAAAAAATAGCATGTAAAGAGAAGCTACAAAATAACCGTATTTTCGAATTTCAGATTGTCGTTCGATTGTATCGAAGTTTTTTAATCTTTAAATGATCTACGCAGTGTTTAATAGATTTTTTTCTCTTATTTATAACTTTAATTTTCCCGATTTTTCAATTTTCCTGAATTTTCAAAGAAAGTATTTTTTAAGTAATTTACAAATTTGATTCTAAAATTGAGACATATAATTTTTACAAACTTTTTATTAGCTTCACCTATATGTATGTTTGTATGTTTGTATGTTTGTACGTTTGTACTTTTGTATGTTTGTATGTTTGATAAAATTATTCCATTTTTTAATTTGCAAAATATGATTTTTGTTATTTTATATAATTTTCATCTATAGTCGATAAGGTAAGAAACTTAATTTTAATTTTTTATAATTATTCCTACAGTCGATAAGACAGGACTTGATGTTAATTTTAATTTCCAATAATTATCTTTAGCCAATTTCTCCAATATTGACAAATTTTTGAATACTAAGGAGAATTTTAATTTTACAAAACAAATAATAGTTTTAAATAACTAAAAAATCACGCTTTTATGAATAAACCAAACTAAAAAGTAAAAAATAAATAATAGTTTAAAAAAACTAAAAGCACGCTTTTTATAGAAAATCAAAGCAAAAAATAGAAAATAAATTTTAATAAATTTAAATTAAGAATAGTGTTGAAAATTTCAATAAATATAAATTAATAATAGTGTGAATAAAAAAAAAATTATTTTATTTTAAAAAAAGCGTGGGGTGCTTTTTAAGATATTATCAAAATGATAATCACTCTACTCATATCTGTCAATAAAATATTTATAACAAATAATAAAATATTTGTCGCGATTCTCGAGATCGATTTTTTTTGGAATCGTACATCCCTAGTTTGAGGTTTGTTATCGAATATTATTGGGTTTTAGGCTAATTAACGGAAGTTATAGGCAAATTATAAAGACCGATATACCTCCTGATAACACTAACTTGACGTCAAACGAAATTTCCTACTTTGAGTTATAATTAAAATACTTGTTAGGTAATTCTGATAATCTCGTTAGCGAATTTCTGGGATTTCCGGTGGCTAACAAGGAAAAATAGGACAAGCGATTCAAAAATACTGAAAATATATAGTGTATAAATATGTAATACTGTCAAGATGTTTATGACTAATTTTTGATACGCTGAAAAAATAGTTTTTTTAGATTTGTAGTTATAGGTAACTAATAGGTAATCGCTCGCTTTGCCAACTCTTTCCGTCAAGTTTGCTTCAAATTGCGGATGTAGATTGACAGTAAGTTATAGGTAAGGTGGCTATCAGGGTACGATGTTATTTATAAACAAACGTGTCCTGACATAAGTCACGTAAGCCAAATTTGAAGAAATCTATTGAAGTATATGTTATTAAATCTAACGAATCTTGTCCGAAAAGAGCATTTGACTGTAATTCGTCAGCCTATAAAGTATCTACGCATTAAAATATTTCCACAAAATTACGATGAAAAATCTGAACAATAGTGGAATCAATGTACATAATATATAAAGATATGCAGTCTTTTGGGTTTTTTATTTTATTAATTGCAATTATTAATCGCAAGCGCGCAACTAACTGTTAGTATAGAATTATATATATTTTCATGCTTATGATATATTTGACCAATCACGTTACAAATATTTTATATTTTTCATCTAAATTATACTTATGGATTTTTTTAATTCAAAGAACCAGATTTCTTTTTTAATGTTTATTATTATATTTTTATCTCTTAGCATACAAAATATATTTGTTCAAAATTTTAATTCTAATTTTAAAAAGCTATATACTTCAAAATCTATTCATCAATCCTTCTACAACAATACATTTGTAATAAACCATCTGTTTACTATCTAAATTCACTCTTATCAGAACCACACAACCCCCATGAAAAAAAAATATATAAAAAATATATTTTAAAATATAAAAATTATATATTTTAAATATATGAAAAATACATGAAAAATATATAAATTATATATCAAAATATAAAGTCCATAAATTTCCAGATCGCTACTATTACTGTAGAAACCGCTTACATACAATACGCCTTCTATAATTAACTCTTAAAATGTTAGACACTTCTCTAGGCATTGCTCTAATAAAATACACAGGAGCAAAGTATAAATACTGCACAGTGCCACAGGTTGGTCCTATTTTATGGGATCAAAACAGAATTTTATCACTTCCTCAATTCTGTTTTGATGAAAACAAAGAAGGACTGATTTTGTCCCGATTTTTTAAAAACAAGTTTTACCAGATCTCCACGTTTTGAGGTCCTATAAATCTTTTCATTTTCACGATGACGTCAATGACATACTGACGTATGTATGTATGTGTGCGTGTGCGTGTGTGTGTGTGCGTGTGCGTGTGCGTGTGCGTATGCGTATGTGAGTGTGTTTTATATATATATATATATATATATATATATATATATATATATATATAACACATATATTATACATAAAGTTATGGAATGTTTACATACACACATATAAGCATCCCATAACTTTTGAACGGCGGCGTAACCGATCGAAACGCGGTTGATGGCTTTCGTTTGCGTTCTGTTTAACTTTGTCTTCCTGAAAATCAAAATTTTTGAACTAATAATTTTTTGATTTTCTACGATATTTTAGTACTAAAACATACGTCGAATACCGTTTACATCGAATAAACTTACTGCTTTTCTGATGGAAAGAAATAAATCATTATCATCTATATTATATAATAAAACTAAGTTGATAAAATGTGCGTGCCGATAAAACTTAAAAATGTGTCCCGGTACGATAAAAGGACTTATATAGTGTGATAGCCCTTTATCCCCCCTCGAACAAGAAAGTTCCCATTTTAATCTAAAGAGCGTATTTTTAAAGATATAAGGGCTTTTCCTTCAACTTGGAAATTAAGTGTAGTGGCGCCATCTGTTGTCGAGTATTTGAACTTAATTCAGAACAACGATTATTTGGGATACATTTCGAAAGGCACTGCGAGCAATTGCAGCAAATTTAAAAGTCCAATTTCAATAAAGTCTTAAATTACATTTGTTATTTTTCAACTACCACGTAATCTCATATAAACTCCCGAGCGAAGCCGGGCATCATAGCTAGTATATAATAAAACTAAGTTGATAAAATGTGCGTGCCGATAAAACTTAAAAAGGAGTCCCGGCACGATAAAGGGACTTATATAGTGTGATAGCCCTTTATCCCCCCTCGAACAAGAAAGTTTCCGTTTTAACCTAAAGGGCGTGTTTTTAAAGATATAAGGGCTTTTCCAACCATTCAACTTGAAAATTAAGCGTAGTGGCGCCATCTGTTGTCGAGTATTTGAACTGTATTCAGAACAACGATTATTTGGGTTGCATTTCGAAAAGCAATTGCAGCATGCGTAGTAATGGCGCGAAATTTAAAATTCCAATTTCGATAAAGTCTTAAATTACATTTGTTTTATTTCAACTATACGTACTCTCATATCAACTCCCAAGTGAAGCCGGGTATCATAGCTAGTAATAAACAAACAAATATTCACGGGAAAAATTACACTTACTGATCTAACCCCAAAGTAAGCAAATTATTTGCTTGTGTTATGGGTGTTAGTCAACGATACTAATACATAGAAATACATATATAAATACTAGAATATATTTAATAAACACACAAATGTTTGTCCGGTGATAATGCGGTGCTAAAGCGGTGATACTGTTTAGTTTTTCCATCTATCTTAGGCAGGTCGTAAAAAAATAATTGGCTATACTAGTCACTACTATCGTTACTACTAGGTGGTAGAGTTCCGCAATGTCTCGCACGAGTATATAGTACCACTGGCTCACTCATACCTGTCGCAATAGCGTTAATGCTTGTCGTTATCGTGTTCCAGTTTAGGGGATAAGATACTCGGTAGAATTATGCGTATGGCATTGCCATTCTGCCACAGAAATAGCATTGCACCATTAACATCTTAGGTTTCTAAGATTGGTGATGGTATCTCTCTCCGTTAGGAGAGCCATCTGCTTGTTATCTAATGATAAATAAAACACCTGTAAACAGGTTAACCCTGCAGGCCATCTCTGAAATTTTTTTCTAAATTGAGGTAGTTTAAGCTCAAACGATCAAAAACTATACATAAGCATAGATTTATTTCAGAAATCAAAACTAATTCTTTTATCTATGACAATAATTTATTTTTTTGAAAAACGGTATAATTTAAAAACGATAATTGATTTTGATTTTTCGTATGACATTCAACGCAATTTTTAAGCTCTAAAATGTTTTCTTAGATACATAATCTATAGACCGAAAATATAGAAGTAACATCAAAAATATATTTTTTTTAAATTTTCATTATTGATGATTTCCAAATTTTTAACCAAATGAACGGTATTTGACACATTTTCTAGATAAAAAAGCTGATAAGGTTTTTAAGTCAATCGGTATATTATCCTGCAAGTTATTTTAAAAATATCAAGTAAGTTTTCTGTAAACAACAAAATATTATCATTTAAAAAGCTGTAAATTTTGAAAACTTGATTCGATTTTGATTTTTGAAACTGCATCTGAACACACACGCACGCACACACACACACACACACACACACACACACACACACACACACACACACACATACATACATACGTCAGTATGTCATTGACGTCATTGTGAAAATGAAAAGATTTATAGGACCTCAAAACGTGGAGATCTGGTGGAAACTTGTTATTCAAAAATCGAGACAAAATCAGTCCTTCTTTTCTTTCATCACAACAGAATTGAGGAAGTGATGAAAATTCTGTTTTGATGCCATAAAATAGGATCAACCTGTGGCACTGTGCAGTATTTATACTTTGCTCCTATGTATTTTATTAGAGCAATGCCTAGAGAAGTGTCTAACATTTTAGGAGTTAATTATAGAAGGCGTATTGTATGTAAGCGGTTTGTGACTCTGTTTAATATTTATGATTACAATAATTTTAAGATGATAAATTGGTGTTTTATTTTACCAACTGCCGATCTGCCAGGCAGGTCGTAAAAGGCGACCGATTGGCTATGCAAGTCACTACCGTCGTGACTACTAGGTGGTAGAGTTCTGCATTGTCTAGTCCGAGTCTGGTAACACCGCCTTACCTATTCCTGCCGCAATAGCGTCAGTGCTTGTCACTGTTATGTTCGGTTTGGAGGGTAAGGTAGCCGGTAAACTTATGCATGTGGCAGTAAACCTCGCCACAAGATAGCAACGCACCATTAACATCTTTGGTGTCTATAGGTGATGGTTGACTCTTACCATCAGGAGACCCATTTGCTTGTTTGGTATCTTATGATGTAAAATAAAAATAATTTTATTTGGCTGGACCTTTAAAAGTAACCCTGTATATAGCGTGTACCTAGGGGCGGTGCAGGTACAGAAAAATTAAGAAAATGCCATGCCATTTTTATGTTTAGTCATGATACTAATTCGTGTTGTTGTGGGATATACACAATTTGCCAGCTAAAGCTGGCAAATAAGAAGCCAAATTTTAAGACATCTGGATTTTTCTTATAGAAGAAGGGAAAAACAAGCAACAGACTAACCTGGTTGTAAGTGGTGACTACCACCTCTAGCCCTTCACAATGCACGAGGAAATCTCTAGCCTTGAGAAGATCTGTAGCCTTTCCAGTCTTTGAGAAATGAGTAAAGAGCTCTTTTCTTGAAGGTCGTGTTGTGATGTTTGACTCCAAAAGGAATAACTCCGTCAGCATCTGCCACATGGCCGCAGATATTCTAGTATTTGATTCCAAAAAGGAATAAATAAGGCTTAACTGTAGGATTTCAGATATCCAGATGGTGAAGATGTAGGTTGCCTATGTGTACCTACTTTGATTTTAGCGCGATATGTATGATTATGACTACGAAAAATCATAACTAATTTGTATTAATAGTATGTTACAAACACTTGTACGGTTTACTTAGATTTTATTAATAAGCACTAACCGGTTCGCAAAACGCGAAACCGGTTGGTTTTTATTAATAAAATCTAAGTAAACCGTACAAGTGTTTGTAACATACTATTAATACAAATTAGTTATGATTTTTCGTAGTCATAATCATACATATCGCGCTAAAATCAAAGTAGGTACACATAGGCAACCTACATCTTCACCATCTGGATATCTGAGTAATATACTACAGTACAACCTCGATATAACAAATTGCAAGGGGACAAGTAAATATTCGTTGTATCAAGTAATTTGTTAAACTAAGGTCTGTTATATTGAGGTAAGGTTGGTCTTAAATTTGTTATAAAGTTGTAAAAAAATAGTTTTATTCACTTCAACATTATGTACTCGTCTTGTAATTCATCTACGTCTTTGTCTTTATACTCACATGATTTTAATCTTCTACTGTTTACAGGCAAACCACTTTCTTCCGAAAAACTACCTTTAAATTTTAAAAATGTAGCCTTCTCTTGATCTAGATCTTGCGCGAATCCCGAACTTTTTAACTATGTTTAATTTTTTCGTTGTAGAATATTTGTCGACACAGTTAATGATGTTTCGCTTTGCTACGAATGATAAGGAACACCTTTTACGTTTCTGAGCCATTATAACTAGAATATTTAACAATAGTGACGAGTGGCACTCTTTACATTAATGTCCATCAAAAGGCTTCGATTGTTCTAGAAAAAACCGTGTCGAAAACTGTCGCGACTAAATCAGATATGTATGTATTATGTACTATGGGATTAAGGGTCATACTCATATATTGATGGGAACGTTATATAGAGGGTTGAGTTGACAAAATTTGTTAATTAGAGGTATTCACATTTTTTTTATAGTTGAGAATTCGTAATAAAGAGGATGTATTCCTTTCTAATACCAAAAACCAATACCAATGGTATTGCTTTAATATCGTTAATATTTTTTTATTCCGAACGAATACCACTCATAAACGAATCCCAAAACAAATCAAATGGTATGAGATACAGTCAGTAATAAAAATGCTTTTAAATGTGTTTTACGTTATGTATTCAAATTATGTAGGCTTAGTAATAGGGTCCTGTTTACCTTTTAGGTATGGAACCTTTAAAAAACAAACTCACATTTTATGGTAGTAAAAAAATTTCGAAAATTATTTTTTATTAATTAACTTCAGCTCAAGTTAAGCTACTTTTAAATAAAAATGCTCAAATACAGCGATCTGAAGGTTTAGAATTGTATTAAAATCATAATATTAAATCATTAGAATACAAATAAATTGTGTCTGTGACTGTACTAAAGTTATGTTTTGGTAATCGTTGGGAATAGATTTTGTACTTTACTTAAATATTCAAAATTTGGTATTCGTTAGGAATAGAAAACATATTGTGACAATAAACAAATACCATTGATATTAGTTTTTGGTATTAGAAAGGAATAGACCATAAAGTGGTTGTTCTAAAAAAATCGTAATGTAAAGGTATATATTTTTACATTAATCCTTACGGACAATTCAAGGGGATTACGAAAAATTTGTTAAATCAAGGAAGTCGTTATATTGAGGTTCGTTATTAAGGTTGCACTGTATTAATACAAATTAACATGGAGTTTTACCAAGTGCCGACGATATTTATAGTGTTCAAAGTACAAAATCATAACAGATACAATATACGCTAGTCCGTTACAAAATATATATAATTTGATTACTTGAAACTCTAAACAGTAAGAACGCACCGGGAGATAACATTTGATATGAGCCAATATGATAATAAAACAACGAGAACAAACAATATTCGTTATCACAGGTCAAGTGATTGGTACAATTCGAGCTGGTTAAAAGCACGCACCAAACCGCTTTAAACCGGTTCAGGTTAACATTATTTGTTTGTCAATATACCTACAGCCAATAAACTGTTTTGTAAACCTAGTATTACCTAACAATTTCTTTTCGTAGTTTATACAAGAATATATATGAATATAATATTACAATAATTATATTTCTTTAACGTAATAAAACTGCAGCAACCTATTATTTTTTTATATATATTATAAGATAGCAAACAAGCGGATGGGTCTTCTGATGGAGAGAGTCAACCATCGCCTATAGACACCAAAAGTATTAATGGTGCGTTGCTATCTTGTGTCGAGATCTAATGCTATATGTATAAGTTTACCGGCTATCTTAACCTCCAAACCGGAACGCGACAGCGACAAGCACTGACGCTATTCCGGCAGGAATAAGTAAGGCGGTGGTACCTGAACCGGGCGAGACAATGCAGAATTCTACCACCTAGTAGCCACGATGTTAATGGCTCAAATAGCCAATCGGTCGATTTTTACGACCTGCCTGGCAGAACGGCAGTTGGCCTATTCTTCAAAAGAGCCCGGGACCAACACGGGGGAGTTTTTTACTACTTCCCATTTGCTATATGCCCTGAATCAGGTCTTCCCCAAATTAAAATGGGATCACACGTGGAGTATACCTTCTTTAACAAAAAATAATTTTCAAAATCTATTCATAAATGACCTAGTTCTGAGATAACAAAAATAAAAAAAACCTGCAGCCGAAATGAGAACATCCTTATTTTAGAAATTCGGTTGAAAAGACCTTGTACCATGCTTTCTCCGGGAATGGTAATCCTTAGTGCTGACTCTTTCGGTTATGATCTGAATTAGACCTCCTCATTCATCGAGTGGTTAGCAAACATAATTACGAATCAATGAGGCTTTGGTTCGATTGTCAACAGGGACAAACATTTCTGTGATTGTGATTTCTGTGTGTCTGGGTGTGTGTTATGTATGTAACAGTATTTATATATCTAGTTTTATGTATTAGTACCGTACCCATAACACAAGCAAATAATTTGCTTATTAGAGTACTTAGATAAATTTGTGTAATTTGATCGGCGATATTATTATTATTAAATTATAAGTGCGAAAGTTTGGATGTTTAGACAGATGTTAGTTACGCCAAATTTACCAAACCCGATGAAGACCTGGAACAGCACATAGGCTACTTATATCCCGGAGAAATTAGTTATTTCCACGAGATTCACCAAAAACTTTTTTGGACATTGTTTACAAATTAAAAATGAACTCACGTACGTAATACTAAATGAAATTAATTTTTTCTCACAATATGTAGAGGTATATTTTAAATTTCATCATATTTCAAAACTTTGAGTAAGGCCCCTGTTACACTTTGATTAGTGTGAGTGCGAGTGTTTAGTGCAGGTGTTTCTATTCACTTTAATTATACTGATTAATAATCACTTACATTAATTAACGGCTGCCTACACCTATCTTTTTACACCTGCATTCAACACTCGCACTCTCACTAATCACTAAACACAATATTTTTTAAACACGGTTTTTATGGGGTTTCCAATTTATCTGTATTTCTAAAACACAACGATATTTATATCTTCTTTGTCTTGCAACATCAATTGAATTATATCCTGAAAATTGTACTCGATAATTTTTGAGTAAAGCTGGAATTGCATTGTTGTATGAACTAGGCAGTTCTTTGATCTATTTTGAAATAAAATTTAATGAGATCTATATCTCTATTAATAACTTCTAGTGCTTAAATCAAAAATTAAATATTAGTAGCTGATGACAAAAATAACTAATAAAATAATCGATTTAAATAATCATCCAGTCGTTGAAATTCTTTTCTTCGAATAAGTTTCCCTCGCGTCTTGGCCAAATTATAATATTTACTTATATATGCCAACTATCACACTCCTCTTGCGCGCCATATTTAAAAGGAATCTAAAGTGTTCACCTCATGTAATAATATATACTTGTATTATTTGTATATTCATACTTGAAACCAACGCGAAACCATCCTTATAAATCAGTGGGTCTTAATTTCTTTTTTTTCACTTTGATAAGACATAGGTAGGTTCAAGAAATCAAATTATTTCTAATGTTTCAATCAGCACTGTCGAGATTTCCTTTGTTTTATTTTCTAAAAGATGATCATGAGACTGTTAATGTAAAATCACGACGTTAAATTTATATTAACGTGATAATGTTGCTTAGCAACTGTGGCCCACATTTCAAATACGACTAAATTGACAAGCCAGATCATGTCGGTCACAGAATTTAAATCATAAATGCTCACAAATTGAATACCGCTTAGAACTGGTAAAGCCGGTGGGAAATCGTCCTTCACCGATCTGATAACCAGATGAGACGTATATTTTATCAAATATTATTTATAAACAAATATGCCTATAATTACTTCAAAAGCGCCTATCCAAAAGCGCTCATGGCAAGTTTTTAGCTTGGCAATAGTACTTTGAGTACAATTTTTTGCAGGCAAGTATATGTGACTGATCTATCTATCTTCTATACATATCTTCTATACATACATATAATAAAATTGTAAGAGGTCGATTTCTGTACATTGAAGATATTTTAAAAATTTTTTTGGAAGATACTCTTTAATCGATACTGAAGCGAAAAATGTAGTTTTTTTAATTTTTGTCTGTCTGTCTGTCTGTCTGTATCAAGGCCGCGCATCACGCCGAATCTACTAAACGGATTCAAATGAAATTTAGCATGATTAGAGTTCATACTCCGAAGAAGGTTATAGGATATTTTTTATCTCAAAATTCAGTATGGTTCCCGTGGGATAGGGGATGAAAATAAAAACGTATATTTGGCTTTAATTCATTAACCTGTCATCCGAAATCCTCTATTATTTTTTTGTTCAAAAGTAAGTACTATAAAGATTATCCCTTAAAAATTTCAAGTTCATGAGTTTTAAAATTTAGAAGTTACAGACATCACAAGTTTCAACGGTTTCGGGTGGTAAGTCCAGTTGAACGTGACACCCGGAGTGTATAGAAAACCTTTGAACGCACGGCTCAATATAAGTTAGCGTTATCATTTCATAGTGTTTATATAATGGATATAACCCGAGAAAATCAGGTCTAGAATGAATACTTTTTTATTAAATGTTATAAATGTATTTTTACTAGCTTACAAATTAGTAAAATATGTTCAAAATATAAACCTAAACATTTTATTTATTTATATAAAATTAATTATAATATATTTGAAAATATAACAGGTCAATTTTCAGGTTTTTGCTAATATCTCACTATATACTAATAGAATTTGTTCTTTATAAAATTTAACGTAAGGATAGGCTATTACGAAAATTCATTATTTTGTTTTTACATTGCATAACGTAAAAAAGGATAAAAAAGTATCTACACGCCCATATCCTGGGATACGTAGACAGAGATACAAGAAGTGTAGCCACGATTAGCCGAAAATACTCTCACACAATGTGATAGGTGGCAAGCCAATCTCGGGCAACTTTGTTTTATCAGAAAACTAAAAAAGCACATTTTGTTTTGCCTGACCCGGGAATCGGACCCGGGAATAACGACGACACTGGACCGCTAGACGACACGGTAAATATTTCAAAATTAGATACATCAAACAGTTATCTTTTAAAATGAATGAAAATTCTGCAAAGTATAGATGTTGAAGTGCCTAAGCAACTTAGTATACTGACTAAAGTCGGGCTCCAAAATACTTTAAAAAAAATGTTAAGTAGTATATAAGTTCAGTCCAGAATAAGATCAACATCTTACAGAAAAACTTTACACACATATAACTTCATCAAAACAAATTCAATCAAAAGATACTTAACTTTCCTTTATTTATAAGAATCAAAAATCAAAAATGTGAGAAAAAAATACGTGGCGTTGTTGTTTGTAATTAAAGTATCATCACGCCCGATTCCCTTGCGACGTAGGCAGAGTAAACCGACCGTCTATAGACTTTCCGGTTCACCGCGATTCACCGGTTTGTCGGTTGGTGAGATAAATGGTAATCCTCATCGCCGCATATTCGATCGACTATTTTTAGCGATAACTGGAACCGAAAGTTTTACATGCTCAGGTTCAGTTACAGTTTCCGTGTTGCTACTGAGGTTTTAGATTTTCGGGAAAATCCTCGAAAATATCTCAATAACATCTCTGACCGACCCGGGGATCGAACCCGGGACTTCATTATCTGAGCCGAATAGGCTGTCCCTAGACCACGAGGCAGAGTAGTTTGTTATAATAATAAAAAACCCTTGACTGCTTATCTTGCTTATTGAAAATAATACAAATTTACATTAAAAATTTTTTTAGAGAATTAAAATAATGATAAATAAGTCTCTATGTACTACTTCTGTTTTAATTGTGTACAATAAAGTATTCAATAAATAAATAAATAAATAAATTTAAGAAAAGTGCAAGAAGATTTTTTTTATTGCAAATTGTTTTCAATGAGAATAGCCTCTTAGTCAAAGGCTATTTTGTTTTTTATTAATAACAAACTACAAAGCCATGAATTAATTTATTTATTTTTAACTTCCCGCTACGAAATTTGCCTTAAATAAAAATTATTCAAAAAATAAACCTGAATAAATAACTTTTCATCTTTCTAATTAGGTATATATTTTGAATTTCCCGCTACATATCTTGATAAGGAAGTTACTAATTTAGTCCCGATTTTCGAAAATCGAGTGCTTACCAGATCTCCACGTTTTGAGGACCTAGGAACCTTTTCCGACTATTTTCATGATGACATATGTATGTATGTGTGTATGTATGTGTGTGTGTGGGTGGGTGTGTGTACGTGAGTGTGTATGTGTGTATGTAAACATCTCATAACTTTGAACGGCTTGACCGATCGAAACGTGGTTCATGGGTTCCGATTGGATTCCACTCAACTTAGACTTCCTGAAAATTTTAACTAATTCAGCAAAGGAGATTTTGAGAAAGTTTGGAAAACCTCACAAAGGGTTTTGGCGAAACAGTATTTTTTATTTACCAAATTTAATTAGCTTTACTTCTCAAAAAACTGCGTCCAATGCATAAATTGCATCAAAATTTATTTATCCGTTCGGGAGTTATTATTTTCGACATAACTTCGAATTTTTTAAACTAATCATTTATAATCTTCTGCAATATTTTAGTACTTACTAAAAAAACTACATTGAATTTCAAAAATCAAAATCGAGTCAAATTTTCAAAAGGTACAGCTTTTCAAACATTAAAATTACGTTGTTTACAGCAAGATTATTACATATTGTTTAAAAAACTTTCAGGTTAATATACCATTTGATATAAAATCGAATTAGGTTTTCCCTCTAAATACTGGAAATTGGTTCAAAATTGGATTTATTTAGGATTTGTCGGTGACGATTTAATATAAAAAAAAGTTTTAAAAATTAAAAAAAGTTTTTTTTTTAATTTCTTCGACATTTTTTAACCTATCGATTAAAACAATTTTGAGTTAAACAATTGCGTTGAATGCCATTCGAAAGATTCAACAAAGATTCAATCAATTTTAAAAAATATGATGAATATTTTTCAAACATTAATTTCTTAAGTATCATTTTTACAAACTAGATTTTTTGAACTCTTCGAACTCTAGGGAACTTCTAGGGAAGCACGTTTTATCTTAGGCCGCATATTAGTTTACTATCAGGCGAGATCGTGGTCAAGCGCTTCCCTATTGATAATAAAAAAACATGTCGTTTCCACGCATATTTTACGAAATATTAGCAAAAAATTGCAAAAAGCCGTATTTTAATTGTTTTAAACAAAATGTTTCTAACCTCCACACGTTCTCCTCCACGGTCAAGATATTATGCTTAATAATAATAACATTGCAGTTATAACGTTTACTGGAAGCAAATACTATTTATTTCGCTCTTACTTATAGGTCTTGACCAATACTACTGCAAAGGAGTCAGATATTGTTAATTATCAGGCATACTCCATGGATTTTAAAATTAGCTTAAATAATCATCGTTGCCCATTAAGAACTAGGTACAAGCCGATACTTTCACCTTCAATCTTTTGCCCTCAAAAAATCTTAAAGTTGTTATGATAATAATATCTAAGGTTGTTGAAACCAAAAATGTCTATTTTGAAGTTTTAATGCTGTAACTTTTGATCGCGATTTTATCGGTTTTAATCTTTCAAACAGCATTAACCGCAGTTTTAGCAAGATGAAAAACGTTGTCTTGGGCCAAAATTAACTGGTTGAAAAATCTCAAAGTTATGTCTAACCACATTTTTTAAAATTTTTTCGAACGCGGTAACTCCTGAAGGAATATTGACGTTGCATGTAATATAACAAATATAAACTAAACCGTGCAGTCGTTAAACAGCGAACAGCTGTCAATGGAGTAAGAATAACACCGTAAACAACTCTGGGTGGAAGTTTTTTGGACTCACTTCAAGGTGTTTTTTACAAATAAGAATTAAAGTCGCAACCTCTTGGCTGATTATGATTGCCCTAACAGTGGCGTATTATAGTTGCGACACTTTTATCCGGTGGAAGGATAGCCCCAGTCATGTTTAAAAATAATAATACAGATGAAGACATTTGCTTCACCGGTATGTAATCTTTCTTTCTATAAAAAATAGGTTTTGAAAAAATGATTTTTAGTCAAATATAGTCATATGGAAACAGTATATAATGGCATGCAAATAAAACTGTAAGCATGTGACTGTAGAAAATAAAAGGCGAGATGACATCAGTTAAACACTGCCTAAATCCCTACAAGGCACAAGGGTCGTTATCAAAGTCAACGTGTTTTCAAATCCACACTAAAAGAATCCTTTCTTAATATTTCTCCTTTGACAAAAGTGCTTCGCCGTCCAAAGTATTGCTGAATACGAGAAATACTGTGATCAGTTCTTAATAATTACTCTGCAAAGATGGCCAAACGCGAACGAAATCGCGGGTACAGCTAGTTTTGTAATAAATTAATCTAAAATTTGATATAACTTTCGATAAGTTAGCAGATCAATGGAGTCACCTATATTGACTTACCTGTTCACACCTGCTTGCCACGTAGCCATACACAGAAACGAGTAGAAAGCCTATCTAGGCATATTCTGTGTGTTAAAAACTATCAGTGAAATAAATTTCATTTGGTTATCAAAAGTTTGAAAGTGATGAAAAAAATCTATTAAAGTTAATTTAATTAAAAATAGCCATGAGCACTTTTGGATTGGCAAGTAACTATAGGCATATTTGTTTATAAATAGTATTTTATAAAATATACGTCTCATCTGGTTATCAGATCGGTGAAGGACGATCTCCCACTGTCTCCTCTACTTATTTTTCTGCAAATTTTTATCTTCGTATAAAAATATTGACCTTTGCCTGATAAGCTGACCGTTATATCAGTGGCGTATCTTATGGTCTGTATTATGGCGTGTTACGACGCATCTGTGTTATCGTAACACCTTTTGACATTTAGATATTCCATTGGTTTACGTAAAACACATGAACAGATGATGTAATCAATAGAAAATTATTCGAAGTAGACATATTACATCAAATGTATTGCAAAAATCGTGGAAAAATATTCAGAAAAAATCTTTTTTATCAAAATTTTTTAGCAGCTTGTTAAGGTACTGTGGACGCTCTCTGCCCCACTTAGGGGCTATTAAATGAGTAAGTAATCTTGCAAAGGACCTACACACGCTAATGTGTGATTGTAATCTTCGCAACTAGGTAATAGAGTTTTGCAATTTACAAACAAATATCATGCCAACTCCTTAACTATTCCTGGCGCCATTCCAGTCCCTTCCGGTTTGACTCGACATTCTTCATTCGAACCTCAAGGGCCTGGAACATGGTTCCTGAGTCTATGTTTCCCGATGGGTACAATCTAGGGATCTTCAAGAGAAGAGTGAACAGCTGCCTTCTAGGGAAGCGCGTTCCATCTTAGGCCGCATCTTAGCTTAGCATCAGGCGACATCGTGATCAAGCGCTTCCCTATCAACAGTAAAAAAAAACCTTCTGTTTTTGTAGGGTTCCGAAGTAAACTACAAACCTTTATAGTTTCGCTGTGTCCGTCCGTCCGTCCATCCGTCCATCCGTCCATCCGGCCACCCGCACGATAGCTCAGAGATTCTTATTACTAGAAGTATGTAATTTGGCACGAATATATAATATGTTAATCACTTAACTAAGTGGTAACAAAATTTAAAGGGGAAATTATGGTATTTAATTTGCAAATTTTCCGCGAAATGTTATATGGAACAGCTGTGATTCAACAGAAATGAAAGGTAGTGTGAGGAATAGAGCAAACTTGTCCAAAGTCTGAAATTATAGAAGACCACAGTGGCACAATAGTCCACCCACTTCCACGACACTTTCTTCGTCAAAAGCTATAAATATTTGGTAACAAAATCTTGAAAAATATTTTTTTCGGGTTAGCGCCCCTACATGTAAAGTGGGGATGTTAATTATTTTTATCACGTACCACATTGTATGTGGTATCGTTGGATAGGTTTATAAAAATATTGCAGGTTTGTGGAAACAAGTTTTCAATTAAGGGACTCGTTTGTAAAATATTAAGCTTTTGTTAGAGTCAAGTGTCGTCTCCCCTCGCCCCCCCCCCCCCCCCTCTGCAGATTAAACGATTAATTTTGGGGGTGGGAAAAAATCATGGTAGTAGTAAACACAAAGAAGTTAAAAGGAAAACTATCACGGCTTAGAAGGATTTACAAGTTTTTGAGTAATAGTCGACCAACTTACATAATGTAAGTACAAGTTATTTTATTTTAAATGTAGGTACATTTTAGAAGTTGGTCGTTGGTTGGTTGGTTATAAAATGTATTTATGAACAGATATATATATATGAACAGACCATCTGCCATTCTGCCAGGCAGTTCGTAATAGGCGAACGATTGACGACAGGCTATGCGTGACACTATCATTATGACTAATAGGTGGCAGAGTTCTGTAACATCTCGCTTGGGTCTTGGTACCACCACCTTCCCTATTCCTGCCAAAATAATATCAGTGCTTTTTACTGTCGTTTTCCGGTTTTGGAATCGGTATATGCATGTGGCATTCAGACGTCACAAGGATAGCAACGTACCATTAACATCTTTGGTGTCTATAGGCAATGGTTGACTCTTTCCATCAGGAGACCCATCTGCGACGACGGTTGTCTCTTTCCATTAGGAAAGTCTTTGTTTATTTGCTATCTTATAAAAAAACACGTTAATTATTAGATACTAAAAATATATTGTATATTAGATATTATTTTCGTAATATTGAAGTGTGAAGGAAATTGGGAATGACATAAAATGTCAGTGTAAAAATAAGGAAGGGCATGCTCCGTCGGTTCAGATATACGTAAGAAATGGCAGATAAAAGGTTAACAAGACACATGCAGATGTACCCGGATAATATGGAACATCGTAGATACCGCGGAAGACCGAGGCTGACATATTGTGATTATATAAAGATCTTATTGATTGTACTGGTATTTAAAAAGGGAATTAAATAGAATGGATGTAAGTTGAGAATTTGAAGTGTTGGATGTTGTTGTGTGGATGAGTTCGTATAACACAGATGTATACAGAGAATAGAGAGAATGAAACTTTAGGGAAACTGCTTAAAAACATTATCCTAAGTTAGAGTGCTCATTTACTCTGCATAATTCTATGCTCATCCTAACGCTATTGTACGAATGCAAAAACTGGATATGCCTAAAAACGAGGTTCAAATAACAGTGTTATGAAAAATCGATGGTGAGACACTGCCATATCGCATTCGTAGTACTTAAGTAAGAGTGAGTGGATTGAACAGAAAGTATAGAGTAGACATGACCAAAGGACATGCTTCGTTGCTTCAGACATGTGTAAACATTGGCAGATGGAAAATCAAAACAGATACCATACCAGTGGGGACGTATTTAGTAACGGGGAGACCAAGCCAGTATTAGATCAAATTGCCGTAAGCCGTGCGAAAGTGGTGTCGAATCTGTCGATGCTGGGTGTTTGTATAAAGAGAGCCGTGAATGTAAAGGAACTAACTAAAATCCAACAACAGAACAAATCATTAGATAGATTGGGCTGCAACTTGGCAGCACTCATGTGGCTTTTATGGCAAAGCCATTCGCTAAGAAAAAGTTTAGGGAATACGATACCTTAGAGAGGTTTTGAAATTTGAGTAAAATCACGCACAAATGCTGTTTTGTAATAAAATGTTTTTTTTGTAGATACGAGTATATATTTTTTGCAAATCAGTATGAAATTTTACGTTAGCAATACATGACTATAGGATTTAAAGACGAACATTTAATGGATATTTCAGATAAGCAATGTCAAGGTTGAGGTGAAGAAGTGTCTCTTTATATAAAAACGTTTCGATGATTCTAAGCTAGTCGGTTTGCGCTCCAACGGCCGACTAGTTGACTTCACTATACCAATCATTTGTTTCGAAAGTTTAGTGCAATACAAAATGCCACCAGTTGCTGTGCCTGATGAGGTATACAAACTTGTTTGATTTAATATTACTTATTTACGTAACATAAGGCAATCTATCAAGTCGTTGAACAGTTTTAATAGATATATTGTCGGTAAAAATGGTACGGTACAAATTATTTTAATATATAATACGAAACAAAGTGCTTTTGATTCAAAATTAAAATGCATACCTACCTAGAAAGAAAGTAAAAGTGACTGTAATTATATAATTATAGCTTAGAGTTTTCTCTAAGCTATGGTTCTTAATTATTTTTTTACTATGGTGTAAAAGTTTTTGGTAAATTTTTAAATAGGTATATTGTATAGTGGTTCGGTATCGATGTTGATCATATGAGGTCCCAGGTTCAGTTCCCGGGTCCGGCAAATCAAAAATATATTTATTTAGTTTTCTGATAAAATCAACGTTGCCCAGGAATGCATGAGTCCGGTTGGCGATAGGCTTGCCACCTATCACATTGTGGAACTAAGTATCTTTGGCAAATCGTGGGTGCACTGGTTGTACTTCTGCCTACCTCTTCAGGGATACGGGCGTGAAGATACTTTTTCTTTTTTTTTAGGTATATAACAAAAAACTACATTGAATGCATTTTAAACACAAGGTTTATCAAAACTGAATTTAAATGTATTTGTCTCGTAAAAATAGTTAAGTAAAAGTTTTATCTAAAAATTTCAAATAACAATATAATATACAAAAATTGTCCGTTATAATAAAACTTTAAGTATTTTAGAAATAAACACAATAAGTTTTTAACCCAAATAAATTTTATTTCAGTCCATTGCACAAAAAATAGAATACTTTGCTATTTCGAATAACAACTTTAAACAAGTAAAAATTTTATTAACATTACAGTTTTAAAAAATACTCAAAGTTTTAAAGTTTAGTGGATAATTTTGAAATGATCAAAAGTAGAATGTAACAAATTTGGTTTTAGACTGCAAAACAAAAGCTTCGTGTCGCAATAATTGGACAGAGTACGTTCGCTGCTGAAGTGTTTAAATTGATGCAAAAAGATGGCCACCAAGTAGTTGGAGTATTCACAGTTCCTGACAAGGGCAATAGAGAAGATCCTTTGGGTACGTTAATGTTATAACCGAGAAGAAGTGTGGAGCAGAAGTCATTGATTAATATCTAACAAAAATTTTGATCCCTGCACAAAAATCTTTTGTTAAAGGTCTTAATGTAGGTAGATAATACGCGTACTCCGTTAAGAAAGTACCGGGAAAGTTCCGATCCGGTAATAATTTAAAAAATTTGATTTCGATACACTTAAACCAGTTGTAAATCACTTTCAAGGCTTCAAGATCTAAGCCAATCTTAATAATTATCTCAAGATCTTTAGCGTTGAATGCTTTTGAATTATGTGTTAAGTCATGTAAATTAATTCAATTTTATGACAATCCGGATCTATAAGTAACATTTAGGTATTTTATTATTACAATTCCAGCTACAATTGCTGCGCAAAATGGAATACCGGTTTTCAAATACAAATCTTGGCGTATAAAAGGAAAAGTAATACCTGAAGTTTTGGAGGAGTATAAATCTGTAAGTACTTTTTACATGCGTTTCGTTATTTCACCTATTCTCATGGGCGTACCCAGGTTCTGGGAGGGGGAGGGGGGTTCAGTATAGCCACCGAAACCGTAACATTTAAAGACTATATTTTTATCTCATTGTATTTTTATTGAAAACAGTAGATAGTTAGTCAGGAGGTAACCAAATTCCAGAGGGGGGCAGCTGCCCCTCCCTGCCATCTCGGTACGCCCATGCCTGTCGTAACTAATTTTTGATTGTTGTATCGATTTGAAACAATACTATTTGAATATTTAGCACCGATCTAAAATAGTTATTTAAGCAAAAAAAATTAAGCGAAAAAGATTTGATACATGACTAGAAAAATAAATCATTTCAAAAAGTTTTCAAGCTTTCCCTAGCATATTATCAATGCCAAAACACAGTTTATATAGTATAATGATCAAAATAAACGGATGTTATACAAAGTTTATTATATTACTAGTTGTTGCAAGCGACTTCGTCCGCGCGGACTTCGTTTACTCCGCACAGCACCTCCCCGCTAGTTGATAGCGTGATAATATATATAGATTACTGGCAGGTCGGGTCAACATATAGGCTACCTATATGTTGACCCGACCTGCCAGTAATATTCATACAAAAGTTGAAGTTAATCCATGCAGTACTTTTTGAGTTTACCCCGGACATACATACAGACAAACAGACAAAAATTCTAAAAACTATGTTTTTGGCTTCGATATCGATTGTAGATCACGCCCCAAGTGTTCATTTACAAAAATAGTCAATGTACAGTTTTGACTTTCCTACAATTTTATTTTATGTATAGATATTCTGTTGCGACTAAAATGCGTTTAAATTCATTCAATAACAAAATAATATACCGAGGAAGTCAACGAAATTATAATCCAGCCACTTAAAATCTAATACAACGTTGTCGCAGACATTGGTATCGTAAACGATAACAAATCATGCGTAACGACACCTGCACTACTATTGCAAAGGGTGTTGTAAGTTTTATTTGATATAATAACGAATTAGTTTGTTTGAACCTTGTTTGTTTTTTTTTTATTTTTAAGTAAAAACAATTAATTTACTATTACGAAGTATTATAGACTAGTAAAAGCCGTGTGTAAAATAGTAGTACACGAAACGAGCCCCTCACACCACCCCTTCCTAGCGACGTCACTGATCGTACTATACAGGCCGACTGGTAAAAGATTATATGTATATATTAAAGAATACGATAGATAATGGTCATATGTAACCAATACCAATTTAATAAAAGAGAATATTACTTAACCACGTAGTAATCCTCAACGAAATCAGGGTAGTAATATTCAAAAAGTATGGTCACCATACGATGTACTAATGAATCTAGCGTGAGTTCGGTAAATCGCTATTCGTAATCAATGAACTCTGTGCTCCGTGTGCAGATTTTCGTGCTAAACATTTTGATTTGAAATTTAGGTAACAAAAATTTGAGTACCTAACTTTAAACATATTCCATATCGGAATCGAATACTGAACATCCTCTTTCAGTATGTATATTGTTCAATCTTTTTTTTTTGTTTTTCGAAATGACTATTACAGTTGACCTTATGGGTCGTTACTTTATCACCGGACTTTTGGGGTGAGCAGAGTGCTCAGCCAGAGTTTAAATTAAAATTGGGCCTATAAACGCCTGCGCTAAGGGCTGTCTCCTGTGAGACCGGACCTTGGCTTAGTGCGACGTTCGGACTAGTGGTTTTATACCTGTCAATGACAGGTCCTATAAAAATTTGCATGAAACTTCAAACCAAGTCACCGATCCATTTGTTTTATTTCCATAATTACGTCGAGTGACTCTACGACCTTTATTATCATGTCAACGAGACGACACGAGCTACATATAATTTATGATTTTGATAACATTAATGTATAACATAAATGTCGAAACATTTCTTTAGGATAGAAAAAAAGTAGGCTCTCCTGATGAAAATAGAAACCATCGCCTATAGACACCAAATATGTTAACGGTGCGTTGCTCTCGTATGGCGGGATGGCAATGCCACATCCATAAATTCTTATATTTCAGACGTTTTGAAGTCCAAGGGAACATACATACATTTCTACCTTTATACATGTATCAGATCCTTAATTGGACGTAGTTACACAAAAAGGATCCAATTCACACAAAATCACTTTAAAAATATTGAAGTTTGAAGTTGGATATATTTTTTTTAATGTGCCATGCATGAGGACTAGCTCTGGCGTTGAATAAAGTAATAAAGTTCTATTTTTGCTTAGATATTTTTTACTGGCCAATAGTATTAATGTTTAGCATCAGTTTGGTGCACTTAACTCATTTTTGACCATATTGTGGATTGGATCCTTTTCGTTTAACTACTTCCAATTGCAAGTAGTTACACGAAAAGGATCCAATCCACACAAAATCACTTTAGAAATATTGAAGTTTGAAGTTGGATATTTTTTTTATTTTTTAACGTGCCATACATGGGGACTAGGTCTAACGTTGACTAAAGTAATAGAGAGCTATTTTTGCTTAAATGTTTTTAACTAACCGATAGTATTGATGTTTAGCATCAGTTTAGTGCGCTTAACTCATTTTTGACCATATTGTGGATTGGATCCTTTTCGTCTAGTTGTTAGAAATTATATAAGGTCAATCCATAGATATAGAGGTTCATGTACTCAATCATATCAAATTTACCTAGTATTTTAGTTAAGTTGTAAGTTAGATGTATCACCACAGAGACGCCTTTTAGGTATCCAAAAAAAACTAGAAAGTAAAAACCCTTATAATTTCTCTATGTCCGTCCGTCCGTCCGCAGTTTAGCTCAGAGATTATTAGTGCAAGAAAGCTGTGTTTTAGCATGAATATAGATACATATTAGTTTAAAATAAAAACTTTTTGGCGAAACAGTATTTTTTTAATATAACTTCCAAATTAATGTACCGATTGAGTACAAAAACTAATCAGTTCTATTCCTCAAAAAACTACGCCTAATACATAAATTGCATTAAAATCGGTTTATCCGTTTGGGAGTAATCGTTGACGAAAAATTTTGAAAAAATTGTTTTTTCGACATAGCTTCGAATTTTTTCAACCAATCATTTTTTGGCATTCTACGATATTTTAGTACTAAGAAAGGTACGTCAAGCGCCGTTCCAAAAATCAAATTCAAGTCTCCCCTCCCCGACCCTCCACCAGCTAAACGGATGGATTTGGTATGAGAAAAAATTCACGGTAGTAGTAAATCTAATAAATTTAAAAGGAAATCTATAACGGCTAATTATGCTTTACAATAAAAAGAGCTTTGTCTACCAAAATGAGCCGACCAAAAACTAATCATTACCTACATTTTAGCGGTCACATTACAGTAAGTATTATAAAAAAAAAACAATAAACGAATTGACTGCTTTGTTGTCTAGGGGTTATCCTATTCGGGTCAGGTCACGAAGACCCGTGTTCGATCCCCGGGTCGGCCAAAAGTGTTATTGAGGTTTTTCTCGAAAATCCAAAATCTCAGTAGCAGCTCGGAGTCTGGTAGGTGGTGTCTTACCACTCCCGTGCCTCGGGTGATCACATAAAGCCTTCAGTTCCGGTTATCGCTAGAAATAGTCGATGATCGTTATCAGATCGGCGAAATGCGGCGATGGCGAGCACCACTTACTTGACAACCGGAAAGTCATATTGTATTTTGAAGTACAACTACAAAATACAACATACAGACTGACTGGTGAGTTACCTTCAATATTTAAGGACGTGATAGTTGGCGATCATATATGATAAGAAAAAATAACATTTAAAATAAATACTCGTATTAAAATACTTCTTAGTAAACAGTACACCGAGAATCCTATAGTTGCCTGCGCCATACTTGGACAGCGCGCGGACGCACGTGTAGCGCAGCGCGCTGTCAACACAGAATATATAGGTAGGTACAAAACAAACAGCGCGGTGTGCCTAGAGTATAATATCCACATTACACTTATTTTTAGAGAATTTATTGGTCAAAAACTAATCCCCTAATTTTATTATTTCATTTTAACGAGAATCGAGTACCGAGCTCTCCAGAAGTATCGAAGGTAACGCACCAGTCAGTCTGTATAACATAATTAATATAATAATAAGTCTGTATAACAAAAATAATATTTGTATTTCAATGCATTGTGTGTTAACACTTAACATTTATTAACACCCATATCGGTGAATCGTCTTGTTTGGGGCTAAATCAATTCGTATAATTTGTCCATTGATATTTATTAGCATATTGGTAGTTGTAATTTTCCTACAAGTTTCAACATAGTAATTTAACTACTTATTTCTTTGCTACCTTTAAGGCGAAGCATCGCGAAAAACGGGAAAAAACTGGTTTGTTTAATCACATTTTTTTGTATTGATTGTTAAATAACAATTTTACAAAAATTACACGATATACCTGAAGATATTATCTAAGTAATGTGCTAACTTATTACACGATAAAATGTGCTTTACTCAATCATATAAAATTCCGAAAACAGGCTAAAAAAATCTCTAAAACAAATAATTTGTTAATCATATTTCTTATCTTCCACATGATTTTTATACGGTGATATTTAGTTGTAAATACAAAAACGAATGTACTAAATTTTGGTTTTCAGGTGATATCCTATATTTATTTATCCGAAAATTAACACGTTTCTCGGCGGTTTCAGAACATACCGCGCCACCCATTTCTTTTAGAATTGGCGCGCGTCGAAATACCTCGCCTTAATAATTATTAAACAACACACAAAAACATCGCAAATGCGAGATGTTTGCATATTCTTGAAACAAAAACTACGCTAAGAATAGATACCTACTTAATGTACATTTATACGTAATTTTAAGCATGTAAAATTATTTATTATCATTTTGAGGCCCCGCAAAGGTGACTGCGAAAATAAAATTTGCTTTTTGACTAGTGATGGTGGAAATTCGAACATACAACTTTGATATAAATTTTAGTTTTCTGTATTTTTCCTCTATGCGGATTGACCGGTGAACGACTGTAGTTACATATTGAAGGACACGATGTTGCAGAATATATAATAGGTGTAATGGTCGTGTGTAACCAATAGATGTTTGTCTGGACTCTGGCGCTAACATCTGTAACCGCCGGTAGTACCATCGGCAGGGTTATCACGTATCTTGCAATGCGCAATTATCGTAATTTTTTAGGTATTGCGATGCACATAACAGCCTTCTATATTAGTTGCAGTCGTTGCTACATGATTTTTTGTGAATCCAGCGAACAGCAGGCAACTGGCGACGTTTTTGTCAATGTGGCATAGCATTAACATTCCACAATACAAATAACAACGCGCAATTAACATCTTTGGTATATTTTGACGAAGGTTCTCTCTTTCCATCAGAAGAGCCATCTGATTGTAGATGCCTTCTCTACCTATTCCGCAAGGTTGATGTTGATTTATTTATATCTTGTCCACAGGTGAACGCAGATATCAACGTGCTACCATTCTGCACTCAGTTTATCCCCATGGAAGTAATTCTACACCCTCGATATGAGAGCATTTGCTATCATCCCAGTATTTTGCCGAGACATAGAGGAGCATCTTCTATTAACTGGTAAGGAATCTGTTTATTTATTTAATACTTTTTAACAGAGAAAATAGCACAAATAAGAAGATATTCTCTCGTGTTGGTCCCGGGCTACTTTGAAGAATAGACCAACTGCCGTTCTGCCAGGCAGGTCGCAAAGGCGACCGAGTGACTATGCGCGTCACTACTATCGTGACTACTAGGTGGTAGAGTTCCGCATCGGCTCGACCGGGTCCAGACCCGGTCGAGCCGATGCGGAACTCTTACCACCGCCTTACCTATTCCTGCCGCCATAGCGTCAGTGCTAGTTACTGTCGTGTTCCGGTTTGGAGGGTAAGGTAGCCGGTAAACTTATCCATATGACATTAGACCTCGCACAAGACATGGAGGTGGTGAGGATGGAACTTTAAATTTTGACGCGTAGTCCGATGATGGAATTTAGCGGCAGGAATTAATCCGAACAACTCGTCGGAACACTCCCCATGATAGTTAAAAGATGCAGAGCGAACCTGTATCTCTGCCTAACGCCAAAGAATCAAGCCGATTAGAAATAGCCTGGTCGTCGACGATTCGAACCGCTCTACGTTGAATGCGATCAAGAGGAAGAAGCTGGTGCTGAGGAGCTCCGGCCCAGAGGTAAAAACAGTACTCCATGTGAGGTCGAATTTGGGCCTTGTTAAGTTGGAGACGATGGACTGCCATGAAGCACTGCTTTGCTCTGCTAAGTACACCAAGCCAAGATAATTTAAAAATAATTAAACTACAGTGAAATAGGTAGTAAATTTTAATAGGAAACAATCCCGTGATACATATACTGAAGTTGTTAGAAAAAAGCGTACGTTGGCACATCCATATGTATATATTATTAAATCAGTTTTTTTTATTGTAACTTGACAATTAAATTGAATTGATAAAATCAAATATGTTTATAAAATGACTATTCTTATGTATATATTCCTTATATTGCCGACGTAGAGGGAAGTTATAAAATAGTGTCATGGAAACACTGAAGTTGTCAGATTAAGGTAAATTGGGTAAATTACAAGCTAAAATTTAGAAAACCTGACAATTTTGATGTAGCTTAAGGGGTAAGGTTCATGAGCACGTTCAAATTTTCTTTTATTTTGAAAGAAATAATGTAAGAATAACGAATAAACTATAATCGGACAATTTTAAAAAGCCGAAATTATTGGATTTTTTCTATTGCCTACTGGAGAACCTCAACAGTATGCGGATATTCCCGATATGTTAATCTGCCGAGCTCAAGTAAATCCCAAAATAGGGAGGGAGCCCAATAGGGAGGGGCTATTGGGCTCCCTACGACACTTCTACTACAAGTACTTAATATATAAAAGTATTTCTTATAAGTTATAATACAGAACTTAATTATTGATTTTGTGATTTACTCTTTTTTCTTATCTTTTTTAATTGATAGTCCAAAATATTATAACCCAGCCATTTCGCTTTACATCTAAGAATAATCTTTTAATTTTTAATCAATAATTATACACCTAAGCAAATTAAAAAAAATAAAAACTAAGTATTGCTTAAATATAAAGAACCTAGTTATCCACAAAGAATCCAAAAAGTTAAATATCTAAACTTTATACGTAAACTCTTCATACCAAAAGAAAAGCATTGGATATTCGAGTGGTTCGCTTGACGTTGACTACGCAATCGATGGAGCTCGGGTTCGATTCTCGACAGGGACAAGCATTTGTGTGTTAAGCATAGATGTTTTTATTCCTGGGTTTGGTTGTTTATTAAATATATTTCAGTTATTATATATGTATATCTTTATATTAGAATCGTAGACTAAAACGCATATCACAGCCGAATAATGTATTTATTTTGGAGTTAAATCAGTTTGTGTAGTTTATCCAGCAACTATTATTTAAATTTTTATCCCGCAGCAGAGAACGGCAAATAAAAAAAATAATCAAATTTTAGGACTCTTATCGAAGGAGATACAACATGTGGATTAACTATATTCTGGGCCGACGATGGCCTGGACACAGGACCTATACTACTGCAAAGAAGTTTCCCAGTTTCTATAGACGATAATGTTGATTCATTATACAACAAATATTTGTATCCAGAAGGTAAGCAACTGCAACTAATTTTAAACGAGATCACTTTTTATTACACATAGATAAGTCAGGCTGTCATACTTAGTCCATATTCTGTAAACTAACTACTCTTAGTTCATATTCTATACTAGCCGTGCCCGCCACTTCGTCCGCATTGAAAATTTCTAAAATAAAAGTAGCCTAAATTACTCCCGTCAAAGTCGGTCCAGCTGTTTCAGAGATTAGCCGGAACAAACAGACAGACGGATGGACAGTCAGACAGACAAAAATTCTAAAAAATGTTATTTTGGTATATGTACCATATATAAATCCATATGCATTTAGTAAAAAGCGATTATTTAATATTACAAACAGACACTCCAATAAAATTATTTAAACTTTCGTGAGACATTATTTACTAAATAATTGATTACGGCTATACTCACGTATAAATCGGTATAGGTTCCGACTAGTTTCGGACCTATATGAGATCCTTCATCAGGGCGATTGCGACGCTGTTGCCGCGACAGCGACTCGACGCGAACTCAGTTCGCGTCGAGTCGCTGTCGCGGCAACAGCCAACTAGACACTCCAATTTTATTTATTTGTATAGACAGACACCAACGATGTTAATGGTGCATTGCTATGCATGTGGCGGGATAGCAATCCCACATGCATAAGTCTACCGTCTACCTTATCCTCAAAACTGGAACACGATAATGACAAGTATTGACGCTATTGCAGCATGAATATATAAAGGTGCGCCCATACTTGTGACATGACGACGGACCGGACTACGTGGCATCACTATAGGAAATGTTACCCTAAATGTGGACGATATAGTTTGTGCTGACACGGTCACAAACTATGTACGATGCAATTTTTCAAATGTAAACTCCACGCCATGCCTAAATAATTATTCGTTGCAAAACAGAACTAATGTAAACAACAATAAATACAACGATGTTTATCATTACGCGTGCGTGCAGCAGCAGTGAACAGCGAGGCGGCGAGCTGCGAGTGGAGGACGTACCGACCGGGACACGTCACGACGTGATCCACTCCTACCCCGTGTCTGTATCTGTGTCATCGGGCGTAGTTCGACGCGTGTCATAAATGAAATGTGGACGTCTCCTGGTCACGTGGACAATAGCAAAAATGCTTTGGAAAAACCGACTATAGTTGGATCGGCTCGTAACACGTGACTTAGATGCGTGACAGTACACAGACCAGCGGCCACACTGGGCCCGGCTAGTAGATCGTAACTCCGTACATTGTCCTGCCGTTTATTCTCTGTTCAGCAGTTTCTTTCAGTGTTCGTAATGGATTGAATCGTACTGCAGTTCGTAGCAATTGTTCGCGTAACAAAATACATCCACATTAATCGGTACTGACACGTGTGTCTGATACGATCACGGGATAATGTTCGGTAAATTGTCTCAAGTGTGGACGCACCTTAAGGAGGTGATAACAATCACCCGGGCGAGACGTTGTGGAACTCTGCCACCTAGTAAGTTTACTGTACAATCTAGTTAGCAGTCCCAGTGAAAATTATGTCACAATGCAAAAATCGAACATTTTATGTTTTTCGCTCTTTACGAGATAGTTGGCAGGAAAACAATTCATTTGCCCTATTGTGAGAACATCGGAATTTGTCGATAACGACTTCCCGTTTCCTGTTTCTCCGGAACTCTTCATCTAATCTTCATCAAATTAAAATGGGGCTAGACGAAGAGTATATTCTTCTAATTAAAAAAATAATAAATCGGTTCATAAATGACTAAGTTCTGAGGTAACAATCATTAAAAAACATACAGACGAATTGATAGCCTGCACCTTTTAAGAAGTCGGTTTAAAAAGATTTTTCAGCGAATTATTTTTAAAACAAATGTAATACGAGTATATACCGTGATTAATGATTTCTTTCTCATTTATTTTTTCAATAGGTATAAAGGCTTTAGCGGAATCTGTGAATATGGTTGCCAACGGAACCGCCCCAAAAATAAAGCAATCTGAACAAGGAGCTACATACGACCCCGCTCTGTTCAAGCCAGAAACACACCAGGTACCTACAGTTCACACCATTTATTACTGCTATTGATTGCACACAGCCAATCAACATAACCTACATTCATATCACTAAACAGGCCTTAAATGAATAATTATGCACATATTTTACGTAGAGCTGGCTTTTTTCATTTAAATATCATAAAATTGCAAACAAGCAGATGTATTCTTGGTGGAATAAGGCAACCATCGCCTGTACTGTAGACCACCACATATGTTAGTACTTAGTAGTGCGTTGCTATCCGTGTCGCGGGATGGTAATACCAAATGTATTAGTTAACCGGCTACCTTACCCTCCAAACCGGAACACAAAAGAAACATTGACGCTATTCCGGCAGGAATATATAAGACAGTGTACGTATAAGAATGGAAGTACCGGTTGTGGCCCTTTGTGGCCATTTAATTTAATGTCGAAATTTTTAATAAAAATAATTCTATATATTATATCATTGATTATTTTTTTTAAATCTTTATTGGAAGCCTTAGGTCGTGAAACGAATATGGCAGCCCTATATTAATTTTTAATAGTACAACATTTACAAAAAAAATACAATGTAAAAAAACAGAATCTAAACTTAATTTAGCTACGATTAGACCTAGTTTTTAATAATACTTCAAATAAATTAACAAGACACATGCAAACTGATGAATTCATATTTGCGAATATGGCATTCACAGAACCCAGTTCTCTGAGTGTCACCCCCGCCCCAGATTCCATACTACCCCAGGTCCCACAGCCCCGACCCGAGCACACTCAACTAAAACGTCTTCTCTCATATCAAACATGAAGCAGTTTGGAGACTCCTCAAACTTCATCATATAACTGAACGCATTCAAAGGAATGTGCTCTGAACGCAATCTCATAAGTGACACCAAATTGATTAATTTGAGCGCGAAACTTTGAAAATTTTAAATATATTATTTAACATTATAATTTTTTGTACATATTTTATACAAATTTCAAGTGACTAGAAAGGGTACTAAGATGGTTATACATACCTAATGATATTAAAAATATTTAAAAGTTTTTATACATGAGCTGCGCCATGCAGCCCGCCGCTAGTGAAACACACGGGAACATTATTTTTTCGAGATAAAAAGTTATCTATGAGTTATTCCAAGTCATCATGTGTGCCAAATTTCATCCAAAACGGTTCGGCCGTTTTTGCGTGACAGAGTAACAAACATCCATCCATCCTTCGAAACATACTTTTGCATTTATAATATTAGTAGGAAGGAATATGTTACGTTAAATTATATCATTAATAATTTGTATTTTAGATCGATTGGTCAAAAGGAGGTGTCGCTTTACATAATTTCATCAGAGGTCTAGATTCTTCACCCGGTGCTACCACTTTTATCAAACCACAAATAAAAGATGGTGTTGACGAAAACAGTGAAGCGAATGTTGAAGTAAAGTTCTTTGGATCTTCGCTCTGGGAGGGAGAATATGAAATGGAAGGAGATAGTATTGTCATTCCAGGACTGAAGAAACCAGCAGTTATACATGATGCTGGCTTATTAATCACTGCAAATGATGGTATCAAGGTAATAAATTAAACATTTTTAAATAATAAAATCCAAAACGTTTATTAAAAATAATAAAATACGTAGGTACTATAGTATTAAAAATGTATAATAATAACGTCTTAAAATATATAACTTAAAAACTTAATTAAATTTGACATCCTCATACCTTGGATATTAAACTATTGGAACCAGTTATGAGAACAAACAAACGATAGTCTTTATCGAGCTATACTTATGGTTAACGGACAAGCGGGAAAACATAGTAAACCAGATTGTCGTGATAGCCGTTGTTAATACGTTCGATTCATTCAACTGCCTCACATCAAAACCATCGGGGCGCCATATTAAAAAATAAATAAATATCGTTGGCCAAATTATATGAATTAACTTAACCGTAGAGTTGGGAAATTGCGAGTATTTGCTTGTAATATGCGTGTTATTAACGATACTAATACATAGAAACATATACTACATATATTCAAATATATTTAGCAAACACCTAACCCAAACAAACAATAAAGCTTATTACACGTATGCTAGTCTATGATGAATTTCGAATTCAAGGTCCATTAATTGCATAATCAGGATCGCTCACCACTAACGAGATAGTCATATTTTTATATATTACTTTAACTAAATACCTTGTTTCAGCTTAATGTACAACGTTTAAAAGTAAATGGAAAAATGATAAATGCACAAAACTTCTTTAAAACAAATGAAAACAAAGTAAATCTTGAATTAACTGCCGAAGAAAAACAATTCATAGAAAACGCTCGCAACGTTTGGAAAGCTATACTTCGTATTGACATAGAAGAAGACACCGACTTCTTTGCATCAGGCGCTGGGTCTATGGATGTAGTGAGACTAGTTGAAGAAATTAAAGATATAGCTAGCTTAGAATTACTTAATGAAGACATATACATGAACACAACATTCCAAGAGTTTTGTACGATATCGGTTTTAAAAGCTAGAGGAGGATCAGGAAACAAAGAAGTAGTATATGAAGGAGTGGAATTAGAAGTAAATAAAATGAAAATTAAATTCCCTACGCAATTGTATATAAATGATGAATTTGTTAATTCTGATAGTGGAAAGATGTTAACGATAGTAAATCCTACAGATGAGACTGTGTTATGTAAAGTTCAAAGTGCATCTGCCAATGATGTAGACAAAGCTGTCAAAGCTGCAAAGAAAGCATTTGAAGAAGGTGAATGGTCCAAAATTAGTGCAAGAGAAAGAGGACAAATACTTTTTAAGTAAGTACAATTTTAGTAGAGATGAATTTGTAAATGATAGGACGATTATGATGCTGGATTTCTATAGTTTTTAAATATCATTTTTAAATATATTATTTATTTAGTTTCCTAAATATCATTTTACACATAAATGCAGCTGTAAATCCAGACTGTCGGAATTATTTCAATTTTTTACAATTAAATTCTATTAATTGTTGCACTTGCAAATCACCTGTTTCGTTTGTATTCGAATTATGTGTGTCTCATAGACACACAATTTATGCGTGTGAGTATGTGTGTGTATGTGTGTGTGTGTGTGTGTGTGCGTGTGTGTGAATGTGTGTATGTGTGTGTGTGAAGTGCAGTTATCTTTTGCACAGTAACATTAGAAAGCAACAAATAAGCAAGTGGCTGTCCTGATTCAAACAGACAATTATCATCTACGATATATCGACTATCGTGTACAAGAATACGATGTATGCATTTAACAGCTACTCTACCCTGAAAACCCAATACGACAGCGACAAACACTGACTCCACTGCTGAAGAATAATGGGGTGTTACCAAACCCAGGCCCGTCGTTATAAAACTGGCAGTGGCTTTTGTCTAATCGTTTGCATTTTACAAAATGACAGACATAAAGACAGATGATTTATTTTTTAAAGGAGTTTGAATCAACATGGGTAGAATAGGGAACTTACAAAGAAATAACGACACATAATAAAATTTATTAGAAGGATGAAGAAAACTATATTCCAAAATATTGTTTTTAATTTATCTATGTAACAATCAACGACCTCTATGTACCTACTAACCATTAATCTCTGGTAACACTCAGGTTAGCTGATCTAATGGAACAACACAAAGAAGAATTAGCGACCATAGAATCCATTGACTCTGGTGCAGTCTACACCTTGGCATTAAAAACACATATTGGTATGTCAATCGAAACTTGGAGATATTTCGCCGGCTGGTGTGATAAGATACAAGGAACTACAATTCCCATAAATCATGCAAGACCTAACAGAAACCTAACATTGACGAAGAAAGAACCGATTGGTGTATGCGCTTTAATCACACCATGGAATTATCCTCTCATGATGTTGTCTTGGAAAATGGCAGCTTGCTTGGCTGCTGGAAACACAGTTGTGATGAAGCCAGCTGCCGTGAGTACCTTTTATTTTTATTCCTTACGGCCGGTTTCCGAAACGCAAATTAATTTTAACAAGCAATTAATCAGTGTTTATCAGATCATTTGCTTGTAAAAATTATGTTAAACACAGATTAATTACTTGTTAAAATTAATTTGTGTTTCGGAAACCGACCGTTAATGTGGTAATTCTTGACTATAATATTTTAAATTATTACTGCATTTATATTCACATTTTGTAACAAATAAATAAATGTTTCTACATATACATATGTTTTCAAATATGAGCACGTTTTTTGTGTTTGCTAAAAAACAAGAAATAATTATGAAATTGAAAAGCAGCGGCGTGCCACTTGATGGTTGTTTAAAAATCAATAGTTTTCTTATAAAATGGTTATAAGAAAACTTAATTAATAAATCTATGGAAACTAGATAGGCCTAGTATAGTGCTGGGGCCGCACTTGCGTCTATAGTCTCGAAGTAATATGCGCCGAAACTTTGTTCAATTTGATACTAAAAAATTATCGCGACCGAAGCTGTGGTCATATTAGCACCAACGATATTTTGCAGTAATCCAAGATGGCTGAAATCATTTTCAAACCTGTAACTATGGACGACGATTATCTTTACTTTTGACTAATACCGTGTGCTAACAGTTAAATACTAAATTATTTTTTTTGTGACTTCAATTTTTAGGATCCCGTATGAAGGGGTCAGCTTGCCATTTTATCGTTTCACTTTTTTCACAAACACCCGCATACGTTCGATCTGATCGAAAACAACGGCTGCAATGAACAACGCTAGTCTAACCACAGTGCAATATGTTAGCGCGTTTTAACCTTTTGATGTACCGCCAATTGCGCGATAAGGCACACGCAGCCCGAATGATTGCGACGATAGCCGATAATAGCCGGTGACATCTGCATGTATCGCGTCATTTTGATGTGACGTTAGACGCAAATGCGTCCACAGCATAAGAGAAAGTATGCAAAACCACTTATACGTTAATTCCTTTTGTGGCAGCTATCTTGGAGATTATATACCTAAATCTTTTTAATACAACTAATTCAAAACTTAAATTGTGCCTTTACATTGTTGGCATTGTGACTTATGTATACATTTTATGACACCAGGTGTGTCCTTTGACGGCACTAAAGTTCGCGGAGTTGTGCTCGAAAGCCGGCGTCCCGGCCGGAGTCGTCAACATTCTGCCCGGCAGCGGTACGGTGTGCGGCCAGGCACTAGCTGACCACCCGCTCGTCAGAAAACTGGGATTCACCGGCAGTACTGAAATAGGTAAACTTTTCACTTATTTGGAGAGGGAGAGGGTATAATTAAACTAAAAACTACCATATCTTTAAAGTTGGACTAAACAGCAGATGTCTAGAAAATTCATTAAAATCGGTTCAGTAATTTCTGAATCTACCGCAGACAAACAACATGACACGTAATTTATTTTACCAAGTCAATTAACAAGATTCATATTTACACAGCTATAAGTATATTTTCAACAAAATATATACCATCAAAAATATTATAGTCCACACAACTGCAGCCTTTTTGTTAAATGTTCTATACATATCTACATGAAACTTTGTGAGTGGCCTCCTTCGGCTAGTCCACCAAATTTTTCTCGACAACTTTCTTCAAAATTGCTGTATTTTCTCAAATGAGCCTAATCGAAATATGTTTAATACAACGGAGTTTTTTATTCTTAATGAATACATACTTTTTCATAATGAATATATGAATAATATACATAATTTAATAAGTACCTAATTCAAAAATGTTTTTCATGCCATGTTAAGTATTTTTGTTTGGAACGAGAATTAATACGCTTACATAGTTTACTTTTGCTGAATAGTTTAATATGTTTTTTATATTACTAGACTAGCTGTTGCCCACGACTTCGCCCGCGCGGACTTCGTTTACTCCGCACAGCTCCTTCCCCGTAGGTGATAGCGTGATAATATGTAGCCTATATGTTGACCCGACCTATTAGTAATATTCATGCAAAATTTGAAGTAAATCCATGTAGTACTTTTTGAGTTTACCTCGGACATACATAAAGACAAACAGACAAACAGGCAAACAGACAAACAGGCAAAGACAAACAGACAAAAATTCTAAAAACTATATTTTTGGCTTTGATATCGATTGTAGATCACGCCTCAAGTATTCTTTTAAAAAATATTCAATGTACAGTTTTGACTTTCCTACGATTTTACTATATGTATATTGTGATATGATTTTACTATATGATTTTCCGCCATGTTGGTCCCGGCCTCCTTTGAAAAATAGGCCAACTGCCGTTCTGCCAGGCAGGTCGTAAAAGGCGACCGATTGGCTATCGAGTCACTACCATCGTGGCTACCAGCGTGGCATCGTGGCATCAACTATAGACACCAAAGGATGTTAATGGTGCGTTGATATCTTGTGGCGAGGTCTTATGCCACATGCATAGGTTTACCGGCTACCTTACCCTCCAAACCGGAACACGACAGTGACAAGCACTGACACTATTACGGCAAGAATAGGTAAGGCGGTGGTACCAGACCCGGGCGAGACAATGCAGAACTCTACCACCTAGTAGCCACGATGTTAGTGACTCGTATAGCCAATCGGTCGCCTTTTACGACCTGCCTGGCAGAACGGCAGTTGACCTATTCTTCAAAGGTGCCCGGGACCAACACGGGAAATCATTACAAATAATAATTCGGATATTAATGTTATTAAATAGTCAGAATGGTCTGCTTCGTTGTTTCAAACCGACAGGTAAGTGACGTTCTATCGAAAAATTAAAAAAAAACATACCATTTTAACTTTTAGTCATGATGGTAATTCCTTTTTATGTGAAAAATGGTAAATTTGCGTTTTACGATTTTCCTTATTTTCACTTTACGCAATGTATAGCGTACAATGATTCCACACGTCGTGCCTGTAGAATTCTCGAACCAGCCGTTTATTCAGCGCGGTGTGTGGCGCATAATACATTACTTAATTTGTGTATTTCCTTAAATTTTACTATTTCTTAGAATAAGCACTGTAGAGTATTAGAATAAATCGAAATATACAAAAAGACAAAACTCATCAAAAATAAAACAAAAATTCCACCTCGTAATCTTGCTCCAAATCCATGGTTTTGATCTTCGATAGACCCTCCTTTACACGATATTTGAGATAATGTTTCGCTGCTCTTTCAAAAATGCGTGCGTTTTTGCATGGCGTTGGCTACATGGCTCTTATTTATGATGAAAAACTGTAAAAACAACAAAGAAAAATATCGACACACAGGACTTGAACCTGCGACCGTCTCCCTATAGCCGGGACGCTCTACCGCTGAGCTAGTGTCAACAAGCTTGACGTGGCGAAATTCTTCTTTACTATATGATCGATTCCACCGATTGTACTGATCGCTAGGTATACAGACGTATAACTTATTAAATGAGTTCATCGTTACATATGAAATTCTATAACGATTAGCTCATGAATTATCATCTTATTAATGATGCATAATAAATAGAAATGCGACGATGCCGTGGAATTCCTATCATAATTAAGCACGTCATGCTTTGTTTATCCCAGCCGTGTTATACCAGAGTAGATGTAGATATCCGAATATTCACTGTGTGCCTTGCATACTCTTCTCTCTATGTTAGCGGTGTATCTTACAATAAATGTTAATAAATACAAATGTTTCAGGTCAAACAATAATGAAGTCCTGTGCTATGTCAAATATGAAGAAGGTGTCTCTGGAGTTAGGTGGAAAGTCTCCGCTTGTAATATTCGAGGACTGTGATCTCGATAAAGCTGTAAGAAATGTAAGTAACGATTAAATGCAGGATATGTTTGCTTTGTACAATAGTATTGGGTTCCTATTGGAACGCTAAATTTTTAGCTTATTTGTTTACGACGTCCCTGGTTCACATTTCACTGTCTTTCGATCGTCGCTATTATTCTCTTGAATTTGACTTACAAATAGCAAACACTTTTGACACTTACAAATAGCAAACAATCAGATATTTACCCTGGTAAAAAGACATGACTATAGTAATTGTCTTTTCTGCTGCACGCACACAAATTACTTATTTTCCCTTTCGCGTCAAACTCGATATTCGATATAATTTTATCATTATAAACTCGATATTCCGATACTTGATATAGTTTATCTATATTAAACACAGTAATTATATTTTCTTTCGAGTGAATTTCGACATTTGATACAATTTTTGCTAAACACAGAAATTATTTTTTTCTTTTGAGTTAAAACCCGGCATAATTTTTGTGCGAACTATTTGAAACCGCTTGTTGTATTTCAGGGTATGGGATCAGTATTCTTTAACAAAGGTGAAAATTGTATAGCGGCCGGACGTTTGTTCGTCGAAGAAAGAATTCACGATGAGTTTTTAAGTCGAGTGGTGGAAGAAACGAAGAAAATGAGCATTGGTGACCCTCTCAACAGAGGCACGGCACATGGCCCCCAGAACCACAAAGCCCACATGGATAAACTAATAGAGGTATACCTTATATATGATAGACACTGATTAATAACTTACTGGTGATGAAATGATATTCAAAATCATACTTCCTTCTGCTGTTGGGTGAAAAGTAGCCTATAAAACTCCTGGGCAGTGTACTCTTCTTGGACCTGAATAATGTAGTTTTTAAGTTTATTCGTTACTATAGCTGTTGCTTGCGACTTTGTTCACGTGTCCAAAAAAGTTATTTCCTTCTGCCTACTTAGTCGCACAAAAGTAACCTATGTTACCTCGAAATAATGTAGATTTCATTAGTGTATCATCACTTCCTAAAATTGGTTACGTAGTTTTTGAGTTTATTTTTCATATGAGGTCATACCAATTTAGCGAAATTCTTAAGAAGTTAGGAAAAAACCTGTATGTCATAATTACAGGTCGCGGGGTTACCCTTTTTATTAAATGACCAATAAGTAAATTTCGTGACTGACTTCTTTCAATCTACCAAATCTAATCTACCAAACTTTCTGTCTACGACTTTTTACGAAAGTGCTGCGAAACATAATCTCATCATATTATAATCATAAAAACAGATTAAAATTTACCGGCTTGAAACAACGCGGCAGGGAATTTGTTGGACACCGTTTGATAATATTCATAATTATGAAACAATTCATGAAACTATTACTTTCTATATAACTATTAATACCTGTCCCAAACAAAAATGCTTAAACACGGCAATCATCTTTGCAGTGTAGTTTTTTGTCAGTCAAAACATTTTTCGAATTACTTATTAAATTATTTTGTAAAAACTTAAAACCAAGTATATATCATCAAGAAAGAAAATCTCATGTATTTGGCATATTTTGATCATAGTCATTTAACAAATGCAGCACTTAGTTTCGCCAAAAGGAAGACACTCGCGAAGTTTCAAATATGTATTTATCTTTTAATGTTATCCTGCGGACTATAATTTATAACATAAATATTTGAAAGTAATTTTTAAGTTTAGCAGTGTATTGTATAGTAAAAACACTTGTAAGTAATTTATATATTGTTGTCTACAGTTTTGTGAAATTGGCGTTAAAGAAGGTGCCCGTTTAGTATATGGTGGAAAGAGAGTCGACCGCCCAGGATTCTTCTTCGAGCCAACCATCTTTACTGACGTCACTGATAATATGTTCATAGCTAAAGAAGAATCGTTCGGTCCTATAATGATTATCAGCAAGTTCAGCAGCAAGTAAGAAACTTCAAGCAAATTTTCTGTATTTTCGAATGGTTCTTACACACTATGCTGGTGGCATGACCGGGCAAGCTCACCACCTCACATGGCCATACCTACCGTTTCATGTTTTTTTTTTTTTATAGTAGAGGGGGCAAACGAGCAGATGGTGCACCTGATGGTAAGTGATCACCGCCGCCCATGGACATCTGCAATACCGGGGGTATTGCAGCTGCGTTGCCGGCCTTTTAAGAATGAATAAGCTCGTTTCTTGAAGGTCCCTAAGTCGTATCCATTCGGAAACACCCCCGAGGGTAATAGGTTCCACAAAGGAGTAATGCGAGGCAAAAGGTGTCGACAAAAGCGCACGGTTGTGGATTTCCAGACATCGAGGTGGTGAGGATGGAACTTTAAATTTTGACGCGATGTCCGATGGTGGAATTTAGCGGCAGGCATTAGTCCGAACAACTCGTCGGAACACTCCCCATGATAAATACGGTAAAAGATGCAGAGCGAGCCTACATCTCTGCGTAACGCCAAAGAGTCAAGCCGATTAGAAATAGCCTGGTCGTCAACGATTCGAACCGCTCTACGTTGAATGCGATCAAGAGGAAGAAGCTGGTACTGAGGAGCTCCGGCCCAGAGGTGAGAACAGTACTCCATGTGAGGTCGAATTTGGGCCTTGTAAAGTTGGAGGCGATGGGCTAGCATGAAGTACTGCTTTGCTCTACTGAGTACACCAAGCTTTTTGGAGGCTAGTTTAGCCTTCCCTTCCAAATGACCGCGGAACTGAACGTTGTTCGATATGTCGACTCCCAGAATTCCAATACTGGCTGAGGCTGTCAGGAGAGTATTTTCGAACCGAGGTGACACGACAAAGGGTGTTTTTTTTGCGGTGAACGCACAGAGCTGCGTCTTTTTGGGGTTAAATGTAATAAGGTTTTGACGACCCCATTCTGAGACATCAGTTAGTTGATTCTCGAGTTCAGACACGAGCTTGATCCGGCCCTCTTCGACCTGTTCACGAGAAACACCGCTACGGCCGGAGTATGTAGCATCAACAGTACTGTCGTCCGCATAGCAATGTATGTTACTAATTCGCAACATATCATTGATATGCAGAAGAAACAGTGTCGGTGATAGCACGCAGCCTTGGGGAACACCAGCATTGACAGGTTTAAGATCGGAGCATGCACCGTCGACTACGACCTTAATGCTCCGATCAGCCAAAAAACTGGTGATCCACTTGCATAGTTTCTCGGGAAGCCCATAGGAAGGCAGCTTTGAGAGAAGCGCTTTATGCCATACCCGATCGAAGGCCTTCGCTATGTCTAAACTAACTGCCAATGCCTCCCCCTTGGACTCAACTGCCTCCGCCCAACGATGTGTCAAGTATACTAGAAGATCACCAGCTGAGCGGCCACGACGGAAACCGTACTGACGGTCACTAATCAGCTGGTGCTCTTCTAAATACTTCAGGAGCTGACAGTTTATAAGTGTCTCCATGACTTTGGAGAACAAGGAGGTTATGGCTATTGGCCGATAGTTTGACGGATTAGAGCGATCTCCTTTTTTAGGAATGGGATGCACTAAAGCTGTTTTCCATGAATTCGGTACCACGCCGAGTGAATAGGAGAGCCGGAATAGGTGCGTCAATACTGGCGCCAACTCTGGAGCACATACTTTAAGCACAACAGGAGGGATGCCATCAGGCCCACTCGACTTGTGGATGTCCAAAGAAAGAAGTGCTTTACGCACAGCTGACTGCCGAAACTGCGGTTCTGGCATGGAACTATCACACTGCGGGATGGTAGGCGGTGTGTTCCCTTGGTCATCCAGAGTCGAGTTGGCCGCAAAGAACGAGCCCGGAAGATCGGCTTTCTCCTTTGCGGTATGGGCCAAAGAGTCATCGTCTCTGTGCAAGGATGGAAATGAAGGCTGGGAGAAATTCCCTAAGACAGCCTTGGCGAGAGACCAGAACGCACGAGTGCCAGAAGGAAGGCGAACTAATTTCTCACCAATTCTGCCAATGTGTTCCGCTTTTGCCTTGGCGATAGCTCTTTTGAAGAATCTCGAGGATGAGTTGTACTCCTTTCGTAATGCGCTAGTTTTTACATCACGAGATGCCGACGCAGCAGCCCAAGCTCGGTAGCAATCCTGCTCACGGCGTAAAGCCGCTTTGCAGTGGCGACCAAACCAAGGCTGAGACTTGCCACCGATGGGCACCGCAGAAAACGGAATGAAAAGTTCCATTCCCTGCAGCACTACATCAGCGACAGAGTCAGCGACAGCATTCGGATCATCCAGCGAGAAGCACAACCGCCCCCATGGGTAGGATGCAAAGAAAGACCGCATTCCGTCCCAATCTGCTGACCTATAGTGCCAAACGCGACGACAGCCTGCAAAGGGAGACCGTGATGGGCGCGTGACCGGCACTTTGCACCGGATCAGGCAGTGGTCCGACGCGCCAAGTGGAGCGTCCACCGATACCTGATAACGATCCGGGTCAGAGGTCAGCAGGAGATCCAACAGTGAAGGCGTATGGCCATCCACATCGGGAACACGCGTAGGCGAGGTTACCAATTGTGTTAGACCATACGCCAAGGCAAAATCGTGAACAGACCTCCCCGCATGATCGGTGGTGCGAGAACAAAGCCATTCGGCGTGGTGGGCATTAAAATCGCCCAAGATCACGATCTCTGCGGAGGGGGTCTGCTCTAACATGGAATCCACAGCCGTTTGTAAGCGCTCAATGAGCCAGTCAGTTTCAGTATTCCCGCTATGGGACCTGTATAGGCACGCGTAGCTGCGTGGATGGTCGTCGCAAGCTACGCGTAACCAGAGGATGGATAGGTCCTGACCTTCAAGTCTGCCGAGGCGCCGGTAACAAATATCTTCTCTGACGTATGCGCACACACCAGCCCGCGGTACAAAGGAATGTTCCAGTTTGTACCCCGGGTAGGAGAGGTAGGAAGTATCAGCCGGAGAAGATATTTGTGTCTCGGTCAAGAAGAGCAAAGCTGGCTTCGCCGTCTCGAGATGGTAGTGGACGGCGTTCAGGTTAGAATGAAGGCCCCTGATATTGCAGAAATCCACAGTAAGCGTGGTAGGGGGTGCCATGGTCTTCTTGCTCTGTTTGCCCCGGACAGAATTGTCTATGAGCGCAATTTTGCCCCCCCCAGAATACGCAGGGCAGCCTGAGCATCCATGATCTGGCTGGAATCCAGAGCACGGCGCTCAGGGGGGGATTCTCCACTGCTGGTGCAAGTGGTACCCCCCTGGGGTAGTTTTTTTTTTAAATAGCGCATTCATAGTGTGCGGGGGGGGGGGGGGTTAGGCCTCCGGGACTCTCACAAACCAGACGAAACGCAGCAGCGGAGCTGCTACTTTACGTCGGTGTCAAGTGAGAGAGTGGTATCTCCCCGGGCGTGCCGGCCTATTCAGTTGCAAATGCAGTATGGCACTACCACTAATTTGGTTGACTGACTGCACCAGTGCTAGATAATTTTTGAACAAAAATTATCCCACCAGTGGGCGATGGGGTCGTCACATCCCTACGCCGGCATATCCCACCAGTGGGCGAGAAACGTTTAGAGAAAGATTCGATCCGTTAAAGTGGTTTAACGGATCGAATCTTAAGGAGATTGCGCGACGTCTGCTCTTAGGCTCTCTTAGTCGCGCAACTCTTCTCTCCCTACAAGTTATTTTTATCTCGACCTTTGCCTTCATATCACCTCTCCCCTAAAGAGTCATTCGTCGAGTCTCAATACTATGGTTCTTCTACTATCTCCAAGGGTTTCCTTATCCTATGCCACCGGTGCACGTACTCCCTGAACACTGAAGTTCCCCGATGTCCAGCAGGCTTAGGATAAACACCGCGAGATACGTCTCGATCGAGAAAGTGACGTTTGCTTGAGTGTTTTTTTGTTTGATAAAATGACAGGAAGTCGTTCGATCGGTAGACAAAATAACTACCGTCGAGTAATAATGATCATTTTCTCTTCCTTTGAAGTATCATGTCGAAACAAGTGTCAAATGCGTTAGCAAATAGAGAAAGTGACATAAATGTCGAGAAAAAGGATCGATTAAATTTTATCGTGTTACTTATCCTAAACCTGCTGGTAGTATGGTTTATTTTATGACTTATAATAATTCACCTGGTGAAAATAGACACCAAATATGTTAATAGTTCTATGCTGTCTTTATGGTGGTATTGCAATGCTACATGCATTAAGCTAGGTTGATATTGTTGTGGCGCAGTGTGTCGTGGCGCGCCAGAACGCAATCGGTTACGTTCTATTTGTATGACTAGATTCACATTAATATGTTGTGTTATGTCATGGCGCTAATGTGAATCTAGTCCTTACGTGGTCTTTAACTTTAGTGTACCGGCTACCTTGCCCTCTAAATCGAAACAAATCATTGACAAGTATTAACGCTATTGCGGCAAGAATAGGTAAAGCAGTAGGTCCAAAATCGAGCGTGGCAGAGGATATCTACCACCTAGTCACAAATCACGATGATATTGAAGCACTAAGCTAATCGTTCACTTCGTAGCAGAATGGCAAATGGAATTTTCTTTAAAGAGGTGTGGACTAATACAGGATTTTTATACTCTTAATGAGCCCTAGCTCAATTGAAAAAGCTTAGGTTTTCTTTTTTGGTTGGCAGTTCTCTGCAACTCGACTAAAAATATCCAATTCCGGAAAAATGACGTTATTATTCTAGATAATTGATTTTAAAAAACTGTAATTTTTATGTCACAAGATGACAATCTTGATCTTTGTGGAAAAAAACAACCATTGCTTATAGACACCATATAGAAGTTTGTGGTGAGTTGCTATTCATGTAGCGAGATGGTAATGCCACATATATAAATTTACCGGCTAGCTTGCTCTTTAATTAGGAAGCCTACAATGACAAGTATTGATGTTATTGCGGCAGCAAAGATAAGGCAGTGTTATCAAACCCTTCGACACGCTGCGGAACTCAAGTAGTCGCGATAATAGAAAAATATAGCCAATGGTTAGCCTTTTCCGAATTGCTGGGCAAAATTACAGATCTATTCTTCTACGAAGCCTGGATCAATACGTTTATATCTGTAGAAACGAAGTTGATCTCAAAAAATCAATTTTTGTCAAGTTTATCTCCCGATTATTTCGAGCCTTTTATGAAGAATGAGTCTTCTGCCTACCTTCTAAATACCACGTGAAAAGCGAGATGGTGTAAAGGTCAACGAAGTCGCGCCCGGGGTCGTACTTTTACGTATCTCTGTCGTAGGCTTAAAATAAGATACAAGGTAAAATTGAGCATGTGGTTCTATAACCCCGTCGCGTGGATAACAAAGCAATATTAACATCTTTAATGTCTATACTTTATAGACAGCGATTACTTCATATCATCTAATTGTCTGCTATATAATAGTAGCGTGAAACATCAAGTTGGTAGCGAGCCCTTTGACTATTAAAAATCCGACTGCGACCCATTTATAAAGACTCTCATAATTAAGACAAATTTAACGACATATCTCAAGCTAAAATCTATCAAACTATTAAAAGAAATATACTTATATGCTGGTACATACAGACATGGACTCAAAAAACGCAACCCTGAGATGAATAAGTTATTATAATCTTTTATTTCACAGGAATTTGGAAGATGTAATCAAGCGGGCAAATAACACAGAATACGGTTTGGCAAGCGGTGTCTTTACGAAGGACATTTCCAGAGCGCTAATGTTTGCGGAACGCATAGACGCTGGAACGGTCTTCATCAACACCTACAACAAGACTGATGTGGCCGCACCTTTTGGAGGCTTCAAACAATCTGGCTTTGGGAAAGATCTTGGTAAACACATATTTTTACATCTTTTAAGCTTCAATTTATATATATATATATATATATATATATATACAGGGTATAACAAAAATAAGCACTAACTTTCAAGGGTATACGTGTACATGAACTAAACAAACACCTGGTAAAATATTATACCAAAAGGCACACATTTTTTGTTTCATATAAATTTAGTAAAATAAGAAATTAAAGTTTATTTTCACACCCCTACCTTGAAGATGGAAGTGATGTGACGTCAGCAACACGTTGAATGAATAGCGTGACGCACACATAGACATGAAGAATACCGCGTACTTGTACTTACACACATTTAATAAGCAATTTTTTACATATCACTTTCGTCACTGATTAATTATTATACATTAATCCAAATTCACTATTTACAGGCAATAATAAAACAACACTGTCTTCAAATTAATTTATAAGTAAGGTTCAAAATGACCACCACCCTTCTCAATGCAAAGAGCAGTTCTGCGTAACATTGATAACCTTACATTATGCAACATATGTGGGGTTATGGACCTAAATGCTGCATTAATTTTACCTTCCATCTCTTCACGTGTATGACATTCCACAGAGTAAACTTTATTTTTCACATAACCCCATAAGAAGTAGTCTAGGCACGTGAGATCTGGAGAACGAGGTGGCCAAGGCACCGGGCCACTTCGACCTATCCACTCTGCAAATCGATCGTTTAAATAATCACGCACAGGGCGTGCAAAGTGAGCGGGTGCTCCATCGTGCTGAAAAATTATATTACGGTATACATTCAGTGGAAGATTTTCCAGATGTTCTTCTAAATCCTCTCTCAGGTGTTGTAGGTACCTTTGAGCGTTAAGACCCTGAGGTAAAATAGTCGGCCCCAAAACATAGTCCCCAACGATGCCTGCCCAGACATTAATTCTCCACTGGTGCTGAAAGCTACTTTCACTCGAGGCATGCGGGTTATTATGTGCCCACACATGCTCGTTGTGCAAATTGAGCACACCATTTCTTGTGAAAGAAGCCTCATCTGTCCATAAAATATTAAAAGCAAATTCGGGATTTGCTTCAGCACGGTTCTGGTACCACCTACAAAAGTCCATTCTGGGCATATGGTCTGCAAGTCCTATCTCCTGAGTCCTTGAAAAATGGTAGGGATGTCGTCCATCATCCTGCAGAGTACGCCACACCACCATATGGTTTACATTTAACATAGCACTGCATCGGCGTGTGCTGGTCCGAGGATTCTCGTCAAAATGATTTAGAATTCGAGTCTCAATAGCAGTACCTACTCTTGAATTAGGACGTCCAACGTTTCGTTCGCGGTGGAAGGAACCAGTACGCTGAAGTCGTAAACACATGTTACGGAATACTGAGTACGGAGGTAAATGACGTTGTTCTGCTGGTGGCCTTCCATCAATAAACCGTTGTCGGTAAATCTCCCTCGCTTCATTAATGCTACCATTCCTAGCAGCACCAACACATAGCATCATTTCGTAAAATTCACTATTAGTGTAAAGGTGACGGTCATTATTATTTCTACGTGGCATTTTTAAAATCGCGATTTCCAATCAATGGGTATTAAGTAAGATTCATAAAAAATCGGCAATAATAGCAATAGTTACGCTCTCCAAAGACAAACGGCAACTGAATAAAAAAATAAAAATTCCTTTACAATTATCTAGGTACTTTTCCGAACTAATTAGGGTTCAGTGAAACAAATTTAAAAATAATCTTCTTCATCTTAGAGTTTATTCCGGTTATTCTCCACGCTTGCGCTAGGAACGAGTTTGAGTTTGCCGTAGCGACTGTCGTCTAACCTCCGAACCTCTCTGGAGGAAGCCGGTGCCAGGACCTCTTTCATTGTACAGCAGTCAGGTTGTCTTGGGTCCCGAAGGTGGTGGTGGGACCCCTTGCACCATAAATAAAAAAAAATCATTTCCCGTGTTAGTTTGAGTGCCTTAAGAAGAATTACCCTCCATTCTACCAGGCGAACTGAGAATCGAACCCAGTACCTTACGAAGAAACGCCTAAACCGGCATCACTCTTATCATAAAAGTGACAAAAATGTTGACTAAAACTATACGGAACTACATATTAGTATGATTTTACATAAAAACAAAATGGCAGAAAAAAGGGAGTGTCTTGTCTCTTTCCGAAAGTGGTCTTTTCGCCAATCAAAGCGTTTCGTTGCACTTTGTATAAGCCGCAAAACACGTGTAAGTTCTAAAGGCCTGTACAAACGACCGGCGGCGGCTTTAAAGTTAACTTAATACTTTTTCATTTCCAGTATGATAAACAATATTTTGATGAAAAAGATTAATTTTTCTGAATGAATGAACAGGTTGATATGTAATCCCGGCAATCGCTAAAATTAGCAATAGTTTTCGTTGGTTTCGCTTGCGTGGTTTATTTTTGACATTCACAAAAAACTCTAACCACGCGTGCGAAGCCGCGAGCAACGGCTAGTATTTTATAAAATCTTTGATCTAAAATGTAATCAAAAAAACGTAGTCAAAAATTATCTTTTTCCTGAAATAACTACTACTTAGAAAGGTCTTGCCAATTTCTCCCGTGAAATAGCTTTGCTGTGTTTCGGAGAGAAGGGCAAGACAGGCACTGTAATTACTGGCACCGAGACTTAACATCTTATGTCTCAGGATCTTAACATCTTATGTCTCTAACACATGAATGGAATACCTGGGCTAGTTCCAGCCCAGGTATCCCATTTTTGTTTATTAGCGACGTCGACCACTTACCATCAGGTGGCACGTCTGCTAGTTTGCCTATCTCAATAACATAAAAAAAGGTAAGAAGAGGCGCACCTAAAACAAACTTTAGGTTGGTACTAAGTTCCATCAGCCATGTAGTGATAGTGACAAACGAGCCTATCAACTCACCGGGAACATTCCGATTCTTGACATTTTTTTAGCAGTGCTAGCCATGTCAAATTTCATATGTAACGAAAATTAATTTGCGCAATTAAAATTCCCGCGGAAAATATTCAGTAGTGTGTGTGAGCAAGGCCTTAAGTCGGGCGCTTGGTGTTGAGACGCCTAGCGCGATGTCGGTAATACTTCAAATCAAAGGACTTCTAGGCTAATCAATGCGTAGGTTTATTTGTCAAAAATGCTTATAAAAGGTTGTGTTGTGTCTTAATTCTTAATGATAATGCATATTTATTTTGCGAAGTGTCGTGTTATCAACGAGAAAGTTTTACTAAGTTTTTAGAATTGTGTGTAAAAAAAGTGATAATAGCTATGATTTACCTGCTCAAAAACTAATTACCTATTTAGACACCTTGTTATGTGAAGTTAGAAGCAAACAGGGTAGGTACTAGAGGTAAGTATTATGCCATTAAAACAGTTTGTAAGTTGAAACCATGCCAGATAATACATTGTAAAATGCCTATGAATCACGGAATAGATTTAGGTACCTACACTGAAAACACATGTGAATAGTTGACTTTGAAGGTGGATATTGTGTGATGAAGTAATTTATGTAATGTGTTTAATGTTTTAATTAGTTATATTGGATTATTTGCCACGATTGTTTTAGAATGTATGTACCAAACTAATAGTTTCACTCAGAGTTAGAAATAATAATCCAGGTCACAATAAATTTTAGGTACACAGCTGATATAATTTTGTTGCCAGGCGGGAGATTTTCCTGCATGAAATGCCTAATAGCCGCAGGTTTGCCTTACGTAAACTAGGTATGAGACTACTAGGTAGGTATTTACGATTAATAAAATTTTATGAGATTTTTTTTATTGAATATGAGTATAGTAATTAATAATTATTTTAATATGATCGTAATATGCTATCGAGTGACACCAATAGTCGGACAGTGTTTTTTTTAACATAATGTAATAATTATGGCTATCAAAACCCAGTTAAGTTACCTATGAATCAAATTGTCCAGCCTGGTAATCAAACTAAGGACCCTCATGGGTTTATTCCAACATCAGTCCTGGTAGAAAAAAATATAAAAAAACTCTTTAAATAATATCTACATTATTTACTCTGTCAAGTAATTAGTACTTTGTTGTGCGTCTAGCAGTTCATTGACATCTATCATATGATTGTGACCTTTCATAGCTGCGTAAACCGTGCGCGTACGTTACTGCGTGCTATACTTCAGGGCTGCCACAGATCATTTTGAAAAAAAACTTTGACATTCATTTTCTCAGAAATTTCATAGTTTTTATTTATTAAAAATGTATAATTAAAGAGCTAACCACACATCCTGAACGCTCCTTCAGTATTAGTGCTTATTTTTGTTATACCCTGTATATATATATATATATATATATATATATATATATATATTTAATTCAAATTCGAAATATTCATCATATACATTCACTTTCAGTTCCTACGTCTAATTTTAGTTTCATGAAATTTGACTGACCTGAATATATTTGATTATTATACTTTTATTATTAATATATTATATAACATATAAATATTTCCGTTTCAGGTCAAGAAGCACTCAACGAATATTTGAAAACAAAGTGCGTTACTATGGAATATTGAACAAAATATATAACACATACTAAGAATAAAAAATCTCATACTTGTAATTAAATGTAGGTTAATAAAATATAAATTTATTTCTAGAAATATACCAACTTTTACTTTTATACCGACTATATTATATCTTTTACTCGTATCCATACCAAAATAATTTAAAAAAGAGAATTGGTATCTAAGTATACCTTCGACAAGCTGTTATCAAGAGAAACAAGGTAAACACTGACGTACGAATACACTTATCATTATAGGATATATTATAATTTTTATTACGACTAAAGTCAAAAAACTCAAAAACACAATATAAGGAAGTTTTCTTATAACATAAGATAGCAAACAAGCAGATGGATATAGCCATCAAATATTGTGCGCTGGTGGGCAGGGCAGCAAAGGTATGTTGCTATCTTTGTGGCGGGATCTTGATGTCACATTCATAGCTTTATCGGCTACCTTACTCTCATAACCGGAACACGACAATGACAAACATCTAGTCGGGCATCATGTGAATATTGCGGCAGGAATGAGTAAAACCTATATATGATTTCTGTGGTTGGTAAAAGAGACCTGTACGAGACAATGTAGAACTCTACCACTTAGAAGCCACGATGGTAGTGACTCGCATAGCCATCCTAGGTAGCAAATTAAAAATAAATTATAGTTTTCAAAAAGATAAAAACACAACTTAGAGTATATTTGTATCAGAATATATTTTACTTAAAAAATTTACAAAATCCAAATAATGGCTTGTGAGATCATGAGAAATCAATGATTGATGAATTTTTGCCTTTCTCTAATGAGAAAAGAAAATTAAAAACATTTCAACGTCTGTACCAAGGAAGTTATATACGAGAAATGAATTCCAGTTCTATATTACGAAGCAATATTTAAAAAATGAAAATGTACTTTATTAGTAATATACCAATAAAGTTGATATTTGTTTCTTACTTAACAGAGGGAAAAATGTTTTGAGCAAGACAACGACAAGAGTGGATGTTGTCCCTTTCTTGCAATGTAAATAAAACTATCGGATGGTACATTTTTATAGATTCGGTAACCGTTAAATCTCCTTTTATTCATACACGTTGTAGATATATTAGCATAAAATGTAATTAACATATTGATTTCTAAAAGGTGCTTATTTTAATTATTTCGTTATTATTTATGCAATGCAAAAACTATTTTCTCAAATCAGTAGTAATTTGCAAACTACCCACGGCCGCACTATACTATATATGGCGCTTTATTTAGTAGAAAGAGACACACTCCACCAATGCTTAGATAAAGAAAACTTTTTTTATATCATAAGATAGCAAACAAGCAGATGGGTCTCCTGATGGAAAGAGTCAACCATCTACTACTAGATATGAAATAACTAAGGGAAAACCGAAATTTTGTCCCTAGTAATGGCGGACTTAAGAACAGTTGTTTGCTGTCTACATAACAATTCGACGGATCCTATGTATTCTGGTGCAACCCGCAAAACAACTAAATACCGTTTTTTCATCATTTTCATTTCAGCATCAAAACCTTTAAAATTTCCTAATCTTCGTATGCCGTAAAAATTATATTAAAATATCAAATAATTTAAAAGATAAAAATTTGCAAGCTGATGTGACATCATTTTAGGCCTCGTAACGTGCTCGCAACTACCTACACTGATGTAAGTCACTTGCCCCAGTGCATGGTTGGATTTAGGTACGTTGAAAAAGATAGTACAAAAAAATAAAAAGGATATTATTTACAAAAAATTATAGTACACTTTCATTTATTTAACTTATTATGTAGTCATTAATAGCAACACCAGGTATGGCAAAATTTACTTCTCTTCTAAGTTTATCAGTTTTTTAATATTACTATTAGCTAGATCTTCATCTTTCGCATTTAATCTCATCAACATAATATCCTCAGTAGGAATAAAATCAGTACAATTCCCACTTTTGCTACCGCTTTTGATAGCGTCACAAGACAATAATATGGCGTCTATGGATTGTGTTGCCAGTTTGTTTCGTATTTTAGTCTTGGTAAGGTTCACTTTACTGAATATTCGTTCGCGGTCAGCATTTGCATGCGAAAGCACTAAACAATCTAGGAGAAAACCTCGCAAGATCAGAATTCAGTCGGATACACGCACGGTCGAAATATTCATATGAGGTAAAACTAATTCATACTTTCCATCGTCGGCACTTGGTGAAACTCCGTCATAATTATTGTTTTAAATTTTACACTTGTACTGTTTCACAATTCACTAATTATATATAATATATACTTTTTTATTTAAATAGTCAACCGGGGACAATTTAAGTTTTAGTCCTGATAATGCAGCAAAATGCGAAACCGGTTGACTATTTAAATAAAAAAGTATGTATTGTATATAATTAGTGAATTGTGAAACAGTACAAGTGTAAAATTTAAAACAATAATTAAAACTAATTCGATAAAAAAACTTTAAATTATAGTATTTTAGCGTACTATCCTTAGATGTGGATAGTATATAGTACAAAGGGCGAAATTATGGAATAAATACTATAATAATAGTACAAAATCCAGCCCTGCCTCTGTTGTAGGTTGTAGCGTACAACATGACACGTGAGCGCAAGTGAAGTTTACTCCAGTATACGCGTGGTGTCTTTGCACAGAGTACGGTAAACACTGGTATAATTGGAATGCATCTTGTATTGTTTTACATTGAATGCGTTTACGTATTCAATTTTAATACAATATTATATTATAATATAACATATAATATTATTATAATACTAGTTGTTGCCAGCGACTTCGTCCGCGCGGACTTCGTTTACTCCACACAGCTTCTCCCCCGTAGGTGATAGCGTGATAATATGTATGTAGCCTATATGTTGGCCCGACCTGTTAGTAATATTCATGCAAAATTTAAAATAAATGCATGCAGTACTTTTTGAGTTTACCCCGGACATACGTACAGACAGACAAACAAATAGACAAACAGACAAAAATTTTAAAAACCATATTTTTTCTTCGATATCGATTGTAGATCACGCCAGAAATATTCTTTAAAAAAATATTCAATGTACAGTTTTGACTTTCCTACGATTTTATTATATGTATAGATTATATAATATTGTTTATAATAATATTATAATATTATATAATATTGTTTGCCTGTAGCAACAGCAAACGAAGCGTTCCTGAGGTCAATTAATGCTAGCTTTGTTAGAATATAAGCGCAGGACTATAAAAATTCTGTAAATTTTCCAATTTTTCCATTAATCCAAAAATTCTGCAGAACAATAATATGTATTTTTACTATTGTGATTGTTATTACGATAGATGGGACCAGCCAGTAACTTGATAATGTCTGATTGTAACAATGAAAATATAAGGATATATTAGAGTAAAAACTGGATTAACCGGACTAGTTTTATTTACACAGGCAATTGCAAGAAAGGGACAACATCCACTCTTGTCGTTGTCTTGCTCAGAACGTTTTTCTCCTCTGTTAAGTAAGAAACAAATGTCAACTTTATGTGTAACGAAATAATGTAAAGTATCTTCACGCCCGTATCCCCGAAGGGGCAGGCAGAGGTACAACAAGTGCACTCACGATTAGCCGAAGATACATAGTCCCATAAATGTGATACGTGACAAGCCTATCGCCAATCGGGCACTTTCCAATCCCGGGGAACTTACGAAATAAAGTACATTTTCATTTTTCAAACTAGCTGTTTCCTGCGACTTCGTCTGCGCGGACTTCGTTTACTCCGCACAGCTCCTCCCCCGTAGGTGATAGCGTGATAATATGTAGCTTATATGTTGACCTGACCTGTTAGTAATATTCATGCAAAATTTTAAGTAAATCCATGCAGTAATTTTTGAGTCTACCCCGGACATACATACAGACAAACAAACAAACAGACATACAGACAAACAGACAAAAATTCTAAAAACTATATTTTTGGCTTCGATATCGATTGTAGATCACGTCCCAAGTATTCTTTTAAAAAAATATTAAATGTACAGTTTTGACTTTCCTACGATTTCATTATAGATATTGTATTGTATATGTATAGATATTGCTTCGTAATAATTCCAGTTATCGCAAATTTTTTTATATCCTTCCATCCTATCGTTATATTCCTTGCAAATGACACTACAATTTGCTAAACATTTTCTCTGACTGGTCCAAGCCCCCTTTGAAGAGTAGACCATCTGCCATTCTGCCAAGTAGTTAAAAAAATCAAACAATAGGCCCATGGTTGAGGCCCTGTTGGTCGAGTGGTTAGCGACCCTGACTACTCAATCAACAGGGCTCGGGTTCGATCCCCGACGGGGACAAGCATTTGTGTGATTATGATTATTATATATATTCTAGTATTTATATATGTAATTCTATGTATAACTATCGTTGACTAACACCCATAACACAAGCAAATAATTTGCTTACTTTGGGGTTAGATCAGTAAGTGTTATTTGTCCCGTGAATATTTATTTATTTATTTATTTATTATGGTGTAATTACTGGTAGAGTTCTGCATTGTTTCGCCCGGGTCTGTTACCACCACTTTACATATTCTTGCCGTACTCCGGTTTGAACAATAAGATAGCCAGTAAATTTATGCATGTGTCATTAAGACCCCGCCATAAGGATTCCAACGCACCATTACCATTCTTAGTGCCAATGGTTGTCTCTTTCCATCAGGAGAGTGATCTGCATCTTTGCTATCTTATGATATATAGCAAAAAAATACAGCAACTACTAGTTGGTAGAACCCGGACTTAAAAACCCACCCACGGATGAAAAAAGCTGCAGGTAATAAGTAGTAAAGCAGTTCGTATTTAAAGTACTAAAGCAATTGGCAATGCGAATCACTTCCACCGTAGCTACTAGGTTCTAATAGAGTTTTGATTTTTTTGTAGCTTTGTCTATTATGAAAATTCTAACTTGTTAGACAGAAATAAAGCCATTTTTATATGTTCAGCGTTGGAATGCATGCAATTTTATGATTTTGATTGCTTATGGAAATCAATGCCAATTCCTTATCTTTCTCTTGTCAAAGCACCAATGTCGTTGTACTTTTCGGATCGATTTTGAAGCACATGTGGATATTCCAGGTACAAGAAACTTCCTTGGTCAGTACCTAGTAGAGATAGGTAAATAAAAATTATATCAATACATATTGAATCGATATTTTTTAAATATTATATCTATATATTTACTATTACGCGTAGTTGCCTCAAAGTGTAGAAAAATATTCACCTGTAAAAATACTAGACAAAAACATCTATCTGTCAGTTATTATAAATACTATCGTTTTATTAAAAATACATTTTTAAATATTATTTATAAAGTGAAATCCTGGGGGCTAAAATTTACGACTATTGTTTCATAATCTAATTTAAATCTAACAAACCAGTATTCATTATCTATCGACATTAGCAAACCTTTTTCTTTGACGTTAGAACATAACAGTGACAAGCATTGGCGCTATCACGGCAACAAATAGGTAGGGCAGTGGTACTAGATTTAGGCGAGACTGTGCAGAATTATATGTTAAGAATTTTAAATTTTCGTGAAAATTTCGGAATAACAACCAAAATAAAAACATGATTCTGGTCAAGTGCTGTATTGTGAATAAATGTCCTATTCATTCACTGGCTAGTTTTTGAGTTTAGTATAACACAAACATACGAAGGGTGAATATTATTTAATTTTGCACAAATATTTGTGTAGAATCATCCTACTAGGATAGCTCGTCATCCTATGCGGCATTTTATATTAGCTAAACATATATATTATATCATTATGAAAAAATCATATCATATTGTAATCATATCATCTTCGCCGTGTTGGTCCCGGCCTCCTTTGAAGAATAGGCCAACTGCCGTTCTGCCAGGCAGGTCGTAAAAGGCGACCGATTGGCTATCGAGTCACTAACATCGTGGCTACTAGGTGGTAGAGTTCAGCATTGTCTCGCCCGGGTCTGGTACCACCGCCTTACCTATTCCTGCCGCAATAACGTCAGTGCTTGTTGCTGTCGTGTTCCGGTTTGGAGGGTAAGGTAGCCGGTAAACTTATGCATGTGGCATTAGACCTCGCCACAAGATAGCAACGCACCATTAACATCTTTGGTGTCTATAGGCGATGGGTGACTCTTTCCATCAGGAGACCCATCTGCTTGTTTGCTATCTTATAATATAATATAAAAAAAAAAAAAAAAAAAATATTAAAAATATCGATTTTGATAGAGATACTCTGAAATATTATGTAGAGACTAGAGACAACATAATATGTCGATAATTTATACCACAGAAGAATATACTCCTAACGGAGATTTATACATTAGTAGATAATTTGTAATCTGTGGTAGTAGTACTCTGATTGGCCTGTAGCCAAGGAACTTTTACACGAGAACTGGAATTATTATAAAGCAATATTTAAAAAATAAAAATGTACTTTATTTCGTTCACAATAAAGTTGACATTTGTTTCTTACTTAACAAAGTAGAAATACATACTGAGCGAGACAACAACAACGGTGGATGTTGTCCCCTTCTTGTAATTACCAGTGTAAATAAAACTATTGGATGGTAGATTTTTATATATTCGGAAACCGTTATATCCTTTTTTTTTCATATACATTGATAGATACATTAGCATAAAATGTATTGTAATCAAAACGTTGATTTCTAAAATATGCTAATTTTAATTATTACATAATTATTTATGCAGTGCAAAAACTGTTTTCTCAAATTAGTAGAATTAGCTGAATTAGTAGTAATTTTCAAAATATGCGCGGTCACACTTATACATGTCGCTTTACTTTATAGAAAGAGACACTCCACCAATGTCGATGTACTCTTCGGAACGATTTTGAAGCGCACATGAACATTCCAGATAGTATGTAACCAAGGAAGTAACATTCTACCCGGAATGTTCACATGCGCTTCAAAATCGTTCCGAAGAGTACCACGACATTGGTGGAGTGTGTCTCTTTCTACTAAATAAAGTGCCAATCGCCATATATAAGTGCGGCTATGCGTAGTTTGCAAATTACTACTAAGTAATTCTACTTGTTTGAGAAACAGTTTTTGCATTGCATAAGTAATTACGTAATAACTAAAATAAGCACATTTTAGAACTCAGTATGTTAATTACAATACATTTTATGCATGCATACATAATAGGGATTTAACGATTAGGTACCGAATATATAAAAATCTACCATCAGATAGTTTTATTTACAATGGCAATTGCAAGAAAGGGACAACATCCACTCTTGTCGTTGTCTTGCTCAGAACATTTTTCTCCTCTGTTAAATAAGAAACAAATGTCAACTTTATTAATAACGAAATAAAGTACTAGATTTTACACTTTCAATCGTCGGCACTTGATGAGTAAAGAATATTACGTCCTGAAGATGCTTTAAAAAGCGAAACCGGTCGATAAAATTAAAGAATTTAGTGTATAATAATAGTGAAATAAAAGTACAAGTGAGTGATAAACTAGTTTCAACTAGAAATAAAGTACATTTTTATTTTTCAAATATTGCTTCGTTATCGTATTTAAGTTTCTTGCATATAATAACTTCTTTGTCTGTGGCATAGCCGTATTCCAAGGAACTTATATACGGTAACTGGGATTATTACGAAGCAGTAATTGAAAAATAAAAGTGTACTTTATTTCGTTACTAATAAAGTTGACATTTGTTTCTTACTTAACAGAGGGGAAAAAGTTCTGAGCAAGACAACGACATGAGTGGATGTTGTCCCTTTCTTGCAATTGCCAGTGTAAATAAAACTATCTGATTGTAGATTTTTATATATTCGGTAATTGTTAAATCCCTTTTAGTTTAATGTTTATTTTAATGTAATTAACACAGTGGGTTCTAAAATGTGCTTATTTTAATTATTACGTAATTACTTACGCAAAGCAAAACTGTTTCTCAAATTAGTAGAATTACTTAGTAATAATTTGCAAACTACGCATGGCCGCACTTATATATTATGGCGATTGGCGCTTTATTTAGTAGAAAGAGACACACTCCACCTATGTCGTGGTACTCTTCGGAGCGATATTGAAGCACGTGTGAACATTCCGGGTAGAATGTAACTTCCTTGACGTATTCACATTGTATTCATATTCTATGGTCTGTGGCTAGTACAAGGAAGTTACATTCTACCGGAATGTTCACACGCGCTTCATAATCGTTCCGAAGAGTACCACGACATGGGTGGAGTGTGTCTCTTTCTATTAAATAAAGCGCCAATCGCCATATATGAGTGCGGCCATGCGTAATTTGCAAATTACATAAGTAATTACGTAATAATTAAAATAAGCACATTTTGGAACTCACTATGTTAATTACAATACATTTTATGCTAATGTATTTATCGACGTGTATGAATAAAAGGGATTTTAGGATTATCGAATATATATAAAAATCTACCATCAGTTAGTTTTATTTACACTGGCAATTGCAAGAAAGGGACAACATCCACTCTTGTCGTTGTCTTGCTCAGAACGTTTTTCCCCTCTGTTAAGTAAGAAACAAATGTCAACTTTATGAGTAACGAAATAAAGTACATTTTTATTTTGCAAACATTACTTCGTAACAATTCCAGTTATCGTATATAAGTTCCTTGGGTCAACGGCGGGAAACTTCGAAAAGCGCGGTTGTTTTCTCCTGGCGAAAATTTAATTTTATAGTTATTTATTCAGTGAAGTTGGTTTTTTTTTTCTCGTAAATATTGTATTTTTAATTTACCTTTGTAATATAAATTATTATTTTTAGCTGTATATATATATTATAGGGTAAGCTCTTATCTTTTTTATTTGACTTAAATATGAATGAACCCCCTGATCCAGGGGGCACAGCCCCTTTTCCTACTAATTTTGTAACAATAGAATGCGACGAGTCAGGTATGGATACAGATCAATCCGTGAATTCTATAAATAAATCTAGGAAACGCAACCATTCCCACAAAATTTGCAAACACTGTAATAAAAAGAAGAGAAAACACATTGGCAGTCAAAAAGATATTGGCTGTTCATGTCGGGATGAAATTGCTGTTATAGATTCAGAGATTACATCACCTTCCATTCCTCACACAGAAATACCATTAACTAACAGTCTATCACAACAAAATCAAATGAGCCGGAGAATGTATAATCATTTAGATGCATCACCATATACTATACACATACAAAGGCTACAAACAACTCAAAATGATGGTACAACTCTTCATCCAATGACTGTTGGCAGGATGTTAAAGCAAAATAAAATTAATAATATTACCAATGGTAGCTTAAAGAGAATAGGTAGAAATAGAATTGCATTATCATTTAATTCATATCAAAGTGCTAATGAATTTCTTAGTAATAAAATATTAAGTGACTACAATTTAAAAGCTTTTATACCTTCTTTCACTATTACTCGAGTTGGTATAGTGAGAGGTATACCAACAGAGTGGACGCCGGAAGAAATAATGGAAAATATTTCTACACCAATTGGATGTGGCAATATAATAAAAGTTAGACGTATAAATTACAAAGTCATGGTTGAAGGAGTACCCGTATGGAAACCTACCCAATCTGTCGTTATTCATTTTGATGGCCAGATTTTACCCAAACGCATATTTATTTGCTTCAATTCCCTACCAGTTGATTTATACATATTCCCAACTATACAATGTTATAACTGTTGTCGCTATGGTCATACTAAAATGCAATGCAGGTCAAAGCCTAGATGTTATAGATGTGGTCAGGAACACAGTGGTGAGTCATGTAAAGTAGATGATGATTGCGTAAAATGTTGTTTGTGCTCAGGCTCACATATTGCAACCAACAAGACATGTCCTGAGTTCAAGCGTCAGAAAGATATTAAAGTTTACATGGCTCAAAACTGCGTCTCCTATTCTGAAGCATCTAAGTTACATCCGCCAGTCTCCAAATCATATGCAGATGTATTATTAACTTCAAAACCTACACACTCCGATAATGGCAATCTATCCATACCATCCAATAGCACTTCATATAAAAAAACAGTATTTCTCAAACCTCGAACTCCAACAAAAACAAGTAGAGGATATGACAAAACAGATCATAATAAAATACTTAGTGAGTTTTCAATACCTACTCCTTCTGATGGCTGCGCTCTACTACATAGGAATGGAAAAAATAACACAAATGAATTACAAAATCCTTTAATTTCAGAAACCATAGAATTGTTACAAACTTTAGCTCGTTCTAGTCCTTATTTACCGTCCAACGCTGCCCCGTTAATTGAAATATTATCAAAATCAATACCCATTAACAATGGATACACACAAACACAACATAATACAGTGGAATTGCCGTAGCGCAATAAGTAATAAAAATGATTTAATTTATTTAATTAATAACCACAATCCTTATTTAGTTTGTCTATCTGAAACTTGGTTACAACCAAGTTTTAGTTTTAGATTTAAAGGTTATAACTAGACTTGTGTAACTCAGGAGTGATTAACTCGAAAAGATATAATCTTTACAAAGGAGTGAATATATCAGTAACTCCGTAGTATTCAAACTAACTCTCTATATCTTTATATCACAGAGTGTTTGTATTTCATCTAAGCGGAATAGAATGAAAGGAATGATATGTTTATCAGGGAGTAGAAAGAGAGGAAACCATCATTCGGAATGAAAAGAATGTTGTAGCATCGAACTACATACACACAAAGTTATACCTTAAACTAATGGGATTAAGATATCTTTAATATTGTTCAAATGCGGATAGTAATAATAAACAGCGATGAGAATTATTTTGTTTGTATTTTGTTTTAAAAACGCACGCATAATAAAAAATAAGCGTTTGTTTTTAAATAATTTAATAAAATAATATCGATTCTGTTCGATATACCATAAATACATCATTTATTTTAACTGTTTATCTTGTCATTATATCGCACCGGTTAAACCCTTAAGACTAGAAACTTGAAATCTTTAATATATCGGCGAATACACCTACTTCTCATTTTAAAAACATTAAAAGTCGGTTAAATGTAATTTACATAATTCTTTCACACGCAGTGGAAGCCGCGGTCAATCCTTAGTATCAAATAAAACAAGTGTGATTGCTTTTTAAATAATTAAGTAAAAGAATACCAAACAGAATCCATAAATACATATCGTTTATTTCAACTCTTTTTGTTGTCTTTAAATCTGTAAATCATTTCATTTCCTTATATTATCATTAAATCTAAATATGTCACCAATCCCAATCACTCTGATTTCTACTGAGTTATAAGGAGTTGAAGATATAAATGAGTGATATATATCCGTAACTCTGAAAGATACATATCACTCTTTTCTTTTCTCGGATATATTTTGCGCAAGTCTAGTTATAACACGGTCAGACAAGATCGTTTTGATGGATATGGCGGTGTTGCAATACTCATAAGGAAAAATATTCCTTATGTAGTAGTACCGATCTCTATCCCTGTAAATAATGATAATTTTTCTATAGTAGCTGTAAGTGTAAATAATATCTGTTATATATCTGTATATATTCCTCATCCCTCATCAACCATTTTAAATAAAATGAATACTATAATAAGTACCATGCCGAAACCTTTGGTTTTATTGGGAGATTTTAACTGCCACCATGAATCCTGGGGTAGCCACAGAACGAATAGTTATGGTGAACAACTATTAGACATCATTGACTTAAACAACTTGTGCATATTAAATTCTGGTTTACCAACACGCCGTACTCACCCATCGGAAGGTGATAGTGTAGTAGATTTGTTTATCTGCTCTCCTAACCTAGCACCGATATTTACATGGTCAGTGTTACCTTCTACACACGGAAGCGATCACTTTCCTATAGTTATTTCATCTTTCACTTCAAACCACCCCGTCTCCACAAAAAACCATAATCACAAGAAATTCAAACTTAAATACGTAACTGACGAAATGTGGCAAAATTTCAGTAAGAAAATAGACGAAAATATATGTAATTTACCCCCCACTCAAGATATTAACGTTCAGTCAGATATGTTGACTGAAATTATAATTAACACAGCTAACTCGATGTTCCCTACTGTGTGCAGATCTACACATATTCCTTGTCCTCCTTGGTGGGATAGTGAATGTAAAGAAGCACTAAAGAACAGGAAATGTGCTGAAAAGACTTATCGCTATAATATGTCTGAGGAAAATTACGATAATCTAATAGAGATAATGAAAAATTCAAAAAAACTATTTAAAAAAAAGAAAAGAGAAAGTTGGCAGAAGTTCTGTCACTCGATATCTCCAAACACTGCTCCATCTGAAGTTTGGTTAAACATCAAAAAGTTCCGATCAGCTTTTAATGACTCTCCATCATCTTTCATTAACCCCACAGTAGTTGACAATTTTCTTAATTATATAGCTCCTTTAACTGTCAATGAAAATATTAATATACAGGAAAATGACGACGAGACAACTTCAGATTTATCTTCACCATTTTCCTTAGATGAATTAAAAAATATATTAAATAACACTAAAGACACTGCTGCAGGTAATGATGGAATTGTTTATTCATTTATAAGCCACTTGGGAAATAGTTCTTTGTCATATTATTTAAATATCATAAATTCTATGATAGATTCTGGAAAAATACCACCATCTTGGAAAACGCAAATAATATTACCAATCTTAAAACCAAACAAAGATCCTTTTGAAGCATCATCCTATCGCCCTATCGCCTTATCATCTGTTCTGATCAAAATAATTGAACATCTCATTAAAAATCATCTAGAGTGGTATTTAGAAAGTAATAAATTTTTGGCCAATAGTCAGTACGGTTTTAGGAAAGGTAAGAGTACGACAGATAATCTAAGTCTTCTAACTACAGATATTAGAATATCTTTTACATTAAATAAATCATTACTATCAGTTTTTCTTGATTTAACTTCAGCATACGATAGCGTCTTACTTCCAGTGTTACAAGAAAAGCTATCTAAATTAAAAATCCCAAGTAAATATATTAAATTCATCATAAACTCATTATATAATAGACCAATCAATCTTATAGTCGATGATGTAGTACATACACGACTGCTATCTAAAGGATTACCACAGGGATCCGTACTAAGTCCCCTTCTATACAATGTTTACACCCATGACATTGAACATTTTCTAGACAGTAATGTAAATATTTTACAATATGCCGATGACCTTGTATTATACACAATTGACCAAAACATTGATTGTGCTAGTATGCTAATGAATTCAACCCTGAATAAATTACAGAAATGGCTAGACATAAATGGGCTTCAAATTTCTCCATCTAAAAGTACTACCGTACTATTTACAAGACAACGATCTCCACCCAGACCATCAATACTTTTTGGCAATAAACTTATACCTTATAAAGATGACACGAAATTCCTAGGTGTATTAGTTGATTCAAAACTCTCTGGAATCTTACATTGCAACTACATAGCTAATAAATGTGAAAAACTAATAAACATAATAAGATGCTTAGCAGGTATATGGTGGGGCGCTCATCCTTTTTACACGCTTTTTATCTAAAACTTATTTATAATGCAATTATAAGAAGCATTCTTGATTATGGATCATTCACACTCGAACCTTGTAATAAATCTGGCCTTAAAAAACTTGACAAAATACAGTCAAAATGTTTGAGAATTATATGTGGCGCGATGAAATCTAGCCCAATCAATGCGTTACAAATTGAGTGTGTTGATCCACCCTTACATTTAAGACGCCAATTTATTGCTGATCAATACGTTTTTCGCTGTGTGCAATTCTTAAATCATCCTCTTATGGAAAAACTAAAATTTTTATCCGAGCTTATTGATATCTCCCCATACTGGACACATAAACCTATCCCATGCCTCGTAATTAGCTATAGAAAATATTTATCACTCTCAGCTCCTATTTTTCGTTCATCTGTTCTACCCATATTCACTTGCAACTATGAAGCACTTATTACAAAAACGCAAATTATTTTTAATCTAGGTATTCAAAAACGTGATCAAAATGCAAATGTTCTTTTCAACTCCATTATTAATGAAAATTTTTCAAATTTCCACCTTATTTTTTTGTGATGCATCCAAACATAACAACAATAACCATGTTGGTGTAGGTATTTTCCATTTACAATACAAAATCACACAAAAAGTAAAACTTCCACCTGAAACTTCCATATTTTCGGGGGAATGCCTTGGAGTATTTAAAGCTGTAGAATATGTATTACTATTTAAACTGTCGAAAGCAATAATATTCACAGATTCACTAAGCACTTTACAAGCACTTGACAACTCATCACTCAAAAAAATGCAACACCCGCTGATTTATGATATTAAGAAGTTGCTAAGCAGGTGTCGTGAAAGACAATATGACGTATATTTATGCTGGATACCAGGTCATAGTGGTATTTATGGCAATTGTAAGGCTGACGAACTTGCAAATGATGCAATTCTAAATGGCGACGTTTTTCCTTACTTGATTTACAGCCCCGATTTAAAATCATTTTCAAGACAATCACTCTTTGCATCCTGGCAAGAGACATGGAATCACAATAGCAAACAAAAGGGCTCTTATTACTTTAATATTCAACCAACAATACCACAAAAACCTTGGTTTTTTACTATAAAATTTGATAGAAAAAGTTCTAGTATAATAACAAGATTAAGACTAGGACACACAAGTACTCCTTATCATCTCGCTAAATTGAAAATTTTAGAACATCCAAATTGCGCATGTGGAGAGGATGTGGCGGATGCTAACCACATTTTCTTCTCATGCAGTAAATTTGATCATTCCTCATTATTTCAATCTATAATTGCATTAAAAATTCCGCTGCCTGTATCTATACCTTCTCTTTTATTTTATAAAAGTTATAAAATTTACAAACTACTATCTGTCTTTGTTTTAAATAATAATATATCAATCTAATTGTTACAGTAATATAGTGTATATATTATTTAAAAATTGTATATAATTAATTTGATTTTAATATATATTTGTTAATATTGATCTAACTTTACTGAATAGTATAAAAAAAAATTCGTGTTAGGCTTTTCTTACTTACAAAAAGTTTTCCCGGTCTGTTTTTGTCGTTGGCATTGATGTTCACAAACGTTTGCCATTAACAAAGAAAAAAAAAAGTTCCTTGGGCTAGTACCAAAGCAAAGAGTAGTAAAGCATAATATTATATACTATTCTATGGCTAGTACTTCTGTTCCGTTAGTTATATTGTTCTGTGTACTTCTGTCAAAAAACATCTAATAAAGTGAAGTTTTCAAAATTTGTAAACATACAAACGAATTATAAAAATAGTTTCTTTCTTTTAATTTATTTGACTAAAAACACATTTAAGATATGAATAAATCCCTATTGAATTCGAACGAAGTAACAAAATATGTTAAATCAAAATGTTATTTTACATTGAAAGGCAGTTGTAGTGGTGAAGGTAAAAATGTTCTTTATTGAGCTTCTTTATATGTTAATGCTATAAATATCAGTCCAGTAAATGTTCCTAGCTCATATAAGTAGGTATGGATATGAGCTGCAGATTTTTTATACCACAGAATAGTAAACAAGCTGAATAAATTAAATATTTTATTCTTCAGTTTTAGTTTAATTTATACGGTACATCGCAATCCGTGTGACAGGGATGTAACACCACATGACTAATTTAACTTGCAAACTGGTATACGACAGTAACAAGCTCTGTCACTATTGCAGCAAGCAATAACAAGGCAGTGGTACTGTTACAGACCCAGGAAGACTTTTATTTTTATTTATTACTTTATTTCATAGAATAGATTAAAAAAACATATAATTTTCCTAATGAAAAGAGATAACTATCACTCATAGACACCAAAGATGTCAATGATACATTGCTATCTGTGTGGTGTGTTGGAATGCTTCTTGCATAAATTTATAGGCTACTACCACCATACCGAAACATGCCAGTGAAAAGCAGCGATGCTATTGCTATGCAATGCTTTAATAACTAAACCTGATCAAAACGTAGTTAACATTTTCTCACCTTTTACGGGATGCCTAGCAGTAAGTCAGTTGATCTATTCTTCAAACAGGAAGCATAAAAGATAGTGTAGTTTTCTAGTGGTACAAGAAATTTTAACTTCGGCTCAGCATTTTTAAATTTATTTGTCACAAACAATTTTTTTTTGGATAACTTTTCTTGTTCTTATGAGTAAAAATCTATACATCTATACAAATAAGTAAAATTGGAGTGTCTGTTTGTAATATTAAAATAACCGTTTTTTACTAAATGCATAGGGATGTAAAAACGGTACATACACCAAAATAACATTTTATAATTTTTGTCTGTCTGTCTGTTTTTTCAAGCTAATCTCTGGAATGGCTGGACCGATTTTGACGGGACTTTCACTGTAAGATAGCTGATGTAACAGGGAGTAACTTACGCTACTTTTTTTTCGAAAATTTCCCACACGGGCGAAATCGTGGGCTTAGCTAGTTAATAATAAAAAACAAAAATGTTTATTTTTCAGATAACAGAGATCCATAATGTTAGTTACAATATTATGCTTATGTTAGTACTTCATAATTAAAATTGATTACAATAATTATTAATAATAATTGATTAATTGATTTTATTTTAGGACCACTATACCAAATTCCCTTAGATGATTCTGACCGTCTTGCAAAATGGTTATCAGTCATTGATCCAGCAGATTTAATTAATCTTCAGAATGACTGGAATCTCATAAGATTTTGCATTAAACACTTTGAGGAAAAATACCGTGCACTTGGCAAAATTGAAAATGGTCACCTAATTTGTGGAAAATTTTTGACACAAAATGCAATACCCACACTCAACCTAGGTAAAATTTTGTTTTATTTATTATATTACCAGCTGCAGCGTGCAGCTCGCTGCATTATAAGGATTTTTGGTGAATTCCCTGGAAACTCCTAATTTTTCCAGGATAAACAGTAGCCTTTGTGCTATTTTAGGTCATCATCTACCTGTGTGCCAAAATTCATTCAAATCCGTTCAGTAGTTTTTGCATGATTGAGTAACAAACATCTGTCCATCCAAACATCAAACTTTTGCATTTATAATATTAACCGCCACCTATAGACACCAAGGATCTTACTGGTGCTCTGCTAACCTCGAGGCAGAGATGTTATACCTCATACGCAAGTTTACCGGCTACTTTACCCTCTAACCGAAACACGACAGCGGCTAACACTGGTTTTAATGGAAGGAATAGATAAGGCGGTGGTACCGTAACATATTTACGCCTGGGCGTATTGTCCCAATTCAAAAAAAAGGAGAGGTTCATTCCGTACAATTATAGTTCAGTATAAAAATAATTTAATTAAATACCTACTAATAAATCTATCAATGTTTTATTTGCTTATAAAACTTACAACCCAATTTTTTGTAGGTATTTATTGTTCGATTCAATATGCCGGGCGCTTGGGGCACCTCAATTGATAAAAAGTCGGGCAGTTAAAAGGTTAATAAAGATAAAATATCAACAAGCAGATTGCTCTCCTGGAAAGATGTAATCATCGCCCATAGATGTGGTGCCTTGCTGTCTGGGTGGTGGGATACTGGCTACCTTCATTGACATTGACAATCATTAAAGCTATACAGCAGGATCAGGTAAGGTGGTAGTACCAAAACCCAGAACTTTACTACCTAGTAGTCACATTGGTAGTGTACGTATAGCAAATCATTTTCTTTTCACGAGTTGCGTGGCATAATAGCAGATGACCAATTCCTCACAGTGCCTAAACCTAGGGGAAAAAACCTAACCAGATAGTACTAAAGGTTGTTTACCATTGATAAGAGGTAAATATACATATGGGTGATTCTCAGATAACTGTGATTTTTTAAATTTTAATTTTCCTAAAATTAAAAATGTTTCAAAACCCATGTTTTGGGTGTTATTGTTATCTAATTACCCACAGAATTAAGCCTGTAATGTAGTTTTACTACAACTACAACAAATCAAAAACTGACAAAAATTGAAAATTTCAATGCCACGGTACTGACATCATTTCCAAGGTACTGACATATAAATGAAAAAGCCGTGTTGGTCCCGGCCTCCTTTGTAGAATAGGCCAACTGCCGTTCTGCCAGGCAGGTCGTAAAAGGCGACCGATTGGCTATCGAGTCACTACCATCGTGGCTACTAGGTGGTAGAGTTCTGCATTGTCTCGCCCGGGTCTGGTACCACCGCCTTACCTATTCCTGCCGCAATAGCGTCAGTGCTTGTCGCTGTCGTGTTCCGGTTTGGAGGGTAAGGTAGCCGGTAAACTTATGCATGTGGCATTAGACCTCGCCACAAGATAGCAACGCACCATTAACATCTTTGGTGTCTATAGGCGATGGTTGACTCTTTCCATCAGGAGACCCATCTGCTTGTTTGCTATCTTATGACATAAAAAAAAAAAAAAAAAAAATTCAAATTACTTACCTAAATTTTTTCAAAATCTTAAAGTAGCAAAATAAATTAGAGATCATAATAATCCAAAGAAATTTTTAAAGTTTTTTCTTGATATTAACAATCTTTAAAATTTATTAATTATGGAATTAGAAGAAAATTTTTTTTTATAATATTAGAACAAAACTAAATTTAACATAAGTTGATAAATGAAATCTACTACAATTTTTAACAATTATGAATGTAAAAAACAATAATACATATTTTTTTTTATAATTCAATATTATTTTACAACTTAGAGTATTTTATCACAATATTTGGTAAATTATTTTTTATTTCGTACACTCCTCCGAAGGGTTACAGTCAGAGTCACTTTTGGTTTTTTAATTTCATTATTGACTTCGGTGTCTTTCTGAGATTTTTTCAACATTTTATCATTCTGTACTTTCGGAGAATCTAATGGAAATCGATTATCATCGTAATTTATTATTCCCATCGAGAAATGTTTACATATTACGCCAGGTAGACAATCAAGACAACTTAATGAATTAAATAATATTAGACCAAGGTTTTTCTTACTCCAAGTGTATTGGTGCATTTTCATGGTACCAGTAAAAGAAGGAAATTTTTCCGGCAGTAAGGCATCAATAGTTTCGATTTGTGGAGTAGTTACAACGTCAATTTTTTTGACGGAGCAACGCAAAGTTGATACCAACATGTCAAAAGTAGATCTGTCGTTACCAAATTTCACTTTGTTCTTTCTCTCGTTCTTTTTGACAATATTTTTCATAAGCTTCGGGATCTTCTCTTATCTTCCGTCTTCGTTATCTTTCCGCTTCTCTTTTTCTTTAATCTTTCATCCTGCTGAATTTTAGTAACTTTTTTTTTTGTTTTAAATTCACGTTTTTTGCTTTTTGTAGACGTCATATTATTGCACAAGTTTTGGATCCCAGGTATCTCTTTGAGTTTTGTCCAGAGTATTGGAGTCATTTTTGATTAAACTAGAACAACTAAACATAATAATAAACTAAAACTTTAAGGGAAAAAAAATTACAAAATTATTTGTTAATTTTACCATGGTACTGACATCCACGGTACTGACATTTCAATTAATAATTAACCTAACTTTTTTATTGCAGATAATTAAAAAAAATTTTCAAATAATTTTAATCTTTCACGTAAAAATGAATGAAAATTTAGTATAATTAATTTAAACATCGCATTAACACTCGTAAATTTCAATACCATGGTACTGACTTGTAATTTTATGACTTACCTTTTTCAAAACAAAACATATTACTCTTATCATAATGTTGACACTATAAAATAAAGATACAGCTGCAAATAGTATACAAATAGTCCTTCTTTAAAATGCCACCAGAGAGGGCGCATGAAACTGAATGAAAGATGGAGCTTAGGCGGCAAACATTTTAAAATTAAAAATTCAACAAAATTCTCGGACATGAATCAATGATGATTATTTCTTTTTACCAATTAATATTTTGGTATGATTGCAATATAATTTTATGGTCTATGCATTATACTTTAGTTACAAGAGATAAAGTTTAAATTACCAAACGAATTTTAATAGAAATTTATACATATAGTTTAAAAAATGAGAATCGGACATGCCACGGTATTGACATTTTGAGTGTATTTCCGTAAGTTATATGTGATCCGTGTCCACTTATGTCCTAATTTTTCATGTAGATTGTAGAATACTATCAAATTTATCATATTTATAGCTTTTTGATAAAAAAAAGTTATGTTGAATGATAAATAAAGTACTAGACATAAAAAATCACAGTTATCTGAGAATCACCCATATACACATCTTAATGCCAAATCTCTCGGAGACCAGACAAAAAGGAACCAGTGCTTGCGCATCAGAGCCCAGGTTGAGTTTTTTTGCATCTGGAAATGCATATCAATATTTATGTCTTTTTTAATAAACATGATACCACCGCCTACTTCATTGCATTGGTTAAGAAGTTAGTTGACTGTGACTTTTTTAGGGTTCTGACATCATTAAAATACTGGTCAAGTGCGAGTTGGACTTCCATACTGAGGGTTCCGTACAAACATGTAGGGGGCCTTTCAAGTATTACGTAATCAGATTTTTTACAATTATTGACTCCCCCATCCCCTATGTCAGCAAATGTAAGCAAATCACTTATCCCCTCCCACGTTGCTTACCTAAACATTTATAAATTTATTTAAAAAATATTCCTTAGTTTTGTGATTGACTCATGAGTAACAGTTTTTAAGTTTAAATGTAAGTAATAGGGTTAGGTAGGTAAGATAAAAGAGTTTAACATAAACATTTAATGTAGTAAATATGTAACAGTAAATATGTAGAACACTAGAAAAGTAAAAAAAAATGAATTTTGCTGATGTAATCACCTTTTAGACCCCCTCCCCCTTGTCATCAAAAATTTGACAGAAAAATTAGTACTTACGTAATACTTGAATGGCCCCTAGGTACTAGGTACGCTTAGCTACACATACATTTCAGTACTCTAGGTCTTGATTATGATTCTCTTGTGAAATCGTGACATTTGCAACATAAACTGTGATATTTTTTGATCACATTTTTTTTTGTAATCTTACTAAATTACATGTGCTGTTAGATTGCTTATAATAAAATTTTATAATTTTAGCTCAATGTGAAGTACTACCCGACAGGTATTGATTTCCTTTTGAAATTGCAAAATATTGTGACATAAATAGTCACTTTTGATTGCGTTAACTTACAAGTTTGATTTTTTCACAAAAAATCTACTATCATTTAAGTTGGACAAAATTACAGATAGTTATAATATAGATTTATAAATATGATAACATTGTTTTTTTTTCTAGGACAGAAACAAAGTGAAATTACATCCTCACAAGTAGAAGATAGTTCAAGTAGGTACAATAATTTACTATATTATCTATAACAACTATCCTAACATTTATGTTTGACAAAATAACAGATAGTTGTGAAATTAGATCAAAATCAGTTCAGTACTTACAGAGTTTATCGTTAACATACATTGTGACACAAAATTATGTATAGATTGATTAATATTATATTGATTTTTTCTAGGACAGAAACAAGATGAAAGTATATCCTTACAAGTAGAAGAAGATAGTTCAAGTAGGTAAAAATACAATAATCTACAATATAGGTAATTTGTACTACTAGTAATTTTTTTTTTATATTGTAAAGTGGTGCTTCAATATACAAGGTAATATTAAGAACTATCTCAGTGGATATGTGCTGTATATTAAAGAAATGTATATCTCACATTATATAAAGGTTCTCAGAGGAGGTCTACTTAGCAAAATAAGTCAACAAAATGGCCAAGAGAAGGGGTATATTAAGAAGGATGCTTAATCTTCTGAATGATCTGTATGAAATAAATTTCCTTAGAGAAATTAAAAATCCAAATTTGAAAGGTGCACTTTCATGGTGATTTACATACATATTGTGTTTAATAAGTAATAAGAAGTATTAAACTTCAAAAGGAACGTCTGAGGATGTACAGCAGTATACTGACTGCCTATACGCATTGCCCGTTTCTGATGAATGTGTAACACTTGCTTGAAATTTGATTTATGATGCACTTTTTTCAAAGTTCAGAGATGACATGAAGCTGTATAGTTATATGCTTGTGAAAAATTTAAAAGAATGGAAAAAAGGTCACTTTCTCGAATTATAATCTTACTAGATGCAGCGTGCAGCTCGCTGCGTTATAAAAGTTTTTGGTGAGTCCCGCGGGATCATCTAATTTTTAAGGGATAAAATTAGCCTATGTGCTATTCCAGGTCATCAGCTACTTGTATGCCAAATTTCATTCAAATCCGTTTAATAGTTTTTGCATGATTGAGTAACAAACATCCAAACTTTCGCATTTATAATATTAATATAGATAAAAAATATATATATTGAATGTTTTCCGAATTTCTCTACCAAGGCTTGTTAACTGGTTAGTATTCAAATCTAAATCAGTACCAATATATACGTTTTGCAATACATTGCGTTTTGTAAAGGTTTGGCTCTATATTAACCTCGAAAATATAGATTTCCTTGTGGAGCATAATTATAAAGGTTTTGAATAAATAAACCAGTTTATAGAGGTTTTTTAGAAATAATTCTTAGACTCAGGGATTGTTAACCTATTAATTTTCAAACCTAAATTAGCGCATGTACATAAGAAGCGATTTGAAAAGGTTTGGCTCTACCTTAACATCAAATATACAGGTTTCCTTGAGGAGCATATTTATAAAGGTTTTGAATCAATAAACCGGTATATATTTTTTCGAAATATTTTCTTTAAGGTTGGCTGCTCCCAATATTTGCCTGAACTGTGCGTGACGTACAATTCCGTGCCTTTTTGGCTGAAACTGATTTAGGTTTATGAAGCGCCCTTATCTCAGGTACACTCTGGATGAAACCTTTTATAAAAACCGCTAAATACGTCTATTAACCGGTATTTTTTCAACCAATTTCAAGCCCTGCTTTGATGTTCGTCGATCCTCATTTTGTCCATCCTGTGCATGACGTACAATTCCACGGTTTTGGCTTTAACCTGTTTATACAGGTCTATGAAGCGCCCTCATTTCGGATACGCTCGGAGCGAAACCTTTTATTAAACCCGCTAAATACCTCTATTAACCAGTATTTTTTCAAACAGTTTCAAGCCCTGTTCTCTACTTATTAGTATTGGACAAAATTATTGCTTTTAAATGTGACATAGATTATTTTCATCACAGTTATAACACTCGATGACAATGAGGATGAAATAGACAACAAATCTACTATTGAAATGCTTGAAGAATTTGTGGATGACGACAATTTGTCTGTAGAAATGCTTGAAGATATTGAGGATATGGATGACAATTCCTCAGTGCAAATGGGATGTGATACCAGTAATGATGGTAAGTATGCCTGGACGGTTAATGGTGATATAGATTTGGAAAAAAAAATATATGCAGATTAAGGTAACTATTATAAGTGTTTTAACACATCGACAAATTTATCTTAGAATTATACTTTATAAAAAAAATTATCTTCACGCCCATATCTCCTAAGGGGTAGGCAGAGGTACAACAAGTGCACCCACGATTAGCCGAAGATACTTAGTCCCAAAAATGTGATAGGTGGCAAGCTTATCACCAACCGAGCACTTTCCAATCCCGGACAACTTTGTGTTTCTCAGAAAACTGTAAAAACACTTTTTTATGTGTTTTTTCGAATCGAACCCGGGACCTCATATAGTCAATGCCAACGCTGAACCACTAGACCACAAAGGCGACCAATACTATACTTTATTCCTCTGGGATTAACAAAAACTTTCATAATACAGTGAAGTATAATCAGAAATGTAACTGGGATCAACAATTTAAACAAAGAAATTTCACTGCCAATTACTGCCAAGTCAGCCATGTTGAGTATACCACTCAACATTTTTGTAGACAGCCAAATTATAATCATGTTTTGGTTCATACTAAAAACGTAATTATTTGATAAACCTCTATATATTCATTCGAATATAGTTTTTAGTTTAGTTATAGAATATAGTCAAAAATTTTAATAACTACATTCTTTCTCTGATTTAGGTTCTGATGATCTTGATAGTGAAAAATTAGAATCGGTTTTTCTTATTATAAAGTGATCCGTCGCTAATTGCCATATCAATAAAAGTAGAGTTCACACATTTTGTTCTTTTATTATATTCTTCAAATAATGTTAAAATCTAATTCAGACTGAAGCTTTTATTATATCTGGTGGCATACTCCTTAACCTAATTTCGAACCAATTCAATGGGGTTAAGTATACATTCTTAAAAAGACCGTCTTAGGAGATGACGCCATTTTTCGAAACCACTTTCTCCACAGTCCTAGTCATATTTAAAACGATCTAACATAATTATTGATATTTAAAAAACCGCAATTATGCCATAGCTTCAATAATTTAAAAAGTTAAGACTGCAATTGGTAATTATAGATGCATGATAGAAGGGGGGAGAGAGCAAGATAGAAGGTGGAGAAAGATTGGAGGAGGGCAACAAGGAAGGAAAGATGGGGAAAGAAGACGAAAAATGTAAAAAGAATGGAGAGAAGGGGGTGTAACGAGTTAAAAGAAGGGAGTAAGAAAGAGGAGAAAAGTGAGGAGTCGGGGTGAGGGCTGGGGCAGAGAGAAAGAAAGAGAAGCGCAGGGGAAGAGGAGGAAAAAGGAGGAGGAGAAAGAGTTGTAAGAGTGGGGATAATAGGAGAAAGAGAAGAACAGTGGGGAGGGGAGAGGAGGGAAAAATAAAAAATTTGTCCCAACCAAGTTTTTTTAGAAATAATAGTCATGAACTGCCGGTACTTCAATAACTTCTATAAAATGAAGCGCGCGTTTTTCACCTAATAGCTGAAAGAGTAAATTTGCCAATTTTGTCTTAATTATCCTTTTTTAAGCGAGGCACAATATTTCATTTTTGTATTCAATGTTTTTCAAAATTAACTTTATTTGCGCCATCACCTAATCAGAATTATTACAGACCAATACTGAATTTAGCTCGTTTTTCTGAATGTGTTTACAGGCATTTATTATCATGACCTCATCAAACACAGCTGACAAAGAAATAAACCAAAAATGTAAAACAAAAAAAATAACCATCTCGATGTCTGGAAGTCCACAACCGTGCGATTCTCGAGGCATTTTTTGCCCCGCACTACTCCTATGTGGAACGAGCTATCGGCAGAAATTTTTACGAACGGATACGACTTAGGGACCTTCAAGAAAAGAGCCTACTCATTCTTCAAAGGCCGGCAACGCAACTACAAGACCTCTGGTAGTGTAGTTGTCTATGGGCGGCGGTAATCACTTCCACCAGGTGAGCTTCCTGTCCGTTTGCCCCCTCTTCTATAAAAAAAACCTGAACAAGACATGAAATCTGTACACTGTAATGGCTAATTGGGTAAACTTCTTGCTGTCATCGTGGCTACAAGGTGGGAAAGTTCTGTATCGTCTCGCCCAGGTCTGATATTACCTACCTATTCCTGCCGCAATAGTGCTTAATGCTTGTCACTGCCGTGTTCCGCTTTGAATGATAAGATAGCCGGTAAACTTACACCCGCCAACGGATAACAACGCCAAATAGCCATCTGCTTGGATATTCTATGGTATAAAAAATAAAGGTAACCAAAAGTATTACATGTCAAATTATTATTACAGATACCATAAAAGAGGAAGAAGAAATGGACGTGAGTGCATCTAATCAAAATGACAGTAAGTTTTGTCATCTATATTACATATAATAAAATCATAGGAAAGTAAAAACTGTACATTGAATATTTTTTTAAAAGAATACTTGGGGCGTGATTTACAATCGATATCGAAGCCAAAAATACAGTTTGTAGAATTTTTGTTCTGTTTGTCTGTATGTATGTCCGGGGTAAATTCAAAAAGTACTGCATGGATTTACTTCAAATTTTTCATGAATATTACCAACAGGTCGGGTCAACATATAGGCTACATATTATCACTCTATCACCTACGGGAGAGGAGCTGTGCGGAGTAAACGAAGTCCGCGCGGACTAAGTCCGAGGCAACACCTAGTTAAAAATAAATACCTACTTAGCTTGGACTAAATAGCTTGGCCTTCTGTCATATCATGGAACTCATTACCATTCATGGAATTTAATATTCAATCATCCATTATCAACAATATTAATAATAATCAAAAGAAATAATAATGTTGATAATAAATTATTATTTATTTAACTTTGTCGTACACCCTAAAATAAGTTTGTACGGTATGCGAACTTAATGCCTATTTGCATCCTCCACCAGTTAACCTTTGACCAACCGAACCGACATTTAAGGACATAGCTCTTTGTTAATTTAAAAATATAATACTACGTACATATAGTGTCGTTTGAAAAGTCCATGCATAGTCAGACAGATGGTGCTACTAGTGCTTATCGAGTAATGGTGATTAATATAACGCATAACGCCATATTACTGCGCGCTATTTATACTCAACGTAAAGCATACGCTATATATACACCTAGCGGCTAGCGCGGGCCGTATTTATAACTTTATAACATACGAAGGTGAGCCGGCCGAGATAGCGCCCAAAACACAACGTCATATAGCGAGCGCTAGCTAGCACGCGGTGACTAAGCGTATCACTACATAGTATAAAACAAAGTCGCTTTCTCTTTCTGTCCCTATATATGCTTAAATCTTTAAAACTACGCAACGGATTTTGATATTTTTTAAATAGATAGATTGATTCTTGAGGAAGGTTTTAGTATATAAACCTTTCCCATATTCCCACGGGAACAAAAGCTACGCGGGTGAAACCGCGGGCAGGTCGCTAGTAAACTATAATCTGTTATAACGTCTAGCGTCTACGGTCTAGCACGTTTCGATCACTAGTCGTTAGATCGCGTAGTTCGTAAATTTTTACCATTGTCTTCCAGCTACACTTTTTAATATAGTTTATAACATAGCGTGCTAGAAAATTATAGTTTATAGTCCATAGCACGCTATCACAAAGTAGTTTATCTGAACAATACTAGTATTGAGGCTATTTTCAGTGAGTAGTATTTTTTACCCTTCGGCCGCACCTGCATAGATCGTACCGAACATATTAGCGCACTAAAACCCTTTGACGTACCGCCAACCGGACGATGAAGTACACGCAGTATAAATATTTGCGTCGATAGCCGATAATATCCGGTCACATCTGCATTCTGCATGTATCGCGTCTGCGTCATTGCGCGAAGATTTGTGAAGATATACGCAAGTGCGGCCGCAGCATTAGAAGAATTTAATCAATCAAGTTGTAGCCAGTTTGGTCTTTTCTTTGTGGATAATAGTTTGAATCTAGGAAATAGAATGATTTCTAAAAAAATAGACGAGAACTAATTTTGTGTGTCGATTAAACGTAATTTTATGAAAGGCAAAATGCCTACGAAGAGTTTTTAAGCTTCTGCATAGCAGAAGCTTAAAAACTTTATGGGAACTGGGTACCTTCGATTAGAATAGTTTTGGGGTGGTTTCAAAATGTTCGGAGTGGCCATATGAGCATGACAGGCGCCAAACAGTCTGGTCGCTATATCGAGGTCACTACTTCAGAAATCGTTGAAAAATTCTGTGATATGCTGATGTATGACAGACGAATGAAGGTCATTGAAGTTACTGAGACTGTGGGTATTTTAAATGAACGTATATATATGAATTGCACCAACATTTTTTTTTAAACCATTGCAGTATCCACACTTAGCCACTTGGGCCATTGTACGTAGAAATTATTGCACCAACATTTGCACATGAAAAAGCTATCAGCAAGTTAGAGTCCATGATTGATTGATGATTGGTTGGCCGAGAAGCTTTGAACGGCTGTACGAGTGATCGGAGCTGTTCCATCGAAATTCACTGGACTTTAAGCGTCTTTTTGTCACTTCCACCACCAGCTGACCACCTGCATATTTGTTATCCTAGGGTATAAAACAATCAAGATGACAAAGTATTACATGTCAAATTATTATTACAGATACCATAAAAGAAGAAGAAGAAGAAGAAATGGATGTAAGCTCGTCTAATCGAATTGACAGTAAGTTTATGTCACTAAAAATGAACACCTACGTAGCTTGGATCAAATAGCTTAACCACCTGTCATATCATGGAACTTAATACCTTTCACGGACCTTAATATCCAATCGTCCATTATTAATATATTGATAATGGATGATTTATTTAATTTTATCGTACGCCATGAAATAAGTTTATACAGAAGGCGAACTTAATGCCTATTGGCATCTTCCACCAGTGCCTCTGAAAATATATTAAATTTCAGGACATACCTCTTAGTAAATTAAAAAAATATACTATGTATAATAGGTAAACATACACATATTGAATTCATACATACACACATACATATATTTAATTGGATGATAGTAGTGTGGCAGTATTCATTATATTTATTCAAGGACTAAAGTCCCTTGCGATTGCATGTTGCAAACCAATAGTGAAACTACGTGAACTTAGCCATAATCAACCCCAGCCTAGGGGTTAAAGTGAGAGAAACGGCTGTTCTAGGCGTTAGGTGACAAGGAGGTCAAATTGCAAACTCGAAGAAACAATTTCGAGTGTAGAACAATGTTGACAGCACCTTTACAGAAGCGCTAGGCTTCGTGCGGGTGTGTACACTTGCATAGTTTTTAAATGGTGAAAAATTCGAACCAAAGGAGCTAAACGATAGTTTAGCTCTACCCTTATCATGGGTTAAGGTCGGTACTGGTTATATTGACCATTATCCCCATTATATTTTATTGATTCAATTACTCTGCCATTATCAAGAGCTAAGCCCAGCAGGTACTCGTATGTTGACCATTACTTAACTTGACACTTACATCACTTGCCCCGTTGGTCGAGTGGTTAGCGACCCTGACTACGCAATCGAATTGGGCTCGGGTTCGATCTCCGACGGGGAAAAGCATTTGTGTGATAACCATAAATGTTTTTATTTCCAGGTTTGGGTATTTATTAAATATATTCTAGTATTTATATATGTATTTCTATGTATTAGTATCGTTGACTAACACCTATAATACGAGCAAATAATTTGCTTACTTTGGGATTAGATCAATAAGTGTAATTTGTCCCGTGAATATTTATTTATTATTACCCGCCATTATATTTTATACCTTCAAACGCTACTTTAAAAAAATGTACAACTTACAGAAGTGATTAATTTAATTTGCTACTTTCCGTGGACTATCATATGTAATTACATTGACTTCTTTGATTCACCTTTTATCATGAAATGACGGCAAACTTTTTTATTCTTTTGTGTCTTTTAATGTATTACATTAATCGATAAACTTGAAGGGTTCTAGAGTACAATAAATAATAAGGGAGTAATGGCCAATTGCACCAACATTGTCTTAATAGCTTAGGAAAATACTAAGTAGTATGCTGTCACTTTTTATCTTAAAAGAAAAGAATGAGACAGCGTGTCAATAAAGACTATCCTAAGCTAAGACAAGGTTGGTGCAATTAGCCGTAAAACTTCTAAACCGTCACCTTACAAGCGACAATTTTTAAAGAACACAGGCCATTTTGTTTTTTCCATCCCTTGCGTGTCTTTCGGAGTGACACATAATAGGTAAACTAGAATAATTTTCTACGTTTTTTAAATTAATTAAACAAAAATTGTCGCTAGGAACAATAATATACAAAATAATGAGACTTTAATTTGATTGATTTTTATCATCATATTTAAGTGTTACCATTGTATAAAACTTTAATTACATTTGCATTAAAACAGCAACAGGTTTATATATATCATAATCTTCATTATAAGAATCAAATAAAAATTCTCCCTGTATTTGTACTAAATAATAGTTTAAAGCTAATTTCTTCTTTGTTATTTAAGTACCTATCTATAAAGTGTCTTCGCAAAATCTTAGCTCAGAATTCTGTCAATCTGACAGATTTCTAATATTAGCAGTTGTACTGAAGACACCCAATGACAAGATAAATACCTAAGCACAGACTACTAAGGAGAGAACTGATTATTTACGTTAACCTTACCTAAAATCCAACTTCATGTAGCTACTATTCCCCAAGTTTAAAAAATATTTATTAAATGTGGATAAGTTAAGGAGTTGATATAGAATCTCACGGAATATATTAAACTTTAAGGTAATAACTAAAAAAAACGATGTATGAAGTCTCGCCCGTGTTCTTTGGCAAATGTGGCGATAGGAAACACCACATAGCTCGCGTTTAGTACACTCTGTAAATCTTACAAAAAAGTCGCCATGATGATTTTTTTTCATAGGCAAAAATTTTTTTTACTAGTATTATCGCTTTTTTTATATCATAAGATAGCAAACAAGCAGATGGGCCTCCTGATGGAAAGAGTCAACCATCGCCTATAGACACCAAAGATGTTAATGGTGCGTTGCTATCTTATGGCGAGGTCTAATGCCACATGCATAAGTTTACCGGCTCACTTGCTCTCCAAACACGACAGCGACAAGCACTGACGCTATTGCGGCAGGAATAGGTAAGGCGGTGGTACCTGACCCGGGCGAGACAATGCAGAACTCTACCACCTAGTTTTCTAGAAGTCTGAATAGTAATTGTTGAGTTTATCATTACAAACACTACATTAATATTACAAACAAACTGTTTATACTAATACTAGCTGGCGCGGTAAATGTTGTTTTGCCGTACAAATTACTTGTATTGAGTGTTTTGGTGGGGTACTTGAAAGGGGAGGGGGGAGAGTCAATTGAGATAACTACTCCTTATACTATCCTATCTTTTTAGTTTGACCAAACAGTAGATATCTACAAAATGTCATTGAAATCGGTTCAGTAGTTTAGGAATCCATATCGGACAAACAACGTGACACGTAATTTATATATATGTCGCAGTGAAATTGTCAATAGCCGTTAGATTATAATCTACCTAGGGATTTTATAATTTGGTTAGGTTAGGTTAGCAGTTAAATTATAATATCACTTAGGTAAATTATAATCTAACGGTAGGTACTGACAATTTCACTGCGACATATATAAAGATAAGATTACAGAGAGAAGGTAAACTTATCTTTATAATGAGTATAGGTTTAAACATTAATAAAGAGACTTAATCTATACTCTATACAAATAAATAAAGTTGGAGTGTCTGTTTGTAATATTAAAATAACCGCTTCTTACTAAATGCAGATAGATGTATACACGGTACACATACCAAAATAATATTTTTTAACATTCTTGTCTGTCTGTTCCGGGTAATCTCTGAAACGGCTGAATTGATTTTGACGAGATTTTCACTGGCAGATAGCTGATGTAATAAGGAGTAACTTATGCTATTTTAATTATTTTTTTTTCAATTTCACGCGGACGCAGTCGCCGGCACAACTAGTAAGGAATAACAAAATAATTTGATATTACAATATTTTTGTTACAAATATACCATGGACAACGATATAAAATTGATAACAATTGCAGGTCCAGTGCTGCAAAGAGAAGAAATATTATTTGTGCCAGTCGAAAATAATTCAAGTAAGTATTATCTAGTTAAAAAGCTAAACAACGTTCATAATAATTGTTGGAGACCTCAGACATCAACTTCTCGTAACGTCAAACATCACACAATTTACTCTTGGGTTTTAAAAAAGCAGCTGTTTTTAACATCTCGGTATAAAAATTTAAAATTTCGACAGAACAGAAAGTTCTAGATAACGAAAAACTTTGGAAATTTAAGTTATCATCGGATCTCGACTTTTAAGGTCCTAGAAAGCTGTTCTATTTTTTCCAATGATGTTAGTATTACAAAACCAATAGGTACAGAATTCAATATCATGTATGTCTTCACTTTTCATACCTACGCTCGGCGGTTGCGCTAGGGTTGTCAACTTTAGCTTATGTATAAAACACTGGCACTCGTATCTAGATGTTTGATTTATTGTTAAGAATGAAACAGAAGGAACGGAAATATAAATATCGTTGTTGACCCTATGAGGTCCCGGGTTCGATTCACGGGTCGGGCAATTCAAAATCTGTTTTTTAAGTGATATAATAAAAACAACTTTGCCCAGGATTGTAGAAGTGCCCGGTTGGCGATAGGCTTGCCACCTATCACATGTGGGACCAAGTATATTCGGCTAATCGTGGGAGCACTGGTTTTACTCCTGCCTGCTTCTTCGGGGATACGGATGTGAAGACACTTTTTTTAAATAAAATATTTTAATGTTTTTGTTTTACTTATTACAAATTTCATGTACATAAAAGCTCACTGACACGTGTGTGGCGTGGCACTCGCGCTTGCACTAGGCCCAACCATTCCCAAATAATGTGTCCGTGAGAGGAGTCTATGTGTGCATTTCTCGAGCGCTCTTTGTATGTAGATTTTCTTCTGTACCTACTTATTTTGTGTAAGTTCGTTGACTCAACGCACACACGACTGACTGCAGCCCCTAAGACGAAGCGGGAGGGGTAAACTTATTTCAAGGTCGTTGTAGGAAGCCTGCGAAGACGTAGTGACCGTGTGGCCGACAATACATCAAAATGTTTGCGTTACGACGACGCAACGCACCATGCGGACAGGCTTTTACCACAGTATACTGGAGACTCAGTAGTCAATCTACATACATGTGATATTCGAGCAACGCACACATAGACATCTCTCACGGACGCGATATCTCGGAATGGTTCGGTACAGTTTGTACCGCACCAGTCGGAGATATCGCGTCCGTGAGAGGTATCTATGTGCGCTATGCTCGAATAATACTTGTATGTAACATTGACTTCTGGTATTCTGTGCTCTTATTATCCAAACTGAAATGCGACATTGATAAGCATTGACGTTATTGTAGCAGCGACTGGCAAACAATAAGTAAAACGGTGGTATTAAAACAGGAAGAAACGTTGTGGGACGATATCTAATAGACACGATGATTATGGCATTTTTAACGAATCGTTCGTTTTTTCCAAACTGCATAGCAGAATGGCGGATGGTCTTAGAAAGAGATGGGTTATCACAAATAAACGTTAATCGGAATATATTATGTTAACCTACGTCGTACGTCGTAAAAATTTACGACATCTGATATGCCACGGTATCGCAAATCTCGTAGCCCTCTGATTCATACTTTTGTGAATTCCACATGAACAGTGTATCTTTTAGAACAAATAATAGCCTACGTTTTATGAATTAGTAGAAGTATCTCACGCCCTTATCCCCGAAGCGGTAGGCAGAGGTACAACAAGTGCACCCACGATTAGCCCTCAATTCCCTCAAGTGTGATAGGTGGCAAGTCTACGCTGGACCACTAGACCACAGAGGCGACATCCATTCCATTAAACGTTGCATGACATTCCATTGTAGTAAAAAAAGAATATATATTTTTTTATTTCAATTTATATAAAATACGTGTTGTGTCTTTACACGTTAAAATAAATACCGAAATTTAAAACTTCCTTTTATAAATGTTTTGCCACTATGCGCGTCGCGCTCATAATAAAAATTCACTCATTTAATTTTTCCTTCAATGTGCTAAAAAAACTTTGATTTTTGGGGTAATTTTAATAATTATTGCAAAATCATATTTGACTTTTAATTGTTTTTAATATAAATTCACATTTGAAGTCCCCGTTCCTGATGTTTCTAATGCTTACGTAATGCTTTAAAGGCTCTGTTACTTTACTTAGAAGTTATATTATTTCAGGGACCATGTTAAAAAAAGTAAATCAATCGGACAACTCATCGCATTCAGATCAAAATAACTTAGGTAAGTACTTTTTATTTTGTACACATATAGTAACAAACTATACAAATAAGTGATTCTTTTAGAAAACACAAAAACTGTCAATTAAAAATTGACCGAGTTATTAAATGAAGTTATTACGATTGGATGAACTATCGAATAAATCAGTCATTATTACCCAACTCAAAAATAGGTTTTCATGTTGCGTCGAAAAAATATTAATTGACAACAAATTGTTAATTTTATTATATACTTACACACTGGTCACGAGCGGGTTCCAGTTCGCTCCACGGTCAATGTAACTTGGCCAAAACGTTGAGCTTTACAAGTAAGTTCTATATATGTACGCGTTTTTGACCCGTTTATATGTTTTTAAAGATGATAGTAGAACGCGTTAGTTTAAAAGCCGGTAAACTTATGTATGTGGCATCAGGCCTTGTCACAAGATAGCAACGCACCATTAACACCTTCGGTGTCTGTAGGCGATAGTTGACATATTCTATCAGGTCACCCATCTGCTTGTTTGCTATCTTCTATCTAGCTAAAATCCACCATGTTTTTTTTTCAACGCTTTCTAATAACTCTTTTGTTTTGTACGTGTAAACAATGACATGATTAGCCTATGTTTCTACCTTATTATATAAAAAAGTCATCATTCCGGCGTCGCCACTGTGGTTTTTTATAACACACGCAGGAACAGAAAAGGGGGAAATTTTCAATCAGGCAAGGTTGACTAAATATCTGCTGAAAAGCGTTACGACGTAAACCATAATTTTCAAGGCTAGAATGATTATTCTAGTCCTAGAATAATCTAGATGCAGTAACATGTAAGAGCGTTTGGCTATTACATTACAACAAACCAGCTGTACCCGCGACTTCGTCTGCGTTAAAATATTTCTTAAATAAAAGTAGTACCCATTACCAATTTTAATTGCATAGTTCCCGTTCTCGTAAGATTTCTGGGATAAAAATTATCCTATTTACTTTCCCGGGCATCAATTCAAATTCAATAGTCAATTTCCATAGTCACCATAGTCATTTCTCACGTAATTTTATCTATTATAATAATTTCAGATTCAGAAAACCATGAAGAAGAAGTTTTACTGATAAAATTGGAAGATGAAACAAGTAAGTAGTCATGAAAAGTTAATACAAGTCTGGCGTTTCTGTTTGGTAATATAAATATTGGCAACCGACTTTCCATTACTTGTCACCGTAATCCTGAATCAGATCTTCACCAAATTACAATGGAAGTAAACCTCTGAACGAGTTATAGGGTACCAAACAACAAAAAACATATAGCCGAATTAAGAAACTGCTCATTTTGGGAGTCGTTTAAAAATAGTAATAAAAAAAAAATATAAAAATAATATATCTTGCCAAATTTTTGTTTTAAGATTCCTCAACTACTCGCGTTTTTGCTTGTGTAAAGTATGTTGCTACCAGAGAGTTTTGAGACGCTACGATAAGTAAAAATAGTGTTCCATTTCGTTTACACTCCCTGCAGCTCTGAAATAATAATAAATCTTCCAACCAAAGTTAATTAAGCAGCGCTTTTAGCAGCAGCTCTTATTAAGCAGCAGCTCCTTTCATTGAAGACATCAGTTCGTACAATTTATCCAGCGATATTTATTATTATTATTAGGTGAAGACGTCATCCCCTAAGTAGGTAAAGAAAAAAATTCTGATTACCTTTATGATCGTAAAGTTATTGTATTTCTTTTATCTGTATATAGCAAATAATTGTTCAAAGAAACTTGCCCTCTTAGGATAAACATGTAATATATCGCGCCCAAAAAGAGGAATTTAAGGAACAAGAAGGACTAATTTTTTTTGTTTCACGAGAACACGAGACATATTAAGTTCTTCTTATTCGTCAGATCTCTCTTCTTTTGAGTGTAACATATCACATGCTGGTTTCTCTTGCCACTTAGAATATTCAAGTAGCTCTCGAGAGAGATATATTTGTTGGTGTCCACAAATCGCTCGCTTATCCTCATATACATGACAACACATAAATATACTACTAAGTTATCTGTTCACAAAACTGATATGACTTGGGGACCTTCAAGAAAAAAGCTTACTCATTTCTTAAAGGCTGGCAAGCAAGACCCCTGGTGTTTCAGCTGTTCATGTGCGCCGGTGATCACTTACCATCAGTTGAGCCTCAGTGCCGTATTAACCCATAAGCAAAATAAGCAATTACTTATGGCATCACGTTTTGAAGACACCAGAAAGAGCACAAAAAAAAGATTAATGAATCATTGGATGACAATAAGTAAAAATGTGAAAAATGAGACTGAAAATTCGTGCGTTTTAATTTGACTAAAGTGTTGGCTACAACTACTTGACTACGTTATTATGATCTATTTCGTTTTTAAATATGTTTTATTATTATATTATAAAGACGTATACTATGTAGTATATTTGTGAATAGGGGCGGGGGCGCAAAAGTTTAGATTGGCTTTGGGCATCAAGTAATCTTGATCTGGCACCGCCTATAAAAATGCGTAACTACAGCCACCATCTTGTGAAATGTCATTTCGCTACGATTTTTTCTTAGTAAAGTACTTAAATATCAAATCTAAACTCCCTATTAGCGACGTCGTTTACTAAACAGATAAGTTGGTGGCAGTGTAAACGCTATTAATATATTAATTTGTCGTGATAACTCGAATTATGTGTACAAGCAGCTTGGCTACAGCAGACACGTACAGATAATATCTTCAACAACTAGAACTAGAAAACGAATCGACAACACGTTACCTTTTATTTGGAAAAAATCATTGCTATTTTTAGTGGCAGCATTTGTTTATTAAAATCTAGCATATCGGCTAAAAATATATTTACATGCGAATCATACTAAAAAAAAGCTGGCAAATAACTCAACTAGGTACTATTTTGGAAATTTAGTGCAGCAAAATTTCGCGTAACCCGGGATCTTGTGTGGTCAACATGGAAACCAGACGACTAGACCATAGAGGCGGCAGCCCACATATAGATGACCTAAATTTTATATATATCTTGTTCAAACTTTGTAAAGCTTATCTTAGAAATATTGTGATAAAATTCCCATTCGGTTATCGATTCTTACTACTAACTATTATGATTACCACTATTATAAGACGTGTGTACCACAAGGTAGCATTCTGAGCCCTACATTATTCCTCTGATACATTAATGATATTCATCAACTCCCAATTAAAAAAGCTGATATACTGTGTTATGCAGATGACACATCAGTTATCTTTCATGGTCCTACATGGTCTAAGGTTTGCACATCAGCTGAAAACGGTATTACTTTAATATCACATTGGCAACAAAAAAAAATGTTCTTCCTTTTAATATAAAAAAAGACTTTGTATTATTATATTATGTATATATTTGTTTTCATAAAACCGTTGCATCAGCTCCAAACGAAACTACAAATATTAAGATTCATTCGTGTAACACAACAGTAGCTTGTTCATGTGTTGCTCTATCACGAGTTTCAGTTACGAAATATCTTGGAGTATATATAGACGAAAATCTTAAATTTAATGCGCATATTGATAATCTCTCAGCACGTATCAGGGAAGTTATTGGTATAATGAAAATTCTCTGTGACAGAGCAAGCAAGGATATTTCAACGGGAATATATTATGCTTTGTGCCAATCTTTAATAACATATTGCATTACGTGTTGGGGAAGCGCTGCTAAATCCCATATACTTCAAGCAGAAAGAGCTCAAAGATCTGTTTTAAAGGTGATGCTCAAAAAACCCTATCTATATCCCACCAAAAGCGTTTATGAAGAGACCGGTGTCCTTAATGTGCACCAACTTTTTATACTTAAATACACAACGTTAAAGGCTCATAGTTCTGTGCTAACATCTCCTCAATATGACCAGATTACCAGCCGCAGAGTATATAAAATACCTACCCAAAACTTTCCATTTGTTAAATCCTGTTTTGCCCAACGTTTTGGAGATTTTGCAAATATTTTTATTTATAGGAAAGTAACTAAATTCTCTGACATCGAAAACAAACGTGTCACTGAAGCGAAACAAATAATTGAATAATGGTTGAGAACGCTGTCATTCGATGATACGGAGGACATTTTTAAAAATAAAAAATAGATTTAATAAATATTTTAAGACTAGCCCTGAAGTGATAATTAGTTGTAAAATATGCACATTACCCTTCTGGAATCTGGAATGGGTGTAAATATATCTTAAACATTAACTACAATTATTTAAATAGATGTCTTACAGTTGAGGTAAATTCCAATATTGTAAACGGGAGTAAAGGTTGCCTCGATACAGGCTTGCCCAGTGAGACAACCAACAATAACAAGGTGTATACTAATGTTAAAAAGAAATAAAGATATTTTTCATTTTTTTTTTTTCACATATGTCATAACTTTTGAACAAGAATTTTGATTCTCACAGTAGTAGTTTTTTTTTACTCTGGCATATATGGGCAACCTCTTAGCATTCAGATTTCAACTTGTTTGCTATCGTATCCTGTAAAAACAATTACCCCGGCACTTGATATTATAAGTTAAGTTTTGTAAGTACACTGATAAAATGTTTTTGTTTGATTGCAGGCTGTCAAAATGAAGATACAGATAAAATAAGTCCCCCAGTAGCAGGCTGTCAAAATGAAGATACAGATAAAATAAGTCCCCCAGTGCAAGTTCCAAATAAAAGCAGTCTCCCAGCACAATTAGTAAATAAAAGTGGTACCCCCATAAAAGAATTAAATAAACCAAGTCTTACAGTACAGCAAATTAAAAAAAATATTAATATACTCCGGAAGAATCAAGAAAATAAAAATAATATCGCAGCTCAGGAATTAAATAAAATCGATCTCACAACGCAAGAAGTAATCAGTCTCCCAGCACAACAAGTAAACACAATCACAGTTTCAGGACAAATTAATAAAATTGGTGGCCCAGGGTATCAAGTAACTCAAATCCTTGTTCCATTAGAACAATTTAAAAAATTATATCCTTCAATGAAACATGTAACAAACACCCCAAAGAAAGATGGAACTAAAATCAAATTCACAGTAAAACCAATAAATAAAATTGAGGTTCCATCTCAAGAACGAAGTAAAGTTAATCTCCCTGTGCACCAAGTAACAACCGGACCCTCATCTCGGCAAATAAATGAAATTAATCAAAGTGTTGCCATAGTTCAACAAGCACATAAAACTACACCAGGCACACCCCCAATACAACAAACAAATGAAATCCATCTTCCGGTGTCTCAAGTAAATAAAACTTCTATAGAGACATTTCCAATGCAACAAGTTGATAAATCATCTTCCCAAATAACACATGTCTATGAGATCGTTTTGCCGACACAACAACGAAACGAAATAAATCTCCCTGTGTCTCAAGTTTGTAAAACTGGGCTTCCGTTGCAACAAGTAAATGAAGTCATTTCCTCAGTTCAATCGAGTCCAGTACAACAAGTGAATAAATTAACTTCCTCGGTACAACAAGTAACAGAAATCAGTTCATCGGTAAAACAAGTAAATGAAATCAATCTATCTGGCCCTCGTACATATAAAAAAAGCATTCTACCACAGCAGACAAATAAAACGAATTCAGCAGTGCCATCAATCCCAATACAACAAGCGATAAGTTCTCCAGTACAACAAGTCTATGAGGTTGTTTCGCCGACACAACAAGGGGACGAAATAAATCTCCCCGTATCTCAAGTATTTAAAACAGGGCTTCCGTTGCAACAAGTAAATAAAGTGATTTCTTCAGTGCAATCATTCCCAGTGCAACAAGTTAATAGATTCATTTCCCCCGCGCAACAAGTACAAGAAAATAGTTCGCCGGTACAACAAGCAAATGGAATCAATGTCCCTATCCCTCCAATAAATAAAACAAATTTTCTATTGCAGCAGGAAAATAAAACGAATTCGTCCGTAACGTCAACCCAATGCATGCATGCAAACCCAATGCAACAAGTAAATATATTAAATTATCACTCAGTGTCTCAAGTAAATACAATCGGGATGCCAGTGCAGCAATCAAATAAAAACCATGTCGGACCTTTACTCCAAATGCAGCAAATAAATAAATGTAGTATCCCGATGCAACAATCACATGATATGAGTTCGCCCATGCAACAATGTTTAACAAATCTGCAGAATGTAGCCAAAATAAACAGTTTCAATTCCCGTGAAATTGAAGCCTTAAACAAGGAAATCAGACTATTAAAAAAAAGTCTTTCGAAAATTCAAAGGCAGTGTAAAAATCAAAAACAATTACTTAAAGAAGCTAGAAAACTATCCTATTTAAAAGCTACCAAGAACCTTCCAGAACTCCCAGCCACTTTCTTGAATTTACAAATGAAGCCAATTAAGGTAGCGAGAGGACGCAGATTCACATTTGAAGAAAAATTTATGGCACTAACAATGTATATGCAAAAGCCAAACACATATAAATATTTAAAATCCATATTCTGTTTGCCCAGTATTCACACTTTACAACAATCGCTTTATCCCATAAACCCAGGCGTTTCTTCAAATATTATAAACAACTTACAACACAGAGTAAAAGATTTTTCCCCTGAAAAACGCTTATGTGTTTTACTTTTTGATGAAATTGTTCTTTCGCCAAATGTTTTCTACAATAATATAAAAGGAGAAATTTCGGGATTTGCGGATAACGGAACAAAAACGCAAGCTATTGCAGATCATGCAGTAGTTTTCGTTTTGAAAGGAATAAAAAGCAACTATAAACAACCAATATATTATTCATTTAATAACGGTACTATTAACATAGACACACTAAAACCACTATTAATAGAACTTGTGAGACAAATAAGTTCGGCTGGAATTAAGATTGTAGCTATAGTGTGTGATCACACACCAACTAACGTAGAGACAATAAACTCTTTTAAAGAGGATACGAGAGCAAATTACTTGGCAGCAGGAACAGAATATGAGACAAATGCGATTGAAATTGACAGTTTTAAAGTATTCACCATTTATGATACGCCATGTTTATTAGTAGATTTAAGAAATAACTTGTTAATGAAAAATTTAAGATTTTTACAAGACGATGTGATAAAATTAGCTAAATGGGAACACCTACAGCTACTTCTAGTAGAAGATATTAAAGAAGATGACACCAAATTTCTTAAGAAATTAACAGAGGCGCACGTTATTAGAGAAAAGATTCCTATGTTTTCAGTGAAACATGCCGTACAAGTTTTTAGCCAACAGGTTTCTGCTGCAATGCGTTTCTTATCAAGTAAGATTTTTTCCTTATTAAGAGAATAAACAAAATGTGTAATATCTAAACATTAGGGAGCTCTTTTAAAATCGAACCTGGTCCTGTGTGTGTGCTTATAGTGCTCTTCCATAAAATAAGACTGGCCTCCACACAGACCACACAAATCCTAATAGACACGGTGATGGGCGTAAAATGCGTAGCCGCTCATATGAGCAAATGTATGTAAATGCCAAACGCTTTTAGATATATCGTAAAAAAATTGAAATATGCCATATTGTGTCGAATAAAAAGCTAAGGCTTAAGGAATCCCTCTGGGTTGATTTTATTTCATGGGTAAGTATTATAAATCTGTATTTGTGGGTCTTAGTGCAAGCGACGTTGATATCCTAAGAAATTGCCTTGAAAGGAGTAGCCAGTTTAATCCATGGGTGTCCACCTATCCATTAAAAATATTACAGAGATTGCGAATCACCAAGATTAGTATCTACATCTTTCAAATTAGGGTTAAGTCAAGGTGTCAATCTGTGGCCCTTTCGTCCTGTCAGGCAACTTGTAAGACGTGAGCAAAGCTAAATGTGTTATAACTGTCGTTACTATTCATCATTGTACTTTTGTAACGATTCCCTCAGGTGCGGTGTTTATTCCTGCCATAAATTCTGTGATTCATTGAGTGACTCAATAATATAATAATAATTCGGTGGATTAATTACACAAATCGATATCTAACTCCAAAATAAACAAATTATTTGCTTATATTGTGGGTGATAGTCAACGATACAATACATAGAAATACATATATAAACACGGTTACATACATAATGAACACCCAAACCCAGAAATACAAACGTCTATGCTCATCACCAATGTTTGTCCCTGAATCGACCCGAGCCCCATCGATACGTGATTACTTTTGCTAATCACTCGACCAACGAGACGGTCAAATGGTTCTTTCGATCCTCCGACTTGTTTTCTAGTCTGTGTATGTTGTTGAACATAAAAATTGCATTTTATTTAACTATTCACCTGCTCAATATGGTCGTGACAACAGTATTCAAGCTATCTTCGAAAAACATAAATTTACCTTTTCTCTAGAAAGTGACAAAGACAATTTCTAATTTTATCCCCGATTTACTGCCACTTGACTAATTGGGTCTACCTTTGCATAAATACATATTGTGCATATCTACCCGAATTATTGCAGGCTGTGATTTCAAAATGGAAACATCTATGCCACTGTGCAGTTTAAACTACGCCTCTTGCTCAGGAACAGCAAACTTATTTGAATAGTATTGTAATTTGTTTTTGTTTTATGTATGTATTGAGTTAAACTTTCTTTCAGAATATATGGTGTTACCAGCAGCATGTACAGAAACTGCAGACCTACTTTTGATATTTGACAAACTTCTAGACTCTTTTTATGGAGATCTGACAGCATTACCAGAAAAGGACTGCAAAAAGTATAAAATGTGTGTTAAAAATAGTTCGCCTCATTTTAAGCTATGGCATGAAATGAAGCCTATATTACGGTCAATGTATTTTATACATGAAGAAATAGTCGATGGTGGTAATCAAATGACAAGATTTGTAAAAGAACCTTGCTTGGATAATTTTAGGCAAAATATTGACACATTCATAGAAATGTGGGAGTACTTACAAAGAGAGCATGATGTTAAATTTATTATGACAAGAAATTTCACACTGGATCCAATACGAACATTCTTTAGTAAAGTAAGATTCCATGGTTATGACGACGTCAAACCTACATGTCAACATTTATCGGTTTGTTTTAGAAAATTTATCCTCGAAACTTGTCATACTCCTCATTTTTTGGTTGAGAAAAGCGACGATAAAGACACTGAAGAGGAGGAAAGTAGTATTACGGGAACAGTTAAATTTGATGAGACATCATTATTAGAATTCCTTAGTGAAATAGAAGAAGTTGATGAAACTATCCATGCAGAGGCCAGAAAACAAGTGGCCGACGCCGTTTTAAAAAAGTGCAAAGATACTATATTCAAAAACTGTACAGTATGCTTTAATGACTTTATAACTATTTCTAATAACGATGTAAACATGTCGGCGACAAATTTTGATATTTTGATACATTTTATGTATAATACAATAATTTCATTTTTGCAAAACATGCCGGAAACACGATTTTTAAAACACAAGATCATCTTTTGTTTAGAAAAGGTTTGTGACTTTTCCATATTTACTTGTTCGAATCACAAAAACTCTTTAATTCCATGTATTAAAAGAACAACAGTTGAAATAGTAGCACAGAATTGGTGTAAATATGTTGACGACATATTAAATGGGAAATTGGCAACCTATGTTATCGATGATGCTGTAAAAGCGCAAGCGCACGTATTTAGTGAAAACCGCGTTAAAAGAAAAAGATATCGTAACAACAAAAAAGAAAAAATTTAAAGTGAGAAAACTGAGTAAATTTAAGAGTACTCATAGGAAGAAAACATTTTATGACCAAAAGGATTTTCTGAGTATTACAAAATCTTCAAGAAACTGTTTTTCGAGAACTGTATTCATTTTTATATTGTTGGCATATTAACAATGCTTGTTATTTTTGTACTCGTGGAAGACGAACTCGATATAAAACATAAATAAATCTTACATTTTAAATTATTAACATTTAAGCCTGTGTTGTAAAGTAATTATTAAGATTTTCCCCGTGTTGGTTCGGTTCTATTTGAAGAATAGATATCTGCCATTCTGACAGGGAGTTAATGAATAGCGAACGAATACGTGTCACTACCATCGTGACTACTAGGTGGTAGATTTCTGTAACGTCTCACACGGGATTTTTTACGACTACCTTACCTATTTCTGTCGCAATATTGTCAATGCTTGTCACTGTCGTGTTCCGTTCTGGAGAGTAAGGTAGCCGGTAAACTTATGGCATTACCGTCCACACCAGCCACACGGGATAGCAACGCACCATTAAAATATTTCATATCTACAGGCGATGGTTTATCTCTTTCCATCAGGAGAGTCATCTGCATGTTTGCTATGTATTGATATAAAAAAGAACATTGTGAAAATCTCACAAAATATATTCCATGTCCGTAACACAAACCAGTTAAAACAACTTAGTTTTTAATTTCGACTTCATTAACATATAGTAACTATAGACGTCGGGCGGCGCTAAAACATGTCCGAGGCAAATAAGCTACAAAACGCAAAAACAGCTACAATTCTGCGTTAGTCAAAATTAAATCTTGACATAATGATTTAGTGTTTAAATTACCTTGTTAACATATCTATTCTTGTGATGTGTAACTGGGACATTCTTTTCGCGATATTAGTATGAGACCTGATGTCCATAGTAATAATTTGTCAATGTTTGACTGTGTTCATTTTCTCACATTCGACATGTTCACAAAGTTATTTCTAGGTATCTATTATTTCTAAGGCTTTAAATAATGGTAAATCTTTAATGTAAAGTATCTAAATGTAAATATGTCTTATCCATTTTATTAAGGAAAACTACGTACGAAAAATAATTTGTTTATAATATTGTGTTCTTATTTCTGCTGAATATAGGACTGTGGTTATCTCATTTCAAATATTGCTTTGGACTTGGAAGGTAGATACAAACTCATTATTGTTTCAATAATTATTTTACGGATGTTGATGTTACCAAAATGATTTGACTGATTGCTGGAACATTTTGATGTTTCAATAAATATTTTTTACATATTAAAGTAGTGTTCCTAAAAGAGTGCCAAAAAATCTTTTTCAATTTTGTGTTTTTAATGTGTTTACGCCAACCGTACGATTTTCATCAAAATATGGTAAATGGAACGATCAAATAATATGATCATAAACATTTATTTTACGATCTACTGGTTAAGTTGGATATCGAATAGTGCTTGAACTTCATAGGGAAGATGTGTAAAGATAAAGAAAACTAAACAAAAGGAAATGCTTTGGAGCTTGAATCTCCATCTAGCGATGCTATGACGTGTTCTACGTACGCATTACAGAAATGTCTGTCTGTTCTGTCCTTCTTTCGCTTAAATGCACCGGATTTTATTTATGATTTTTATAATAATCAAAATTAATCCATATTTGTATCATTTTGGCTGTGCTTGATACTGTAAACTCATTAATTAAATTTCTCTCCTTCCTACTTAATCCTATGTAGCACCAATGGTCGTCACGGCGGGATGACATCAAAACTGAATATGGATTGGAGTGCGTTGACAACAGAGGGCCTACCATGAACTCTTATAATACTTGTCAAGTTCCAGGCAGTTCAACTATGAGTATTAACCTGTCAGGTTTTACTATCGTACCATGAACTAATTTTTGTTGACCTGCAATGCGTCGTCTTCTGGCCGGTCACATTATCTCTGCATTCTCTGGCAGGACATATCAAATTAACGTTGAGAAACACATAACTTGCCGATTTTTAAATTTTAGTATAAAGTTATTATTATTAATGCATTTTAATAAGAAATCTTGAATTTAAGAATACAAATTGGCAAAAGAGATTAAGTTTTAAGTTATTTAAAGTCTACGTAAAATATATGGAACATAAAGTAAACCACGTAATATTTGTTAAGCGGCATCCATTAAAGAACGCAACTCTGGGAATATTACACATGACCTTGAACTGTTTAATAAAGACATTTATGTTATGAGCGCGGTTTTTAAATTTCTTGAGTACGTCTTGATTTTTTGAGATTAGAGTTTTGGAATAGTTTGTGACTATTTTAAAGCTGTGTAATTGTAATTTTAACACATTGATTTCATGAACGTGATTGATGTCGAAAGCAAAACGATCGTATGATATCAATATATTCAATGAACAATTGGAAGTTTTATGAGATATTTTAAGTACTCATAAAGATATTGCAACGGGATTCAATAAAAGTGCACACTCAAAACGTTAATTTTCATCACACATCTAAATTTATGTGTATCTCCTCTGTGGTCTAGTCCGGTGTCGGAGTTGATCACATGAGGTCTCGGGTCGGACAATTCAACAAAATGTGTTTTTCAGTTTTCTGACAAAAGCAATGTTGCCCGGGATTGGAAAAAGTGCCCGGGTGGCGATAGGCTTTGGCTAATCGTGAGTACACTTGTTGTACCTCTGCCTACCTCTTTAGGGATACGGGCGTGAAGATACTTTTTTTATAAAATTAAAAATAAATAAAAAATGCTTTAAAAGTAAGTAAATATTAAATAATAAATAAATAACTTTATTTAGAAGTAATGAATTAGGTACTGTATTTTATACCAATATCAATATTTTTCTAAAACACAGTTAATGTTAAAAAATATACAGTATAAATTCCTAATAGGACTAGGGCTAGGAATAGCAGTAATAATAAAAAATACCTACGTTTACAGTATATTTAAGACAAAGCAATCCAATAAAAGTTACTTTTTACCACCTGCAAGTGACCGGCAATATTATGACACTTTAGCAGTTCAAATATCGATTTCGGTCTGACAAAAACACTTCATGGTACGCTAACGCAGGGCAGAAGTTGGTTTGAATAGTAAAACGATCGCTCGCCGGCATAGATCACGTGGTCACTGACTGGCCTGTTAGATAACGCTTTCATGGTACGAAATAGCAGGACAGTTTAATTATCGGCTAAAATTGCCCTGCTATAAGAGTTCATGGTAGGGCCGCAGGTTCCAACAAAGTAGAATATCTATCTATCAAAGTAATACAAAGTATAACGACGAGTTATTTGGATTAATTCCTGCCGCCGAATTCCATCACCGGACATCGCGTCTTAATTTGAAATTCCATCCTCACCATCTCGATGTCTGGAAATCCACAACTTAGCGTTTCTCTCGACACTTTTTGCCTCGCACTACTTTGTTGTGGAACCAAATACCGGCAGGGGTGTTTCCAAACGGATACGACTTGGGGGCCGTCAAGAAAAGAGCTTACTCATTCTTAAAAGGCCGGCAACGCAACTGCAAGACCTCTGGTATTGTGGATGTCCATGGGCGGCGGTGATTACTTACCATCAGGTGCACCTCCTGCTCGTTTGCCCCCTATTCTATAAAAAAAATAAACGAAATTCTGGAAGCAGCCGCATGGAGTTGAAAGGCATTTTTTCGAGTCACACTGTTTCCTTCATGCGATAAGGTTTCTAAGGCTTCCAATATAATCACCGACCACACAACCCATAGACCCCTAATAACAGGCGAATGGATTCTGCCAACACATCTGACTTATAGTTCCGATGTAAATGTCCATGCACCAATACCCAATCAGTGTCGACCAATAAGATTCTCTGTACATCACTATCTTTCACTGTGGCCTTGAGTTAGCCAATCACGATGTTGCAGCTCAGCTCAGCTAGTTGCCAGAATACATTCAATACGGAAAATCGAACATTAGGCGTCTATTGGCTGTGTGGTCGATGAATATAATAGAAAAATTCTCTTTAAATACTCTGATAGTTTTATGTTTCTCACTCCATCTTGTTTCGCAGAGCCTGGCAATATTAGGTACCAATTTTCTTCTCAAAACAGATTCCCGAAAAACTTAATAATATATTTAGTGGTTCCCATGATGTTTCGAATTTCAGGAAGAATATTGAGATCATTTATTACCAGATTCAGTTTATGGGACGAGCAATGAAAGAACAATGCTTTGGTATATTTTTTGCGCAGGATCGCTTGTACTGGATCTTCTTTTCCGGACATTGTTGAACAACCGTCAAATCCAAAACCAACGCATTTATCAGCAGGATTAAGGTCTTCTTTTGTCAGAAACTCTTCGATGCAACATGCAATAGATTTCGCTTCCAGACCTTTCAGCTCAACAAATCCGACGAACATTTCTTGGACTTCATTGGCTTCCTCGTCAAAATATCGCAGCCCAATCGATGATTGTTCGGTACCGGAAATATCAGCTGTTGTTTGTGTTTACAATGGATTTCTCGAAGCTATAAATGATTTACCACTATATGAACTACTAACTGTTGCCTGCGACTTCGTCCGCGCGGACTTCGTTTACTTCGCACTGCTCCTCCCCTGTAGCGCGTCTACATCGTAAGTACGTAAGTTATTATATCCGTGGCCTTTTTTCAAAATATTGAATTTACGTATTGAAATAACTCGGGGAGAGAGTAAAATAATAAATTCAAGACAATTTTGAAAAATTGTAAAAATATTGCAGTCAATTACGGTGTGTATATCTAACGTCTCTACGAAGTATGAACCGTACCTTTCTTCAAATTTAAATTGACAACACTAATACGAGCACGCGGGCCACCTAATGGAAAACAATAACCACTGCTCTTTTTTTTATATCATAAGATAGCAAACAAGCAGATGGGTCTCCTGATGGAAAGAGTCACCCATCGCCTATAGACACCAAAGATGTTAATGGTGCGTTGCCATCTTGTGGCGAGGTCTAATGCCACATGCTCATGGCACATTAGCAGCAGCAAAACTTTACAGAAGCTAAGATAGTAGACAAGCTGATTGCTCTCCTGATGGAAACAAACAACCATCGCCTATAGACGCAAAAGTTGCGTTGCTATTGTTATGGCGAGATCTTAATGCCTCATGCATACCCTTCGCTCCAAACCGGAACACAATAGTAACAAGCACTGCCACTATTGACACGGGAATAGGTAAGGCGGTGGTACCAGACCCGGGCGTAGTAGTGACTCACATAGCCAATCGTTCGCATCTTACGAACTGTCTGGCAAAACGGCAGATTGTCTTTCCTTTTAAGGAAGGGAAGGGAGCCCAGACCAACACGGGAGTTTTAGCAAGTTAAGCAATAACGAAGTCTCTGTTAAGTGTGAATCTTATTATCATGATGCTTTGCATCATATCCAACGATTTATCTCTTACAATAGCATATCTAGCTAGAAGAGGACTGATTTAATGGTAACTTTTAAGCAATGTTATGTAATGTCTTGCACGGGTATTTGGTACCACTGCCTTACCTAAACCTGCCGCGATAGCGTCAATGTCAGTGTCGTGTTCCGATTTGAAGATATATGGTAGATTTATGTAAGTGGCTTTGCAATTTCGCCACGCGGATAGCAACGCACCGTTAACGCCTTTAGTGTCCATAGATGACGGTTTCTATTACCATCAGGAGAGAGCATCTGCCTGTACTTTGCTATCTTATGATATTTAAATAAAATCAATCTTAAAAAAATATATGAAATAGGTACTTTTAGCTACAGGTGTATGGTATCAAAAGATAAAAGCGCTGGCACTAGAGCCGAGGTCAGTGACTACGATAACAATGCCCTTTTAGACACAATAAATAATATTCCATAACTGTTATATTTTAAGTGTAAAATAGTTGCTTGTATAGTTACTTGTTTATGTATTAATAAAATTTATTAGTACAGGTACTTAAGCAAGTCATACTAGGTGTACAAAAAAATATTTAGGGGATTTTTAAGTGAATTTGGGGGGAAATTTCAGCAAGAGTTTGCAACACTGCTTTCCCTCCTTCAACCGTCAGCGCAAATTGTCAAAATCAGATGTTTTGTTATTGAAATTTGAATTACATTCTTTATTTATTTACGAAACAACCGTATTGTATTAAGTTGAATCGGTACCAAAAAATGTCAAAAGTCCCATTACGTGATATTTCACCTATTTTACAAGCATGGAGGAATTTTCTTTTGGGAGTAAGGATAAAAATGAATTTTTACTAATATTGTATTATGTAATAGCAACAATAATATGTTTTAATTCTTTTGAACAGAGAAAACATACAAATGCATTGAGATTCGAGCCCCTTTTAGCAGCGCGAACCCAACCACCACCTGAAATTCCTGATGGACCCAGCCACAAGTACGTTTATTCACTATTTGAGCATTGCTATTAAAAACTTAATTTCGTCCCTGCAGCCTATTGGAAATATCTGCAGACTTAAAGAAGTAAGTAGTATAAAGGATTACTTGAGATGACATTCCAGTTGGGTCTACTAGTGCTTTCGATGGGCTGTATATAACAGCTCTCGTTGCTACAGTACAATAGAAGTCAATTAAGTTAGCCTATAAAACACAACTCTAATAAGAATACAACTAATACACTGTACATCTCTACATCACTCTTATTTGGTATATATTTTCGCACATACTGTCTTAATAAGGGATGAGATAGACACATTCTATCTCATCTCTTATTAAGACAGTATCTAGACATGGCACATTTCACACATCACTGATTTTATCACTCATTATAAAATAATTCACGATAAAGTCACACGAGTTATATGCATCGAAACCGTCTGTTACATATAACACGAGTTTGATTTAATTTCATGCGGGCTAAGGAACTACTTAAGCTTATAATTTGCAGAATTCCATCGTGCAAAACAGACAAAGCAACAACTTTTGAGTAACACTGCTATTTCACTTTACTAATCACTTAAAAATTGTAATCATATAAATAACTATATCAAGTCATTATCACTGCAACATGTAACAGATGAAATAAAATGCACTCACTATGACAATACTCATCATCAATAAAGTATAACGGCCGTGATTTATCCCATGTGATATAACAGTGACAAAAAACAACTAACTTCACAATGTGATAGTGAAATAAATGTAGCTATAACTCCCATCCCTAGGGTAAACATACTCGTCTTCTAGGTGTGATACCACATACTGCTCTGAGAAAAATTAGTCAATGGTGTTGTGAAGACTATTTATGCACAGAATTTTTTGCAATATTTACATTCTGTTTGTATTTATTAAAAGAAAGAAATAAAATATATATATATATATATATATATATATATATATATATATATATGTGAGTGGTTACGCAAAAAGGGACCTCAAGGGAAAATAATTGATTTCGAGTAAATCACGTTTAAAATGTTGAGTCGAAATGAGAGAGGCGCAGGGTGTTTTATGTTAGTGTCGTTAGTGAGCGACTTCGTCAGTGAGAAATAGCACGTGTTTGCGATAGCTGTATTATTGGTGACTTATTTATTCGTCTTTTACTTGTCTTTATGTGCGCGCTAGAAAAAGAAACTAGTGTGCGCTGTGTATAAGGTGTAATATTTTCAAAACTGCCTCGGCTTACATAAAAAATCATTAAAAAAAAAACTACGGCACCTAAAATTATTTTGATTAGAACAAAACAAAGATGAAGGACCATAGAATCAGAATTTATCAAAAAAAAAAACCGTTTCCAATCCCTTCAGGTCCCTTTTTGCGTAACCACTCACATATATATATATATATATATATATATATATATATATATATATATATATATATATATATATATATATATATATATATATATATATATATATATATATATATATATATATATATATATATATATATATATATATATATATATATATATATATAATCTGGTGGCAGGATATATACTTCTATATTACATCCTACCTACCATATAATTTAATTTTACTTTGAAACATATAGCACCTCCGATCAAATAGTGTCACAAGTTAAAAAAACGATTCTCGAGTATAAGGGATTTAAGGTTACTCCTATTTTTTTCGCTTTTCAGGTCAACGCCATTAACGTCACTAGCACCGTTATAGTATCAAATCATTGAAAACAGCAGTAGATCGCCATTCGAGATAAAACTATGGCAAATACGATACAAGTGGTCCAAAAAAGTAATTTTTACGATTTGTTGAATTGTTACACTATTTGAGCGAAGATGCGATATATGTATATTAAAAAAAAATTAGTGTAAAGTTAAAGTACTAGTGTAATAATAATATTGTCTAAAAACAATAGAATTTCATCAAGTACCGATGATGGAAAATATAGAATATATTATTTTTAGCCCTTAAAAATTGTTCTCGGAGGATGTACGTAATTACCTACCATATAATTTAATTTTACTTTGAAACATATAGCACCTCCGATCAAATAGTGTCACAAGTTAAAAAAACGATTCTCGAGTATAAGGGATTTAAGGTTACTCCTATTTTTTTCGCTTTTCAGGTCAACGCCATTAACGTCACTAGCACCGTTATAGTATCAAATCATTGAAAACAGCAGTAGATCGCCATTCGAGATAAAACTATGGCAAATACGATACAAGTGGTCCAAAAAAGTAATTTTTACGATTTGTTGAATTGTTACACTATTTGAGCGAAGATGCGATATATGTATATTAAAAAAAATTAGTGTAAAGTTAAAGTACTAGTGTAATAATAATATTGTCTAAAAACAATAGAATTTCATCAAGTACCGATGATGGAAAATATAGAATATATTATTTTTAGCCCTTAAAAATTGTTCTCGGAGGATGTACGTAATTACATAAAACTAATTCCCGGGTTCGAGCAACTAAAAAATGAGTTATTTTAGTTTTCTGATAAAAACAATGTTGCCCGGGATTGGAAAGTACCCAAATGGCGCTATCGCTAATGCTTGCCACCTACCAAATTGTGGGACCACGTATTTGGCTAATTGTGGATGCACTGGCTGTACCTCCACCCACCTCTTTGGGGATACGGCATGAAAATACTTTTTTATAATGATAAAATATTTATTAAGAAGAGTAATAAAGTAAAGTAAAGTATCTTCACGCCCATATCCCCGAAGAGGTAGGCAGAGGTACAACAAGGGCACCCTTGAGTAGCCAAAGATACTTGGTCCCACAAATGTGATAGGTGGCAAGCCTATCGCCAACCGGGCACTTTCCAATCCTGGGCAACTTTGTGTTTCTCAGAAAACTGAAAAAAACACTTTTTTTATGTGCCCGACCCAGAATCGAACCCGGGACCTCACGTGGTCGACGCCAACGCTGGACCACTAGACTAGACAGACTCTGTGGTCTAGTGGTCCGTTTTTGGTGTTGACCACATGAGATCTTGAGTTCAATTTCCAGATCGGGCAGTTAAAAAAAATGAGTTTAGTTTTCTGATGAAAACAACATTGCCCAGGATTGGAAAGTGCCCAGTTGGCGATAGACTTGCCACCTATCACATTGTGGGACTATGTATCTTTGGCAAATCGTGGGTTCGCTGGTTGACTTGTACATCTTCGGGCATGCGGGTGTGAAAATACTTTTTGTAATGATAAAATGTTTATTTTCCAGACATGCTCATAACTATTACTACACCCGCGATGCTCGCCGTGAAGTAGCACCACCGCTAGATATAAGTCAAAAGCTGCTTACTGAAAGCTCTGATTCAGAGTAAGTGTGACTAAAATTTAACTCGTTGAAACAGAAGTGTTGTTAATCAAATTTAAGATAGAAAATATTTCGCGCACGCGTATTGATGATATGAAATCTTCAATGAGATTGAAAGAGTAACTTGGGTTCAATATTCCACCACTGCCCACCACCTATTCCTGCTGCACAAAGTTAGTAGATGCCATTGACATGTTCCAATTGAGAGGCTAAAGTACCTACATGTATAGTACCAAACCATTATAATTTTGTATAAGCTATATTTGTCTCATTCCATCAGGAGCCATTTGCTAGGTTATTCTTTTTTTATGAAAATGATAATAGTTCATTTTAAAAGCCAGAACTAAGAAACCCTTAATATTACTTTATAAATAACAACTGTACTTGTGTCCTTTAAGTAAGCGCCGGTCCTGGGGTAAAGCGAGTAGATTGGTCACTTTAGGCGCCAGGTGGGTAAAGCGCCGGTTCTGGGGTAAAGCGAGTAGAGTGGTCACTTTAGGCGCCAGATGGCGAAGGGCGTTAAAACGTCATATCCATGAAACTACTTAAAGCAAATGATGTTGATCCTGGCCCCTGTAGGAAACTGCTAGGCAGTTTAAACCGGAAGTTCGGCAGTCGAACGATTGGCTATATATTACACTACCATCGTGATTATTAGGTGGTAGAGTTAGGCAACGTCTTGCTCAGGTATTTGGTACCATAACCTTAACTATTCCTGTCGCAATAGCTTCAGTGTTTGTCATTGTCGTGTTCTGGTTTGGAAGGTTAGACTTATGCATGTGGCATTGAAATTCCGCCACAAGGATAGCAGCACACCACTAACATCTTTGGTGTCTATAGGCGATGGTTTCTCTTTCCATCAGGAGAGCCATCTGCTTGTTTGCTATCTAGTAATATAAAAAAATGAATTTTCTGAGAAGTGTTAGGCTTCGTGCAGATAGGGGCAGCAGAGTACAGTCGCGTCATTGGTAAATGGTGAAAGCATCGACCAAAGTTTAACGACAATCTTGCTCTAGGTCAGGGCTGGCGCCGATTAGGTAGATCCCTTTAAACATCGTACTAGGATAACTGGTGTCATGAAACAGCACCTTACTCACATACAAATTTGAAAACCAGAAGCCCTCAAAGCTAACACCATTTTGATCATTCTGAATAAGTATATATAATATGAACGCAGGGGATGTAAATTAATATTTGAACGCACATAAAAAGTAGACGGCTTTTTTGATATTACGGAATAACCGACGCTATACTAATTATTCAATGTCGCTTGGATGACACTTTATCCTGATGTGCAAATTTATTTGACTGATAAGGCGACTTATTTTAGCGAGAACAACCCAAAGATACCCAAGCAAACTTAGTGTAAAATCAGTATAAGAATGAATGTAATACATATATTATAGTAATGTTGGCATTTGAAACAAGATGGACGGTCGCCCATTATGTTCATATCTATCCACCAAATCCTTTAAGATGTACCTAAGCAGAGAGAATCGTGGCAAACACCATTATTAATAGATATGCTTCGCATCTCCTACATTCATAAGTTTCGACGAAATTTATTCAGAACGTGTAGTGGGCATGTCGTATCTAGGGAGGAGCGGCTTGCCCCAGTTGCTACCAATTTGGTACCTTGCTACCCGAACATGGAAAAATATACCTAACTTTTAGAATCTCACTTAAAGAAATTAAAGGAACGTACCCAGGTCTAACGGCTTTATGTATTTAAAAAATGGATAGCAAATTAATTATTTACATTAATTGCACATACGAAAATGCGAACCTCTAGGGTGCCGGCCTGGGGATAGAGTTCTTGACTTCCAGCTCGGAAGTCAAGGGGACTCTTACCACTCGATCAACCAACGTACCTTTTACAGCGCATCTAATATATTTTCGCCTCGAGGACGAAGTTCTAGTCCCTCTTCTAAAATCCTTAAGTGACCAAACAGTAGGTCTTAATTATAAAAAGATGACAGTTTGGATTTTAGGCAGACATTAAAAGTGTAGGTTATGCTGGCTCCTATCATATAAAATGACTAACTAATCAAATTATGAAGCCGATGACAACCGGATAACGATAAAATGCCCAGACAACCTTTTTACCTTTTAATCCAGCAGACTGAGTATTAACAATTATATTTTAACTTTCAGTGCTCCAAAAACAGCTGCAACAATACATCGGACTCCAGGCAAACTCTACGAATGGGACAAACACTACTAGCTTAATATTTACATAAACTTAGAATGATTGTTTAAAATATAGAACCTGTTAAAATATAATTTTGAACGTCTTTTTTGGTTTTATTTTGAATCAATATTTTGTTTTTGCTTAAATTTTAGTTTGACTAAGAATTAAGCATGGTAATGATTGCTACTTTTAATTCAATTTCATTAGATAAAGGGAATCAAAAATCACAATGATTTCACGTGTGCAATTTCACTAGCAATGATGATGAATTGTCCAAACATCATATAATCTGAAGCTATTAAAAATGAAGTATGAATTATAACCATTGCCGCTCCTATATGAATTGGAAGATTTCATTGAGTGTTGCCTCTGCTGCTGCCTCTCCCTGCCCCCCTCGGTACGCCCATGCTCTCTCAGCGAATTTTTATATGTGACTTCGGTTATACCATTAAAAGAAAAACAACAAACAAACAAATTCACTATTCTCGAAAGTTTCAACTTTTATTTAGTGAAATGCTGATTAGTTCCTCAAAGGATGTTTTGGTTATATAGTGCAATGTTACATTCCTACAACTTTGCCTTAGGGTTTTTTAATTTTTGACCTTTGGTACGTTAATTCAGAATTGACGTGAAATTTCGTGGTAAAGCTTCAATTTCATTCACAAAGTAGTTAACTCCGGGGTTTAAAATGTACCACAATCGTATGGAATTGGATATATTGTCATTCATCACAAATCTGACTCCATATGTTTTGTCAGTAGAAAAACGTTCGCCAGTAATTTGGCATTTAGGGCCTCATCCTCTTATCTAAAATTAATTTTCCCTGACTCCAAGAGTACAGGTACCTACTTCTTATTCTGTTATTTAGCTACAAAACTGAAGGTCGAACGTCTAATACCAACAATATAATTCAAACAAGTTTACCGCCTACCACCTAAAGATTACTACAATTGATTAGTCGACATTAGCGGTATTGTTGCAATGCATTGGTACAATCAGACCACACATAATATACTTAGATAAATTATATTCGTAAATGGAAACACAATTCTTTTCAGACCTTTATTTTATACAAAGCAACACTGTTTAACACATTGTACATATAAAAATATAACAAATTATGAAAAGACACAACAAAAAAAATTAATAAATAAAATACGCTAACCGAAATACGTAGTTCATAGATCTTTAAGTAAGAGTGAGCGATGAAGATAAACAATAGACGTCAACAAGCTTTTTTCGAAATCCATATGCTAAGTAGATACATTATTAGTCATGCATTTTTTGTAAGAATACTTATATGTATCAGATCCATTATATTCACATTTAACAATTTTTATAAAATCATGTTTTTTTTTAATATCTTAACGATTATTCTATCATTGTGCTGTATAAAATAATTTATATAAAGCAAGGTCTAGGATATTTTTTCAATGTTGGTTAACAAAACGTACAAGTAGGTATCATATATTAATACTATGCGTTCCAAATAAGAATAAGACTGTCAGGATGACATTGCTTCGCATTTTGCAAAAACTTCATAAGTGATGAGAAGGAGTGTAAAAATAAATTCTAACAATATATATATATATATATATATATATATATATATATATATATATATATATATATATATATATATATATATATATATATATATATATATATATGTGTGTGTGTGTATTCTAATTGGTTTATTTTTATTTAGATTCCTTTATGGATTAGATCATGTTACCTTGCATTAAAAGTAGATGAAAAATAACTAACTTATAAGTGGCGTAACTAACACGACATTTTTATTTATATAGATTAACAGCTAGACAGCTTATTGATGAAAATAATATTATTAAAACGTTATGTGTTCTTCAATAAATCAGCAGTATTTTTTGCTGACATTACTAATTTCACATTTGTGATATGAAGTTGATAACGAGCGCTATCCTATTCTCAGTTGGAACGCATAGTACCTGTAAATTCTTTGATGTTGCGTGCAGACGATTATAAGTTTTCGTTCAAAACAAAAGTACCGTCGGCTTGTCGGTCGCCAAAATATCGATTTTTTTAACATCTATGTTCTTTCATCGCAGCACGCTGAATTCGAAATCACGGTTTCTAATCTATCACTTTAAAATGCTTACTTAGCAAAAACCTACATCGTTGAAAAGAGTTTCTGTATAGTATTTACCCAAGTTTTATAAATATCAAATACAATGGATATTATGACGTCATACAGGATATACATTACTAAATTTAAGACAAACAAATTTACTTGATATTTGAACTACTCTTAGCTACGATTCAGACCGACCTCGCATCGGCACAGCCTGAACGACATTTTACAATGGGGTTAAGGAAACTGGAACATGTAAGCAGGTATTACAGTTCATATTTCCGTCACATTTACGTTCGGCAGTGGCTAAATGACCTTCGAATTGCTCCAAACGGATTCCGTGACAGCCAGCCCCGTCGGAATGAAAAACTCCCATCCAAAAACTCCAAAGATTTTTTTTAAATAGAGGACAATAATACAAAGCAAATAAGCAGATGGCTATCCTGATGTACGGAGAGAACTATAGTTTCTTGACACCAGATGTTAATCGCGCGTTACTATTCGCGTGGCGAGGAATGCCACCTGCATAAGTTTACTGGCTACCTTACTCTCGAGACCGGAATACGGCAAGCGGCAATAGCGGCAAGCACCGACATTATTACGGCAGGAATAGGTCAGGCTACGATACCAAACAGGCGTGGATTCAGCCTTCAAAATAGGTTCTGGGCACAGCCGCTCGAAAATCGGCCAAGTGCGAGTCGGTGGATATAATTCATAGGATACTCCCCGAACCCGATCACAACGCCACCTTCCTTCTGAAATTGTGAAAAACCAAGTTTAAGAGTTCAGTCACGTACAGATGCACAGGAGAATTCATACTTCCATACTATCTGTGTTGCTATACTAATATTTGAAATATCATTCAAGATTAGTTATTTTGATAGGTAAAAATTTATATATTTTGACTCTGACGATCGTACAGGATTTTTGTTACTAGCTGTTGCCCGCGACTTCGTCCACGCGGACTTCGTTTACTCCGCACTGCTACTCCCCCGTAGGTGATAGCCTGATAATATGATAATAGCCTTTATGTTGACCCGACCTGTTAGTAATATTCATGCAAAATTTGAAGTAAATCCATGCAGTACTTTTTGAGTTTACCCCGGACATACATACAGATAAACAGACAAAAATTCTAAAAACTATATTTTTGGCTTCGATATCGATTGTAGATCACGCCCCAAGTATTCTTTTAAAAAAATATTCAATATACAGTTTTGACTTTCCTACGATTTTATTATATGCATAGATTACAGATATATGAGATATAAATAGACCGTAAAAGTGTAACGTCAAAAGGTTATTAGGGTTGTGGGCGTGCCCACAACTGTAGATCCGCGCCCAATACCAAACCTGGATAAGATGCTGCAGAATTCTACCACCTAATTAGTAATTAACCTTAGCTCGCCTATACGGAGATGTCTAGCAGTAAGGATCTATTTTTCATAAAGGATGGCAACACTCCCTTATATTTACAATATTGTCTATGTCCTTCAGGGAAATATTTCGCTTTTTATTTAAACATGCCCGTCGGCGTTTAACGTTTTTGAGTGTTCTTGTTGAAATACGTTGTTTTACATAAGTTTTTCTTCAAGGAGGGAGGGAGTCTTCAAAAATACCACGTGTGGGCACGGGAAGGGGGCAAATTTAAACTATTTTCTTTAATTCCTATTTTCAGAAATTTATTTCAAAACCATTACTATGTGAATACTAGAGAGAGGGGTCCAGGCTTATACTACGGGTGATCACTAAGAGAGAGGAGGGTTTTTTAAATATATCACATAGTATTAAATTACAACTTACGAGTTTATATATGTATAGGCTATTTTTTTTAGTTTAATTACATCCCTTATATAGCGTTCACAGGACGGTCTACCGAAAATCGAAACCGTAGATTTGGACCATAAATCTGAGACGAAAACCGTTGGAAAATTGTGTGAAAAATTATCGATTTTTTGAAGAAGTGTTACCGTAACTTTAGAATATTTGAATAAATCAAATTATACATAGTGTTTTTTTCTAAAAAAAATAGTAAAAGGAAATACACAAAATAAGCAATGTATAATGCGCCACATACTGCGCAAAGTACACAGCTGGTGTGATGGTTCCGCGAGCGCGATAAGTCCGAGCGATGTACGCTTTACATTACGTGCCGTGTAAATAAAAAAAAAATATTGTAATCATGACAAGAATGTAAATATGGCAAGTTTTCTTAATTTTCGGTACACCGCCCCTTACCCGCGGTATAGTTTTTGCGTAAAAAATTATCAAAAATTCTTCGGTATCTCCAACTTCACAAACTATTTTTTTTCTCGGTTTATTTACACTTACATATTCAATATCTAACGTTAAAACTCTGTAGCTCATTACATTTCTTTATTATATAATTATGCCAAAATTTACTGCACTCCAAAACTAGCTAAGTCTAGAAAAATGGTGTTTTATTTTTGATGTAAACTTTTAATTTGCCTAAGTTTATAGTGCTTGCCGTTGATACTGCTAAATAACTATATACCGATTCTGTTAACCGATTCGTTGCGGATGACACGGCAGCCTTGACATGATTGTTTTTAAAGTATGGCGCATGACACGGGAGACGTGTCGTTTTTAAATCGATTATATCTCCCTCAAATTGCATTTTAAAAGTGTCTACCCTAAATTTTTGTTCAGGGTAGATAGAACCTTTTAAAATGGCGGGTGACACGGTAACCGTGTCATCAACTTGTATGGCGTTTGACACGGCAGCCGTGTCATGAAATATTTGTACGCCGCCACTACTAACTAAAAGTTTTGCATAATATGGGCCACAACGAATCGGTTAATTAAGGCATCATCAAGGATATTTCACTAAAAATTGAAAACCATTCTGATGGTGTAAGAACCATAACCTATTAGCACGGCAAGTCGCGCGCGACATAAAGCCTTCGGTCGCACACGGTTTAATTTCTTATGTAGTTCCTTTGACGCGAAGCCCATAATAGCCGCGCGATCATGCCGCATCACGCCTTGCCGCGCGCACATAGGAAATTAAACCGCGCGCGGCAAGGAGATATGTCGCGCGCGGCAACAGGCGGTATGTCGCGCGCGACTTGCCACGCTAATGGGTTATGGCTCTAATTATAGTGTTACTTTTAAAGTACTGTCCGAAAGTGGTGTCAAGAGTCTTCGCAAGCGGCGTGTGTGTATGAAGAGAATGATGAAGAAAGCGAGACAAGCCTGCAAGGATCGTATTGTATGACACTCGGTTCCCTCTGCCTACCCGTAAGGGATCTGGCGTGAAGAGAGTATGTATGTGTTACTTTTAAAGGTCTGGCCAAATTTTCAGAGGCTATTCAGAATCGATAATATGTTCGGTTTATGTAATAAAAAAAATATTAAAAAAATCAAAATTTCATTTTTACCCGACAAAAAACAAAACACATGGATATTACTTCAATTACGCAATATTCGATCTAAAATATTTTAGTGCCTTCAACCAAATTAAAAGTAAACGGAAAAAATGTAGGTACTTAGACTGACAGATTACATAATAGTTACTATCGTAAATGTAAAATAACACACAGCCAGAATTACAAAGTTCGTTCACAAGACTCAGTGCGTCCAATTCATGAATTTAGTGGGATATTTTTTTAAAATGAATATTTTTATATTATCTTGTAATAATTTTACAATAATAATTAAAATGCACTTTCAATTCAATATTTAGTTCTTAATTTTTAAATTTAGCCGACCTTTAAAAGTAACCCTGTATAGTGAAACCGGTTATTTGTTAAATAACTGATTTTATTCGAGTAATTTCAATGTTATTACAAAATGACACCAAGTCCTGACAGTAAAAAGTGCCCAATTTAGGTATTTTTTTATGAACGCGTTTGGATATCTGAATAAAGAAACCTATGGAAATGTTACAATGTCATATATATACTTAGGTATGTAATAGTTTAGAAGACGAAATAATAAACATAATGGCGTCTTTGTCTAACATATGCAATGAAAACAATGCATATGTTAGATATTCTATACACAATAGTTTTGCTTTATTGACAACATTTTGCGTGACGTCACGAATGTGCCGAGTCGCCATTTTTCGTCGCTAATTTACTTACGTTGTAAACCATACATATACTCTGTGGACACTACCAATCAGGTTAAAATATAATCGTTTATAATTTTAATGTAATTCAGTAGTAGATGTAGTAGTACGCTAGTATCGTCACAATTATCTACTGCTACTGAAACTGAGTCTTAGTAACAGAGTCCCATTTTACCTTTTGAGTATGGAACCCTAAAACCCATTTTAACTAGGATAGTGACAAAGTGGACTTTATTACGAAATCAATAAGCTTCAAGGATAGTTTTATAGATAAGTATATACTATGTACGGTAAAATACAAAAGCATAGAACAATAATATTCTCCTGATAGAGTACCACGGAGTATGTAATCCGCCATGTTTTGTTGCGTAGGTATGCACATTTTTTTCGTAGGTATGGCAGTTCCATAGGTTTCGTTATTCAGAGGTTTGGATTCGTATTTTAAAAGTAAGGTAAGTTTAATCGCTCGTATCTGAAGTCTCTGGAGTCCTTATATGCATCATGGAAAATGTGCCAAAAGTGAATGCTCTACTCCTAGTTGGTCTCTTGGACCTAAACCTGTGTCATTTATCTCCGTCGACCTGTTTCCTAAACTGCATCGCATCTCCATACGCTTTCTTAACCGCCTTCCTATCTGTAGGTTTCCTTGATTCAGTCAGCTTAGCTTGATCGACGCTTTTGTCGACTCCTAGTAATTCCAGTTTGACCGGTGGTAACCATTGCCAAGTCCGTTTAACGTCGAAGAACAAGACTAGATATAGGACTGGCTCGTGGGAGTAGTTTTTCTTGAGGTTTAACACGTCTTGTGGTGGCACTGGCAGTGGGACTCCATTGTAAATATATCCCTTTGGCATTTTTGGATCTATTATTAGAGCAGGATACCATGGATACCCTCTGAAAGAAAAACAAGTAAATGAAAATTTTAACACAGATGTGCCTTTTTTTATTTAATATGATAAGTTAGCAAACAAGCAGATGGGTCTCCTGATGGAAAGAGTCAACCATCGCCTATAGACACCACATATTTTAATGGTGCGTTGCTATCTTGTGGCGAGGTCTAAAGCCACATGCATAAGTTTACCGGCTACCTTACCCTCCAAACCGGAACACGACAGTGACAAGCACTGACGCTATTGCGGCAGGAATAGATAAGGCGGTGGTACCAGACCCGGACGAGATAATGCAGAACTCTACAACCTAGTAGTCACGATGGCAGTGACTCGTATAGCCAATCGGTCGCCTTTTACGACCTGCCTGGCAGAAAGATTTTACAACGTAAAAAGTAAACGTCGTGAGATACATCCAAGATATTCACTGATTCTTTTGCTACCTAATGAGTGGTGATCCCCATTGTCGTACATGACAAATTGAATAGCAATCTTTCCACTTGCAATAGCAAATACCGACTACTTATGTGCCCTCCGATACACGCGAGTGTAACTAATGTAATACCAGCAGACTTTATGAGATTTTCTTACATTGGACAGTTTGTTCAATGTAATGTTTGGTGTTTACACGTGTTTTTATTGTTTTCATTTTTTTGAAACTTCCCAGTAATCAGCCTGGACGGGTGGTCTGGAACACCCTATATACAACATGAAACCTAAGGCCAAGCACTCCAAACACCAGGTTTTCCAGAATTCAATGGTCTGAAATATATTTTTTTTTTGCAATTTCATCTACGATCCTTTATGATCCTATTATTTTTTAAATTATTAAATAGCAAACAAGTACTGATGGTTTTCCTCATGGAAAGAGACCAACGCCTATAGACACTAAGGATGTTAATGGTGCGTTAATTTTAATGTGGCGGGATGGCAATGCCTACCTTACTCTTCAAACCTTAGCACGACAATGGCAAGAATTGACGCTATTCCGGCAGTAATAGGTAGGGATGGTGCCCAATACCCGCACGAGATGTGGCAGAGCTGTATCATTTAGTAGTTATAATGGTAGAGACACGTATAGCCAATCGGTCGTCTTTTACGACCTGCCTAGCAGAAACGCAGTTGGGCTATCCTTCAAAGGAGCCCGGAGCAACACGGAGTCTTAGAAGTGGCCTAGTAAAATAAATATCCACACGTCGTCGGTTAATTCGCTAGTAGTAGGTGAACCCGAGATGCTACATGGGTACTTACTCCAGCGTCGTAGGTACCTATTGGATTTTGTAGATTAAATTGTAGAAAAAATAAAAGGTTTTCATTTCAATAGTGAAAAAAATCTACAGATAAAAAAATTAAAAAAAAAAACTGTGACATGAAAACATTTAGTGTTTTCATGTCACAGTTTTTTCCTGTCGCGTCAAATTAAGGTAAGGTTCATTTCCACCTAAAATTTAGAAAATCTGCCGATTCAAGTGTAGGGAATGGGAGGGTCACAAATTTGCAAAGAAAACGTTGTTTTGATGTTCTCGAGCGCGTCTGTATTTTCTTTTATTATATAGGAAATGATGTAATAGTAACGAAAAAAATATAATCTGGCAATTTCCACAAGCCGAAGTTATTGGAATTTTGTTTTTTTTTTTCTGTCCTAGTTACCCACATCGAGAGCCTCAATAGTATGCAAGGTACCCCCCCCCCCCCCATGTTAATCTGACATGCTCGAGTAAATCCCCTCTTGGGCTCCCCTACTATAGAGTCCTCAAGTCAATAAATGCACCGGATCACTAAGATTCACAAGTTTTTCAGATGGCAACATCCCTGGTGATCGCCACGATATAATTTACCGGCCATTATTGCTTGCTTCTTACAATAACCGGCATCGACAGCTTTATGTGCTCATCTGAAGGTGGTTATACCACCAGATTTTTAACGGTTCAACATTTTTTTGCCTGAATCCGGGACCGAACTTAAAACCTCGTAATCTGTTTACGGAATATCTCGTAAAATTTTTAAGTAACTATCGATTACGATTCAATACATATAGTTCCGTGACAGACAAGGAGCTTTAAGACAGTTTGGGCTACGAATTTAGAATCTAACCTGCATTTAGCCCAAACTAATTGTAACGGCTCGAGCTGCAAATCTGGTTGCGCGGCTTTGGCTGGGGTTTTCGACGCCGATCTCGTACCGCGGACCTGTAAATATAAAACAGAAGTAAATAATTGGGTTCAATTGTGGTGTAAGGAAGGCGCGACGGCGTAGAATCAACGTGATAGGCGGGCGTGGGGAGAGTTGTGAGCTTAATGTGTGTGGTGTGTGGTGAATCAAGAGTGTGTTTGGTGTTTGGCGATGTTTGGCGTGCGAGCCATACGGGTTGTACGTGTGATGTGTTTAGTATGTTTTTAGTGCGTGTATATGTGTTTGGTGTGCGTGTGCGTGTACATGTGTGTTTGGTGTGCGTGTGCGTGTGTTTGGTATGTGTGTGCATGCGTGTTTGGTGTGCGCGTACGTGTGTTTGGTTTACGTGTGTGTGCGTGTGTGTGTGTTTGGTGTACATGTACGTGTGTTTGGTGTGCGTGTACGTGTGTTTGTTGTGTGTGTATGTATGTTTGTTGTACGTGTGCGTGTGTTTGGTGTGCGTGTGTTTTTTTTTTTAATAGAAAAAAGGGGCACTCGAGCAGGAGGCTCACCTGATCGTAAGTGATTACCGCCGCCCATGGACAGCCACATCACCAGAGGTCTTGCAGCTGCGTTGCCGGCTTTTTAAGAAGGAGTATGCTCTTTTCTTGAAGGTGCCTAAGTCGTATCCGTTCGGAAACACCCCCGCCGGTAATTGATTCCACAGAGGTGGTGTTTGGTGTGCGTCCGTATGTCTGCGTGCGTGTACGTTGGTGTGCGTGCATGTGTGTGCGTGTGTGTATTGGGAGTTTAGTGTATTGTTTGGTGTGTGTATGTGTGTGGCGAGTGTAGCGCGCGGTGCACTCACGCTGGGCGGGTGCGGCGCGCGGGCCGCGTCGGCCGCCATCCGCCGCGACTCAGCGCCGCTCGAGCTCGACCTAAACGTACACAAATATATATTATCACGCCACTTTCATCGTGAATTAAGCATGAACTGAAATTGTATACACGCTCTAGTTCACTATGATGTATTTGTCAATTGATTATGATTATTGGTTGATATTTACGGCGACATTACGTACTTTTTAGAATCCTGTAGCAATACATTTTCTACAAATCCTCGGCGGTTACGACCTTTTGCTCGCGACTATACATAATACTCTATAATACGCTGCAACGCTGCTTAATATTTACTTTAGCAGGACGAATTATTATTTTTTTAGCGTTAGAGCGAGTGTTAATAAAATAGAACACGACTTCTACTTAGCATAGTTTCTCTTAGTACGAAGTACATTAACTCTTTGAGCATAAGCTAGATGAAGACTGGTATAAATGTGGTACCCTTCGCTGGAACTGAGCGAGCACGAGTGGTCTGAGCCGTCCTCGTCGTCGTAGTGCGTGCAGGAAGAACACGACTGGGACCAGGCGGAGGTACTGCTCGACGATCTGCAACAAATATACGTCTCTATCATTAGGTGTATTTTTTTTACTTTATAGGTATAACCACAGAATATTGGAAACTAATATAGTCAATGTAAGATACAAGTAATATTCAAGCAACGCAAACATAGACACCTCTCACGAGCGCGATATCTCGAAACCAGATATCGCGTCCGTGAGAGGTGTCTATGTGTGCTATGCTCGCATATTACTTGTATGTAATATTAACTTCTGTTAGTCTCTAGTATTCTGTGGCATAACTGTCCCGTATTGATCCCGAACTCCTTTTAAGAATAAGCCAACTGCTGTTCTGCCAGGCAGGTCGTAAATGGCGATCGATTGGCTATTCGAGTCACTACCATCGTGGTTACTAGATGGTACAGTTCTGCATTGTCTCGCCCGGGTCTGGTACCTTACCTATTCCTGCCGCAATAGCATCCGTGTTTGTCGCTGTCATGTTCCAGTTTGAAGGATAAGGTAGCCGGTAAACTTATGCATGTGGCTTTAGACCTCGCCACAAGATATCAACGCACCATTAAAATCTTTTAGTTCACGGCTACAAAAACGTATATGATTTGCAAGATCTACATTATGATTATCAACAGAGGAGAATAACATTTGGAAAAAATACGGAATTGCGCTGCGTTGCGATGCGGCTCGCTCCGTCTCGCTGCGGTCCCTCTTAATGGAGCTATGCAGCATTTTTCATTGCAATGCGGCCCACCTCGAACCCTCTGCAGACCGTCTCAGTGTGCTCGGATCCGTAACATAGGTAACATATTTTTAAGCTGTTGTAAGTTACCTGTACTTTCTTTCTACCAAATTAAATCTTTAGTTTCACTAAGAAAGCTTTGTAGAGATTAATTGTTGTGTTGAAGATAAATTGTACTTCGATGGCAATTTCAAAATCAGTAGGGCTACTCTTGAAAACCAATTTCAATTTTAAATGAATATTTAATGAATTTTGAAGTATTTCGTACTCTGGAGAACATACTCAATTATTGGATTCGGCGACAGCGCCACACGGATTTCGATATATTTTGGAACTACTTATTATTGCGTTTATTCGTTATTTTGTTTAAAACGGTACTTACAATTTCCACTTGTAACACTAGCTTGACATGTAAGGATGACATATATTTCCAATAATTAGGTCGTTACTATACTGAATCAATGTGGGCAATATTGGTTTCAAGTGTACCGTTTTTGACGATATTCGAAACTTATTGTTTTTATCAATATTGGCTTAAGATGTATATTGTTTTCAAGAGTAGGCCTGCTGTTCTTATTCTTCTTTATCGTTGTGGTTGAAATCTTTCTAACTCCTAACAATATTGTAAATCATCACGCCCGGTTCCCTTGCGGGGTAGGCAGAGTAAACCGAAAGCGTGTATACTTTCCGGTTCACCGCGATTCACCGGTTTATCGGTTGGCGACATAAGTGGTGATCTTCATCGCCGTATTTACCGACATGTTAACAATTATCGACCATTTCTAGAAGCAACCGGGACCGATAACTTTACGTGCTCATCCGAGGCACGTGAGTGGTAATACACCACTCCAACAATACGTTGGTGATACACATTGATATAAAAACCCAAGATGCACAGTGTCCCAAAAACGTCCTCCAAAAATTTCAAATAGAATTGCGTCGATTTTAAAAAACCACCCATTTTTTATAAAACCACCTTTTTAAAAACCACCATAAAACTTGCGCTTAAGGTTGGATACGCAAAAACAATTTTTTTTGCCATATCTATAACTAGTTGTGTGAAATTAGGGACAGTTTTTAGTGTCAGTTTTGTTCGAGACTGTGCATCTTGGGTTTTTTATATCAATGGTGATACGTTAAGTATCACAAAGGTAACAACTTTGGTATACAACTATTTTTAATTTTTTTTTCTGATCTAACCCCAAAGTAAGTAAATTATTTGCTTGTGTTATGGGTGTTAGTCAACGATACTAATACATATATATTTTTTTGTATATGTAAGAAAACAAAGCATACCTAGACAGCGCTAGATCACTGTCAGAGCCGACCTCGCCCGGCGGCCCCCTGTACTGCATGAAGGAGGCGGGTACCGGGGTCGACAACGACTTGCCCTCTCCGCCAGACATGCCCCTGGACATTACATAAAATAAATTCATTTCACCCATTCACTCAAAAAGTGAAATCTAAATACAACAACAACCTGTAATTAGTGTCAGTATATATTTTTAAATCTACATACCAGTAGCTAAATATTTATAAATCTACATACTACATACACCAAGAGCCAATAACGGATTTACTTTTTCTAAAATAAACTTTATATATATATATATATATATATATATATATATATATATATATATATATACATATATATATAATAAACTTTATATATATATATATATATACACATATATATATATATATATATATATAAACACATAAATAGCATCAAAATTGGTTTATCAGTTTGGGAGTAATCGTTGACAAAAAATTTTGTTTTTCGACATAACTTCGAAATTTTTCAACCATTCGTTTTTTGGTATTCTACGAATTTAAGTACTAAAAACAAAAACAAACAAACAAACAAAAACAAATTACTTCGAATGCTGTTTCAAAAATCAAAATCTTTGATTTTAAAAATTTAAAGCTTTTCAAATATTAAATTTACGTTGTTTTCAGCAAACTTACTTAATATTTTTGAAATAACTTTCAGGCTAATACACCGATTGACTTAAAAATCTTATCAGCTTGTTTCCTTTAAAAACTGCGTCAAATACCATTAATTGGATCAAAATCGGTCAATTTGTTTGGAATTTATCAATGACGAAAACTTTTAAAAAAATGTTTTTTGATACTGCTTCGAAATTTTTCAATCTATCGATTATTTAGCTAAAGGAATATTTTAGATCTCAAAAATTCAGTTGAATACCATTAAAGAATTGGTATGGTATACCATGAAAGATCGAAATCGATCATTGTTTCCAAAATATACAGCTTTTCTACTGTCGTTTTTAAAAAATAGATGTTAGAACTAAAAAAAATGTGCTTATAGTCAACTAAAAAAAATTGTGCTTATAGTCTACTCTTTTGTGCAATACCTTAATTTAGCGGGAAGTTTTAGAGATGGCCTGCAGGGTCAACCGTTTACACATTTCTTTTTATTTAATTTTGTTTGGCTATACAGCCACGTGGCTGAACGCGCCAAACCAAAACCAAAACGAGCGAAACGCGCTTTGCTTGCAACGGCGTGTTTCTTGTTCCAAATTCAAAAAACGCGCCGTCAATTATTTCATTTTCCTGCGTAGGTAAATGCGATACTTCGCAAGCGCAAGCAATTCAAAAGTAACGACACTATTTCCGCGCTTGTTTGAGAAAAATATACAAGGGTAGATTGAAAAGTATTCGGCCTAACCAAGAAAATAAACACATACTAAATCAGGTACATTTTTATTTTTCTACATAATCACCATCAAATTCGATGCACGTTTGCCATCTCCCATTCAAAGCATTTAGACCGTTGAAAAACAACTTCTTCCTTAGAGTCAAAATATGTGTCTACTGCTGTTTTGACTACGTCGTTTGTCGAAAATCTTTGACCTCCCAAATGCTTTTTTAGGTTAGGGAACAGAAAGAAGTCTAATGGTGCCAGATCAGGTGAATAAGGAGAATGCGTTAATAGTTCAAAGCCACAATTGTGGATTTCAGCCATTGATTGCACAGACGTGTGAATACGGGCTTATCTTGATGAAACAGGACTTTTCTTCCGAGCATTCCTGGACATTTTTCTTTTATTTCCTCTCGTAAACGACGTAGTAAGACATAGTAGTAATCAGAGTTTATAGTCTGACCCCTTTCAAGATAATCAATCATAATCACACCCTTCGAGTCCCAGAATACTGAAGCCATTACCTTATTTGCTGACGAAAGCGCCTTAGCCTTTTTGGGGGGTGATGAACCAGGTCTTTTCCACTGTTTAATTGTTGTTTTGTTTCTAGCGTACAATAATGAACCAATGTTTCGTCCATTGTAACAAAACGATTAAAAAAATCATTTGCATCGGCTTCAAATAACTCCAAACAGTCACGTGAAATAGTCAATCGCGTCCTTTTTTGTTCAATTGAAAGCAGTTGCGGAACCCACCTCGCAGACACTTTGTGGAAACCCAATTCGTTGACTATGATATTTTGAGTTCGTTCATAAGAGACGGCTATAATCTCGTCTATCTCTCTTATTTTTAATCTGCGGTCTGCGGTCTTAAATCAAGGACTTTTTTAATATTTTCGTCAGTAGTGGATGTCGAATGCCTTCCAGATCGGGGTTCATCTTTCACACTCTCTCTGCCACGCTTTTCTGCCATCCATTTTTTGACGGATGAATAAGACAGAGCAGAATCTCCTAATGTACTGACCATATATTGACCCGACCTATTAGTAATATTCATGCAAAATTTGAAGTAAATCCATGCAGTACTTTTTGAGTTTACCCCGGACATACATACAGACAAACAGACAAAAAATCTAAAAACTATATTTTTGGCTTCGATATCGATTGTAGATCACGCCCCAAGTATTCTTTTAAAAAAACAGTTTTGACACTCCTACGATTTTATTATATGTTTAGGTTACAGTGCTTTTACTATTCTTCATTTATCTAACATTCTCAACTTGATATACTTCAATATTTTATTATTAAATGATATTTGGTTTCTTACTGTGGAAATACACGCCGACTACGACAATTTATTAATTACTATAAATATAACCATAGTGTTAATTTTACTCCGCATATCTAATTTGATATAAATTATTGTTTACTAATAAAATTATTTCTATTTTCTTACTTTTTAAATACGCGTTCACTCAACGAAATTATAAATATATTTTTCAACTATTACTCTAATGTCAACTTTACTACCTTTCATACATATTTAATCATTATTTATTATGAAAATTATTCTACTTCCTCACCGTTTAGATACACGTTGATTAAGTTCTATATAGACTGGTTGATTAATTTCATTTAGATGCATCTTGCCCATTTGATTTAATTGGCTTATTCGTTTTTTCAAGATCTGTTTCTGGCAATTATTAAAAAAAAACAATTAAGCACTGCAAGCAGATAAGTGATTAAGAATAATGTCTTCACTTTTAAGAACAAGGTTACTAAAGTAAAAAATCAAGACAAACTATGCTTGGGACACATCCATCTTTGCTATAAACACTGGTCACTGTTATAAATGATGCAAGTAAAAATGTAGAATTACAATTAATTGCGAAGAAAACCATGCTTATGCTACTTGTAAGATAAATAATCGTAATAAATATGAGGTTTTTAGATAGATAGTATGGTGTTGGAACAAATAAATGAGTTTGTACATATACCAGTATATGAAAAAATATATGCTTTCAGCACAATAGAAGGTTAAATATAGAGTATCTGGAGCGAACGTAGGGAACAGAATGTGAGAAGGGGCCTCTTAAAGCACAATGTCAGAGTGTTTTCTTGTCCCCCATAATTTTGTGTTTATCCCAACGCTACTGTATGGAAACAAATGCTCTGGGTATCATAAAAAGGGCGTGAACACAGAATTAATGAAGTCGAAATTAAGAATTACGGAAAAACTGGTGTATACTCGTGTATCGAGTTCATGATGCTGAAAAAGGATTTGTGTTTGAAAGTGTGAAATTGAAAAAGGTCATGTTACTGTAGTTGAAAAAGTTGGTTTTAAGCTCACTGTATCATTGTACGCGTACATCTGCCGATTCCATGTGCTGAGCTGAATCTATTCCTACTAATCTATCGCCAGGAAAACATTCTATTTTATTAAATCAATATCACCACATCACATCAGCGTGAAATATTAATTCAATCTCCAGATCATCACGATTCTCTTATTTTCTGTTAACAAAATGGATAGGGATTTCAAGCGTGATATTTTATGAACATGTAACGACAATGGCTTGTTCCTAACGATAACCGAAACCTACATAATGTTATGCTACCTAAAACATAGGATTTCAACTACCTTGCCTTAAAACCAGGCCACGCTCTGGCCAACCTGTCGGTGGTTTAACATGGCGTAATTATTCTTTGCTATGTGATCAATTCTATCGATTGTACAGTACAAATGTATATCTAGCGATCAGTAACTGATCGCTAAATATATATTTGTATAAACTAGTTAAATGAGTTCATCATTGCAGATGAAATTCACATTTATATTGATCAATACTTCCGCCACGTTTAACCACCGACACGTAGCTCAGTTGGTTAGAGCGTCCAGTCGAGTCAGTTGTTCTTTAAGTATTTTTAGTTTTCCCTAGCACGGGATAGGTGCTAAAAATAAAGCCTTTAAAAATTTACACACTAATCCGTGCTCATATGTCTTAATGGATAACAGTTGTCAAGAAATCTTCAACGCAACAATAAATTAAAAGTAAATTCGCGTTATAACAATATTTTTTCTTATAACGATACATACAAGTTTTTTTTTATGTTATAAGATAGCAAACAAGCAGATGGGTCTATAGACACCAAAGGTGTATGGTGCGTTGCTATCTTGTGGCGAGGTCTAATGCCATATGCATAAGTTAACCGGCTACCTTACCCTCCAAATCGGAACACGACAGCAACAAGCACTGACGCTATTGCGGCAGGAATAGGTAAGGCGGTGGTACCAGACCCGGGCGCGACAATGCAGAACTCTACCACCTAGTAGCCACGATGGTAGTGACTCGTATAGCCAATCGGTCGCTTTTTACGACCTGCCTGGCAAAACGGCAGTTGATCTATTCTTCAAAGGAGCCCGAAATCAACACGGGGATAAGTTTCAACGCTCCTAAGATGGACTACGGCAATATAACTTATCTGCTAAGGAAGATTTCTAATATTTCATCTTTGCGTGAAGTCGTCAACTTATACAGTGGTCACTTCACCTCTATGACTATCATACTATAGGGTATTCACATATTAATTTACAGGAAAGGCATTTCTACCGTCTATTTCTTCTACATCTCTTCAAGTGCCCAGCCGAATTGCTGCAATATATTCAAACGTACAACAGTTATCGAAGTTTAAAATCCTTTTTTCGTTTTAACATTTTCCATACAGGAAACAAATGTATTTTTTTTTCATTTACGCCTATATAATTTTTTTATTATTTAGGTGAAAAATGTAAATCACATCTTAGACTAAACTTGTGCCTCTGGAACAGACTTTATTTTGTCTAAATTAATAAGTCAATAAAATAATTTTATACTACACCTATTCGGAAAGCACATTAGTTCTTACTTGAAAAACGAGAAGAAAGTACCTAATTCCAAGCGAACCAATATGCGGGCGGCAAAAATGTATGGGATTTACTTTCTCCCCTTGGGGAGAAAGTAATTTTCTCCCCTCCTTTAACTTTTTAAAATTCATAAGTTTGTATCTCGAAGCACATCAAAATGTTACTGGCTACTAGCATTTACTAAGGAAACTTGGCAGTATGTGCTTTATTTCATTTGCCTCCTCAATATTAAAAAAAAAACGATTGTACGCGCGAATTTTCTTTTTTATTGTATCTTCTTCTTACATTCTGTTCTGATGCTATGACTAGTAGCAAGAATGAAGATTTATTTACGCCGCCTGAATTAAAAGAAACTGCTCAAACAGTCATTTTAAACCTTTTGCCAGAAAACTCCAAGCATAAGTACAACAAAACATATGAAGAATTTATGGAGTGGAAAGGCAAAAAAAATGCGATTTCTTTTTCGGAAAGTGTGTTGATATGTTATTTTTGTAAAAAAGCTGAAAAATATAAGCCAAGTACCCTATGGAGTATATATTCATGTTAAAAACTACAATGTTGGCCAAGAATGATTATGGCCAAATATTGCGGAATATAAAAAACTTTCGGCATTCCTCAAAAGGAAAATAAAATTGGGTTTCAATAATTGTAATAATTTTAATATAAATTTTAACTAAAATGTTTTCATTTTCCTCATTGGTGTAGTATAAAGCAGTATGTATCACTCGGGAGAAAATGCGATAGCTAACTTGAGTGTATTGAGCTCAAACTACACTCTCGTAAGGTATCGGTCATTTTCTCGCCTTGGTGAACAAACTACTATTGAAGCTTAATATATTATGTATACAAAACATAAGTAGGCGTTAAAATAAAACAAACAACATCAAACGACAAGTAAAAATGGGCTATAACTTACCGGACATAACTCCCCATCAATAAGTCAAGTAATATATCTCAGTACTGCCAATTTGCATTTAAAGCTTAACATTGGAAACAGTTACGATCACCCAATTTTAGATGATTACATATATATATATATATATATATATATATATATATATATATATATATATATATATATATATATATATATATATATATATATATATATATATATATATATATATATATATATATATATATATATATATATATATATATATATATATATATATATATATATAGGCACAACGTCTATTATAATGTTTTTGGTCTCTAGGTTTTATTTAGACTCTTCTCAAAGGCCTTAGGATCAATGTTATAGATTTATTTACGCGTTATTTAGCGAAGTCTTAGCTAAGTGCCACATAAATAAGAAATTACGGTACATAATATATAAAACAACTATCCGCAAATTTTTATATACCTCTGTGAGACCACTGAAACTATTACTTACATAGCATAAAAGTGTAAGTGAAGTGCTGTTCGATTCCCTTACGGATGCTTCGGATACGACGTAAAACATGCGTTAAGTAATACGTGTCCTTGATTATACTTTTTTATAAGATAGCAAATAAGCTGATCGGTCTCCTGGTGGAGAGAGACTACAAAGTTCTATGGACACCAAAGATGTTAATGGTGCATTGCCATCTTGTGGCGAGGACTAATGCCACATGCATAAGTTTACCGGTTACCTTACCCTCCAAATCGGTACACGACAGTGACAAGCAAGGCTGCGGCAAGAATAGGTAAGGCGGTGGTACCAGACTCGAGCGAGACAATGCAAAACTCTACCACCTAGTAGCCACGATGGTAGTGACTCGAATAGCCAATTGGTCGCCAAAAGAGCTCAGACCAAATCGGGAGATTGCAGATGTAAATTAAATTACCCTAATTTCTTTTACAAGATTTACAAATTGTTTGGCATGTAGACGGGTGATTCTCCGTATAGAACACAGACCAAATGAATACTAACCATACCATTCGGAAGGAAACGTGTCGCCACGTATATGAGCAAACGCTCCTATCACTGTCAAAAATGTGTTTGTAGATATATCATGAAAAACTAGAAATAAACCATGTTTTACTGTATTATCGTATCGAATGAGATGATAAGGTTTAAAAATTACCCTTGAAGTGATATTATTTCATCGGTAAGTAATATGTCGGTATTTCTGTGTTTAATTACAAGCTACACTAACAAACTAAGAAATTGTCTTGGAAGACGTATCCATTTAATCTGTGGTATAGAAGCGGTCTCAGCAATGACCTGAAGGCATGCATTTGAACAAATTATTCACACCTAAAGAGATCCGGCGAGGAGGCGGCCTTGTCCTTGTCGTGTTTCCGCGGCCGGCCGCGCCCCTTCTTCTGCGGGGAGCTGCCGCGGCCCAGGCTGGCCGACAGCGTGGGCAGAGACGCTGCAACATACCAATACGCTTATCTTAAGCTTCAGTACATCGAAAGGAAAAAAGGAACCCTTATAGGATCACTTTGTTGTCCGTCGCTTTATCCAAACACTTTTCTCAGGAACGCGTGGAGGTATTAAGCTGAAATTTATATCAAATACTTAGGTCTACTGTCCCTTGGAGCTGTGAAAAAATCAAACTTCTAAGCCAAAGCAATCAAAAGATACAGCCGTTTATGCTGCAAATTTCCGCAAACTTTCGAAACTCGCAAGGGAATCAATACCTACAGGATACTTTCCGTGAACTCAGAATCTTGAAATTTGGTACAAAGCAACGTCTTATCTATACATATAATAAAATCGTAGGAAAGTCAAAACTGTACATTGAATATTTTTTTAAAGAATACTTGGGGCATGATCTACAATCGATATCGAAGCCAAAAATATAGTTTGTAGAATTTTTGTCTGTTTGTCTGTATGTATATCCACTGTAAACTCAAAAAGTACTGCATAGATTTACTTCAAATTTTGCATGAATATTACTAACGGGTCGGGTCAACATAATACCTACATATTATTACGCTATCGCAGACGCAGACGGAGTCACGGGCAACAGCTAGTTATATAATATTATGATTTGATAAGTATCAGACTCCGTTTATCGTAAATAACCACAATAAACATTATGGTGGCTAACATTTGTCAGATATGCGTGAATGGAGAATGTTAGTGAACTAGAATAACCCCTAGTTTGCTTTGCCTACACCTTAAGTAAACCGCCTTTCCTGAAAATGTACAACCCTTCGGCTGAGTAGAGTAAACCGAGCATCGATAAATACTATATTTCTCATTCTAGATTTCATTTTGTTGTTTTTTCTTGTTCGTCCCCGTGATCTATAGATTTTCGTGTTCATTACAAAAAATTACAAAGTTACTAACAACCAAACCCTTGCTCTTTATCATATTAGCGTAGATAATCGGTCATAATATGATTGACATATTATGGCTTTGCTTACCCAATAAAACATTTGAGAATAAATAAAAAAAGTATACCTTCTGATCCGAAACTCTTCGGAGGCACAGCTAAAGTGGACGGCGCAACCAAAAGAGTTGGTTTTCGAAGACCACCCAACAAACCCAGTCCTGGAAATATTTTACAAGTTGTAAATGTGTAGACAAAATATATTATACTAGAAATTTTATCCCTCTTATTATACCCTTAAGGGTTATTTTTTTTTAAAGTAAGCCCATATTTGACCCCCGAGTCTTCAACTGTCTTGTTGACAATGGAAAATGATGAAGATCCATACAAAGTTGGCCTAAAAAGCTACACATATTGATGCATGCTTACCGTATTGTAATTCATTATTAATTCCTTCTGAAATGTAAATTGTATCACGGACACTTTTTATAATACTAAAATTCACGAAAAACTTTCAAAGATTAACATTACTTGAATTCACAATAATTGTGGACGATATATCGCGATGTATAATTATTACTCATCGCAATATATCGTCCACATAAATATAATTCGTTTTTTTATATCACTCATCATGAAGATTATTTGATTGACCATAGTAATAAATATTTTCATTTTTGTTGCATTTTATACAATAGTTTGTTTAAAATTTTGCGTCTTACTATCCAACATTTTTTTAATTTGTTAAGTTGGTTATAAATAAAAGAAAGTGTTAACTTAATGGCAGAAAAGAAAAGTCTCTGATTGAGAAATAAGAAAATGCGTACAAGTTTGATTAGTTACACGACTTTCCAATTAAAATCCTTTTAAAATTTACTTGCTTTTAAAAAATGTCCGTTAAATTCTAATATGGGATTATTGTACACTAAATTAATTTGATAATTTTGGCTGACGCTATATTCTTGTGGTACTTTAGGCCGCTCTCATCGATCCTTTCATCAAAATCGGTTCGCGATTCAGCCAGCAGGTTTAGCGATTAAGCTGTGAACGCGTTATATAGGATACTACCCGAATCCAATTATAGCTAAATTATTCCCGAATCCATAAAACACACATAAAAAAATCAACAACATCGGTCCAGCCATTTGAAGCCACTAGAATTCGCAATACGTCCATGGTATTTTTTTTAATTATCGATAGGGAAGCGCTTGACCACGATCTCGCCTGATGGTAAGCTAAGATGCGGTCTAAGATGGAACGCGCTTCCCTAGAAGGTTCATGTTCACTCTTCTCTTGAAGATCACCAGTTTGTACTCGTCGGAGAACACACAGGTATCATCTAAAAACTTTATTAGGTACGTATTTTTGGCTAATGTACTTTCTATTTATCTAAATATATTTAATCTTTAAAAAATAGTGATTATATATATATTACCTTTACTAGGTGTTTCTGGTTGTTTAGAGGGTGATTTTTCAGGTGTTGCCAATTTCTGTGTCCGTTCCACACTCTTTTTAGTTGTAGCTGGAGTTTCCGAGTCTGTGGTTGGTGTATCTGTTGACAAAATATTTTATCATTATTACCTCTATCAAATAAATGCTTCATGCTATAAATACAGAAGTGAATAGTTTTACTACGGAATAAATATTTCCCTACAATGCAACGAACACAGGGTTTTAATAATTGTCCATCATTGTGAAGAGAATGATTCCATTTACGGCAGAAATTCTATGGTAAATATTAACTGTGTATTACGCTTTTGTTTGTGCCTAGCTTATTTTTTTTTAAATTACGAATAGAACACGTTTAAAACATTTCTTATTATTTAGTGCCTAGGTATTTTTTCCTATCCTTCCGAACTAAACCAGGAACAAAGTATGAAGGGAAAATTAATCACAATTCACTGAGTTTAACACCTCACGCGATCGTCGTAACAAATCGATCACTCGCCTATAATGATGGATGTTTGAGAGCCCGCGCTTTTTTTTTGTAGAGAGTTTAGGAAATCTGTTTATTCATGTATTTTAGTTTATATTAAGTATATATGAATTATACATCAACGTACTTTGCATTAAATTTCCTATTTACTTATAAAAAGTAACGTAAGCTTACTTGATATTAAAATCCTGTGATGCTTATTAACTTTGGGAAATTTGTTACATCCTCTTACTTTGTTCACTATATAACACTAATTGTTCACACTATCACTCAAATAACACTTACACTTCAATATTTACACTATCAACTAACAATCACATAAATTACACACTTAGGGATAAAGTAACTATTTCACAAAATTGTTATAAACACACCGATAAAAACGGCAATTTTGGAGTGCAAAGTATCTTTTCTGTTGGCCACCGATCGATTACGTAATGAGTCATTACTATCTTGGTACTAGGCATGGAAATGATTGCTATTTTTAAATCATTATCATTCGATGAAATTAAAAAAAAATCGCAATGATTTCGCATGATATCGCTAACAATGATTTTCAGGTTCTAAAAAAACCTCAATAACATTTTTGCCCCACCCGGGGATCGAACCCGGGACCTCATGATCAGAGCCGAATAGGCTACTTCTATATTACAAGGCAGGCTTTAGAAGTTAATATATATCTCAAAAAAAGTTATCATGATATGAGTTTAGTATGCAATTTAGGCCAAAAACGTACTTCAAAATTTTCTCTATTTTGTTTTAAATGTTTAAAACTCAAATGTCTTTTAGATGTGTACTGGAAGTTTTGTATGAATACTCTTTTACATAATATACATTTAGCCTTTTTTCGTTAGATTTAGATTTGGTGTTTTTCCTGTGTGTTTTTCATAATGATTCCATATAAGTCCACACTCATTGTATTTATTTTGACCATACTTATACTAACACTACACACTAAAGAACAATGAGTCACGATACTTGACAACATTTCAGTTACTGTTTTATTCACTTTATTTTTTTTAGTATGTTTATTCGATATGTATAAGTATGAATTTCCACGGGTTTGATTCCGTCCCACGGCTACAAAACACCTTGAATATTTTGTCCTCACTCGGTCAGCGATCAAAATATATATAAATGTGCCAAAATATACCGAGATATATATGTCGACATATTTTGATGACGTCAAAGAAATATATATTATAAGCAGCATCTACGGTCATTCCAAAATTTATATAGAAAATATGTCGTAATATGACAAGCTATGATTCATATTAATATACAGACTAACTAGTGAGTTACCTTCAATATATGATGATCATACATAGTGGCGATCATATATGACGAGAAAAAAATAACAATAAAAAAATAATATCAAAATACTTCTTAGTAAACTTAGTAAACAGTACACCGAGAATCCTATATTTACCTGCGCCATACTTGGACACCGGGAGGACGCACGTGTCGCGCAGCGCGCTATCAATACAGAATACATAGGTAGGTACAAAACAAACGGCTCGTCTTGCTTAGAGAGTATAATATCCACATTTCACTTATGTTTAGAGTAATATTGGTCAAAAATTAAGTCCTAATTTTATTATTGCATTTTAACGAGAATCGTGTACCGAGTACTCTTCAGAAGTATCGAAGGCAACTCACCAGTCTATCAAATATGTATGTATAAACGTAAATGTAAGGTATGGTTACCGTTGTCTGGGGCAGGGCGTGTGGGGTGTGTGGGGTGATGGGCGCGGGCGGAGTGCGAGGCGCGGCCGCGGCCCCGCCGCCCGCGCCGCCCGCGCCCGCGCCCGCGCCCGCGCCACCAGTTGCGGTTCACTTTGCCCACCTCCGCCGCAGGGGACGACTCGCGCTGACAGACACAACACACTTACTTTTAACACCACCACTCATTTAAGCACAGGCGTATGATTTTATTTCGTTTTATTTTATTTTGTATCTATTGTGATGAATACCTATTATTAGTACCTTATGCTATACCATATGTTTTTATTATAATTTTGTATAATTCATGTACCGATTAAGTTGTTAAACCTGCGTGTTTTTTTCTTGTGCTAATTTATTGAACTTGTATAAGTATAGTTTAACTAATAAATGAAAAAAATATATATGTTTTATACCACCGACCACACAGCCCATAGACGGCTAATATTTGATTTTCCGTATTGAATGCATTCTAGCTGAGGTAATAATTCTAGATGAGGTCATTCGAAGCGGGGTTGCAACGTCGTGATTGGCTAATTCAAGACCACAGTGAAAGAGTGATGAACCGAAGATCGGATTGGCCAATACTGATTGAGTATTTCCTCGTGGACATTTATATCGGAACTATAAGTGAGATGTGTTGACAGAAGCCATTCGCCTGTTATTAGGTGTCTATGGGCTGTGTGGTCGGTGGTTTGTACCAACTGAAGGAAGGTTTTGAACAGTTAAAAAATCAAAAATATTTTATTTAAATAAATTTTGCGGGCACTTTTGCAGTTGCAAACATCGACATGTTTTATAATTACTACCGAATCAGAACGCAGTCACACACTGAGAAGATCCAGCAAGTTTGTCTCATTTCATTTATATTTATCATGAATATTATATACTACCGCTGCATTATAAAATTTTTTGGCAAATCCCGCGAGATCACCTAACATTTCCGGGATAAAAAGTAGCTAATGTGCTATTCCAGGCCATCATCTACCTGTGTGCCAAATTTTATTCTAATCCGTTCAGTAGTTTTTGCGTGATTGAGTAACAAACATCCATCCAACCATCCAAACACCCAAACTTTCGCGTTTATAATATTATTTATACATATAATAAAATCGTAGGAAAGTCAAAACTGTACACTGAATATATTTTTAAAAGAATACTTGGGGCGTGATCTACAATCGATATCGAAGCCAAAAATATAGTTTTTAGAAGTTTTGTCTGTTTGTCTGTATGTATGTCCGGGGTAAACTCAAAAAGTACTGCATGGATTTACTTCAAATTTTGCATGAATATTACTAATAGGTCGGGTCAATATATAGGCTACATATTATCACGCTATCACCTAGCGGCCAGGTGCTGTGCGGAGTAAATGAAGTCCGCGCGGACGAAGTCGCTGGCAACAGCTAGTATGATAATAAGGTCATTCCAAAATAGGTTAACATATTTAAACACAGCGATCGGTATGTCTAACCAAAGAAATGCATACAAAAGTAATGCGATTCAAGCGAGCGATGACTAAAACATTTGATTTTTACGAATAAAATTAGTTTGTCTTATAACGATTACGTCATTCTGCATAAAATAATCCACTTTTAACGTAAACGTGAGTAGTAAGGTAAACAACCTCGCGCCATATCTGTAGAGTAATAATTTTATTCAGTGTTTCATTTCATGGGTGTACGTCAGAGCCAGAGCGTAGACCGTGCTTACATAACCAGCTGACGTCATTTAATTGCGCGCGCGAGAGGTTGAAATTGAAAGGTGAGAGCGCGGCGGTCATTTTATTCGTAAAAATCAAAATGTTATGTTATGTTACTAAGTAACTGATGAGTTACTTAGTAACACAACTATTATAAGGTTATTCCTGATTGAAGACTTACAGTATTATTCTCTTCTTCGGAGTCTACCTGGGGGGGGCTGCGAGTTCGGCGCTCACTGCGGGCCACAGATACCGCGCGTTCACTCCTGGTATCTACACAAATACTTTATATTCATCATTGGCCTTATCTATACATACGGTGTCGGATAATAAAATGTGTTATTTGGTACCATAATACGGTTACATACGTGTAATTATTTTATGTATATTAATTAATTAGTTTTCCCAATAAAAAAGTAACCTTAAATGGTATTTTCATACATTAAGTACGACAACACCGTATGCTGCCGAAGGTGACGCGGCGCGTTTAAAATTCCTTTATATAAAGCCGAAAAACGAAGACCGCGCCTTCCAGCGGTGTTTATGCGAAAGCCGCCAAAACGAAACAATGAAACAAGCAGCGACAAAGTGTTGTCATTTTTAAAATATTTGGTTAACGCTAGGGAAATATAAGTAAAAATACGAATATTAAAAAAACAATTTTTTTTTTTATTTTTTGAATTGAAATTATTTTACAATTTTTTCAGTAATGTCTTTAATCAACCTATATGCCTCTTTCGGATCGGACAGGGTTTTCTTTACACACTGTATAAAACATTAAAACTTCCTATTAATAAACTAGTAAACCTTCGTCTCGTCACCAGTCACAATGCGTTTGATGAATGTTGGGTCGGAATTGACGCGTTCTAGTATGTCCTTAGCGACTCTTATGCCATTGAGTTTTTTGAGAAAATTCAGGTCTTTTGGGACTAGACGAGCAGCAACAATGTTTAATACTCAAGTGATTATTTAAAAAGGGTACAAATCGACTCGTGAGACACAAAAAGTTCAAAGGCTATCTTTCTTAAATTTTGATTAGGACTTTCAGGCACTACTTCCTTTACTTTTGCGATATTAACTTCAGTTGAAACATTGACGGCCTACCAAAGCGAAGCAAATCTTCCATCATATCTTGACGGCTTTTGAACTCTTTGTACAAGTCCATTCACCATAAGCCTTCTGTAACATTTTCGAGGACTCCTAACTCAAAATTGCATTAGAAATGCAAATTTGAAGACAAACTCTTTGTTCGACGATTTTGTCCATTACGAAATTCGGAATACACTGTAGATATGATCTAACTGAAAACAGCACTATATTCAATGTAAGTAATAGATGGAACTCAAACTTGCGCCAAAATGAAAAACGGTTGTACCAATTTAACTACAAAAAAAAACAAAAATTTAATTTGGAACCATAAATAAATTATTCATTTCCGACACTTTTTAGGATTCCGTACTTAAAAGGTATAAACGAGATCCTATTACTCAGCCTCCGCTGTTTGTCTGTCCATCCGTCTGTCTCTCACCAGGCTGTATCTCCTAAACCGTGATTGTAAGAAAGCTGAAATTTTCACAAATTATGTATTTTTGTTGACGCTATAACAACAAATAAAAATAAAAAAAATTACAAAGGGTTTCAATAAATGTATTTTTTTCGTATTTTTTTGCTCAATATTAATAACGGTAACAGCAGGGCTACTCTTGAAAACCGATTTCAATCTTAAACGAATAAATAATGAATTTTGACGTATTTCGTACTCTGGACAACCATATTTAATTATTGCATTCGGCGACAGCGCCACATACCCGTTCGAAATTTTTTGGAACTACTCATTATTGCTTATATTCGTTATTTTGTTTAAAACGGTACTCTTGACGCACTTTTGACATCCAATGTAGGATTTGAAACTTGTTTCATTATTGTTTAAAGACTGCTTTTTAAAACATACTTTTTACTAACAGTTTTTTGTGCAAGTTATAGTTTTCATAGCCTGTATTATTATACAACACTAATTGAAATACCAAAATTGGTAACAGTGTATATAGATATACTCAAGATCTCATACCTAAGAAGAAATGAGTACCTATTGGACCATGAGAAATGCAGACAAAGATATTTTCATGTCTGATGATGAATTCATTTTTTATAAGAACTTGAGCTGGATCACATTGACGGTACCCGTGTGGCTATCGTACGGCTATATGACCGGGAGGAATTCTTAAACAGAAAGCATTTCCACTTACAGACTAATATGAGTCCATCCACAAAATGTGTAAATAGGAAATACAATATTCACTATATTGAATTATAAAATATATCTATGTTACTTGTTGTAATAAAAACATCTACCTATATGGTAACTTTCTCAAATATATTTCAATTAGAAACATAGGTTTTTTTCCAATGACATATTTTCATACAAAAAATAACAAGTAAAAGCTCTCTTATTGGTAATACAAAACTGCCATATACAAACATGCATCATAATAAGTGCTACCAGTGCAGTGGGTTTTATATGTTACTGCTTGTTTATTACATTAGTTTATTAGAGATTGCTTCCTTTTTAAAACAGAAAACATTGTACTGGCCGCTGATATTATTGAGGCAGTGGCAATAGCAGTGGTAATAATTTGAGTTGGATACTTGTTAACTAGGTATGTTCAATGTTCATGTAAAAAATACATATAGTTCTTATGGAATATAATGTTGACATGAAGTTTTTGTCAGCATTTTATACCTGAAAAAGTATAAGATGTCTATACAAAGTAGATACATTTTTTAGAGGAGCAACCTAGGTACTATTATTTTATTTGAAACCTTATAAAAATGTTCATAAAGGATTTCATTTCCAATGGGTAAAATATTAGGGAGATATTAATTTATTATTTCTTTCAATGCTTACATGCAAAACGGGTTGGTGTAATTAAATAAATACAAAGTACACAAATAAACAGTAATTTATTATGACTATTTAGTTTTTAGAAGCCATTTGCAAGGTATGCATGGGTTATGTCTTGTTTATATTTAACAGAGGATTCAGGATATACACAAAAAATAAAGGACTGAAAACATTGTAAATGCTCCCAGAGGTGTAGCCAAAGAAAATTATACTAAGCTTTACCATTCAGCAAGAAATATTGTGGAAAGGTGTATTTTTTTTATATCACAAGATAACAAACAAGCAGATAGGTCTCCTGATGGAATGAGTCAACCATCGCCTATAGACACCAAAGGTGTTAATGGTTAGTTGCTATTTTGTGGGAAGATCTAATGCCACATGCATAAGTTTACCGGCTACCTTAGCCTCCAAACCGGAATACGACAGTGACAAGCACTGACGCTATTGCAGCAGGAATAAGTAAGGCGGTGGTACCAGACCCGGGCGAGACAATGCCAAACTCTATCACCTAGTAGCCACGATGTTAGTGGCTTGTACAGCCAATCGGTTGCCTTTTACGACCTGCCTGGCAGAACAGCAGTTGGCCTATTCTTCAAAGGAGCCAGGGACCAACACGGGGAATATAGAAATTTTAAAGAATAGATGGGATCTATATAGACAAAAAGTTACATTATCATCATTATATAGCAACATATAAAATGTGTTTTTCACGCAGGTACCATGTAAGAGCACTAGAATATGTTATCACAAATTTTCTGCTTTTTCTACTGTAATATGCATGTTTTATATAAATGAACCTTCCTTTTGAATTACTATGTCTATTGATAAAATCCACATCATAATTGGTTAGGTAATTCAAAAGATGTAAGCGAACATACAGCGGAGTGACTGTTATATATGGTATGTAAAGATATCTTTACATTACATATCATATAAAACAAGGTCACTCTGCTGTATGGGTAACTAATAAAAACTATTTTCTTCTCTCTTTGATAGGGTTATTGAAGAGAGAATTGGGGGAATGAAACAATTTTTCACAATAGCAGCAGTCGTACATTTGAAGTGAACTTTGCACAAATGTGGCAACCTGCACAAACATCTAAACACATTTCACCTTTAAATGCTTTGGTGTGCGCTAAAAAACCAAAAGCATGTGGCTAATGACAAACGTTTTTTCAAATTTTAAACACATTTTCAAATTCCCGTGCCACACATAGCAATCAAACATGTGTTCAAGTGTTTAAAGCTAAGTCTGGCGCCAGTTTAACAGAAATAAAGTATGGTTTGACAAATGATAAGCAGTTAGTTTACAGTTTTGAAATAAAAAGCATTTTAATAATATTTTTATATTATTTAACACTGTTATATCAAATAATATAATTTTTTTACATTATCTAACATTCTTCGTTTAAATTAAAATAAAAACTAGGTAAAGTAAATAAACATTTACATATATAAAATATCTTTTTTATATAAATCATAAGATAGCAGACTAGCAGATGGAATGCAGTTCTCCGTACTAGTCTATAAAGATAATCTATCCTAAAGATAATCTTTATGTATTGAAACACACACATCACTCATTAAATTTATCTTCATTATGGCTTCTAAGAAAAATTGTTCAGAATACAATACAGTAACAACTTGTAGTGAATGTCAGTGCTTCATAGGATACTTTGAAGGGTACTGGTATATCTGTGGCAGAGTTTCTTACAATAATCAGCATTAATTTTGTTTAAGCTCTTAAAATGTATGGCATATATTGTGGCTGTCCTCCAGAAGGTAATATCTATTTTAACTCTTAAACAACAGTCAAATTAAGATTTCATCATTAGATCACCTACTAAAGAAGCAGTAAGAGCGTGCAAGATAGTCTGATAGGCAATTTCCGTTGTAAGATCACAATTTTAGCCTAATATTCCCATATATAGTGATTTATACAGTAAAGATTTCTTGTTTTTGTGACATTAGTATCCTCCTGATTTGTAGCACATTAATTTTCGTAGGAATATGTGTTTGATCCATAATCTGTGGTTGATACTGTTCGCAATGTAAATACTCTCTACGATAGTATGTAGCATAAGAATAATAGTATATCACAGTTAAACAACTCCATGATATTTAGATCTTTCAATTCTTGATTTCGATATTAGTTTTTACACTATTCTATTCGATATTTTATTATAAGCACACATTTTAGATTTGCTAAATCGTTTAGACTTTAGAACAATAAGAATTTAGAATTGACATAATAATAATTAATATTACACCAAATGTCAATTTGTTGATGTCAAAGAAGAAGAACTGTGTCCACAGTATGGCATAGATTCCAGCATTTTGGCCATGTTTTCCGTATTTTGTATATTTTGTTAATTGATTTTTTACATATAAATAGTTTACATACAGTATATAATGTAAAGCATTTCTTCAAGTTGTAGTAGTCATGAATGTGTATTTTATTAAAAATAATTCATATTTCTGTATCTATACCAATAAATAAAATTGGAGTGTCTGATTATAATATTAAAATAGCCGCTTTTTATTAAATGTATATGAATGTATACACGTTATATATACCAAAATACAATTTTTCACAATTTTCGTCTCTCTGGCTGTCCGTCTGTCTGTTTGTTTTGGCTAATCTCTGAAACCTCTGGACCAATTTTGACGGGATTATCACTGGCATATAGCTGATATAAAAAGAAGTAACTTAGGCTAATTTTATTTTAGAAAAATCTCCACTCAGTCGAAGTCACGGGCACAGCTAGTTAGTAATAATTACCTACTTAATATTTTGTTGGAATGAATTTAAGTACAAAGTTTATGTTTGACTATTTTATTGTAAATAAGCAATAAAATTGAGATTTAATATTCAGTATAATAATAAGTCATTCACTGACAATATAGTGTATCCATCCTAAAACGTTACTATAAATTTTGTATAACGTGCAGGAAATGGTGTCCCCACTTGTAGCAATAATATTTTTTTATATCATAAACATATCATTATATCATATAGCAAACAAGCAGATGGGTCTTCTGATGGAAAGAGCCATCCATCGCCTATAGACACCAAAGATGTTAATGGTGCGTTGCTATCTTGTGGCGAGGTCTAATGCCATATCACATGCATAAGTTTACCCTCCAAACCGAAACACGACAGCGACAAGCACTGACGCTATTGCAGCAGGAATAGGTAAGGCGGTGGTACCAGACCCGGGCGAGACAATGCAAAACTCTACCATCTAGTAGCCACGATGGTAGTGATTCGATAGCCAATGGGTCGCCTTTTATGACCTGCCTGGCAGAATGGCAGTTGGCCTATTCTTCAAAGGAGGCCGGGACCAACACAGCGTAATATGAAATTTTATAGATTCTTACATCGTTACTAAAATGTTTAGAACCAAAATATGTTAAAAGATAGAAAAACTAGAAGAATTAGGAAAGAGTAAACAGTATCCCTACCTACTAGATACACATAATAATTATGTTTTAGTTTACAGTTATAACCATGAATTATACCGTAAAAATAAAAAGAAATATTTTTATGATAATTTAAACGCGGTAAAACTGCATAAACTAACTTTCAATCTTGTGTAACTTTGGAGCCCTGAGTTAGATTTTCCCCCAGTTAATAAGGGACCAAACTGAAAATATATCTACTCTCTTAAACAAAAAATATTTTTTTGCAAACCTATCTACATAATAATATGACGGATTTAGGCCCAAACATACATTAAAAACATATAAACATTTGTATTGTATCAATTAACAACAAATATCATACCTAATACGTAAAAAGACAAGGCGGAAAATGTGGCGAAAATGCTGTGGTCTGTGCCATACGGTTAATTACAGTTCTGACTTGACAGTTCACAACAGATTAAAAAGTGAGCAGCGAATAATGTATTTACTATATGTATTTTTAAATTAAATATGTACTTTTGGGAATAATGAAGCAGAATTATAAATCGTTTAAATACTTTTCACATCATGGAATCTTATTTATAATTAAAAAGGCACAAAATATAAGTTAACGATTTTTTTATATTGTACCGATTCTTTAAAATGTATACTTGTAACACTAGCTTGACGTGTAACGATGACATCTATTTTCAATAATTAGGTCGTTATTATACCGAATCAATGTGGGCAATATTGGTTTCAAGAGTACCGTTTGTTTGCCGATATTCGAAACTTGTTAATTTTATCAATATTGGTTAAAGATTCATATCGTTTTCAAGAGTAGGCCAGCAGGTGGATGCTTAAAATTTTCACAAAATATTTATTTGTATATTACATTTCAAAATAATTAATTAAATAATAAAAAAAGTGAATATTAAAGGGGGCTCCCAAACAACAAACGTATTTTTAAGCAATTTTTTTTACTCGATCTTAATAAACAGGTAGAAACTCAAATCTTTTTAACAACAGAATAAAAAATAAATATTTAAGTATACATACAACAAACGTGATTTTCTTTTATAGATGATGGTACGGAACCCTTCGTGCGCGAGTCCGACTCGCATTTGGGCGGTTTTTTGAATGAATGTGTTATCATACCGGCGGTGTGATCGCTGCTGGTGGAGCGGCGCACGCTGCGGCGGCGGCGCGGTGAGCGCGGCGCGCGCGCCGGCGGGGAGGGAGCGCGCGGGGACGGGGACTGCGCCGCGCCCGCGCCCGCCACCTCGGGGAACTCCGCGTCCGATATGTCGCGCCTCGCTTGCCGGAATATGGGAATGCACTGCTCCCGCATTTTCACACCGGCCCTAGTGCAAATCGACGACATTTAAGATCAGTTATGCTTAAGAGGCTGTCAAGACCTAATTTGTTGAAATTGATGTTATTTAAGCAGTTTCTTAAGAAAACTATTTGTTATAGCACATCACAAAAAATATATGCTAATATTCATCATATGTCGAAGACCGTGGCCGGACCCGATATGTTATTGAATAAAATTGGATCGATCGAAAAAAATTGCGAAGATTGGTCTTAAAATTGTCATTAAACGGTTCTATATCTTTATTTTATTTGACGTATGAGTCTGCAATTAAAAATATGAAGTTATCATAATATTCATACCATGAAGATGGATTATATCTGGAGGCAACACTTCCAATACCCACTTGAAACCAAATTTTAAATACTGCTGTCATCTTCTGAGGTCTTACCCTCTCTTTCTAACATAACTGTATAAAAAGAGATGGGGAGACCTCATAGACAGAGATATAACGTAAATATTTGTTTTAATTGATTAATACGAGTGCTAGCTCCACCTATACCTAATACTTCATGATTCATACCAAATCACTAGCGAATCATATATGGCAAATAATTAACACTTTTTATTTTCAATATTTATTTACGACCTGGCTAACACTTTTTCTTTTTCAATATTTATTTATGACCTGGCTGCCCAGTTACACTGAATAGACAGAGTGCGCGTTTTTGGTAATCTGTGTTATTGACGAAAGACAAAACGTCAGCTTTGATTCTGCTATGCAGCGTCTAATCTCTTTGTATAATAAAATAACAAATACAATAAAATAAAATAACAAATACAAAATAACAAATAAAATACAAAGAACGAAAAGCTCTCTTGATGGAATAAAATAACTAACGCCGATACACGTCAAAAATGATAAAGGCGTGTTGCCATTGATGTTTCGAAAACGTAATGCCATTTATAAGTTTGTTGTTTTTTATATATCAATAACTATAAGTATAAAACGTGTTTTTACTACTAGGAATAGGTGTATTCTCGCTAGCCTTTAGGCTAACAGAAAAATGACTAGGTTTAACAAGTTTCTATTTACATGAACGAATACTTTGTTCAATTTATATCTTCAATCATACAGAATGAAGATATAAATTGAACAAAGTATTCGTTCATTTTCTATGTATCAAATGAAAGCTCTTTTGTTTGTACATGACGGCGTCCGCGTCATCAAATGCAAGAATATTGTAAACAACAGGTGTACGCCTGAGCCACCGAGCGCATCGTTCGATATCCCTACTACTTAAATTGTTTTGCTACCTGTATAAAGGGCTCTGAGCGCCCTCCGTTCGGGCAGTCGCAGTATAATTTATAATTGACTATTTGCTTAAATTATGACTTATTTGTAATAAGGAATAATTAAGTTACTTGGAATTGTTAAACGAGAACTAGTCATTAAATAATGGAAAGCTTTAATAGTGATCTTATGATATTTTTGATACAAGTTGATCAAAATATAAAGAGCTGTTATATCACCACATTCGCATTTTATTTATCATATCTGACCCACTTCCTACATACATTATATTTTCCTATGTCCAAGTAAAAGTACCCGCAAATACATAGAAGATGCTAATTACTAAAGATTGTATATAGTAAAAGGAACTTCCTTTAAAAGCTTTTGTCAATCATTGTTACCATCTTTGCGCGCGAAGAGGTATATTGGACATATTACTTTTATACTGCGTCCACACACTTGCCAAGCCTCAACGAACTGTAACAAATTCAAACTTGTGGACTTGTTCGACTTGTGCAGGTTTTGAAGTACTTGTAGACTGATCCGATCGAGAGTTGAATTTGAGTCAATCAATGGAAATATCCAGCAAACGCTTGCGACGCGTTCACATGTTTCCGCGTAATAAGTCTCGTTTGTGTACTAATAGTGAAAAACTGTATGCTCATCTTGAGTAAAACATAAGTTACTGTTCAAATGAAGACGTCTTGAACTTGCTGGAAGATTATCAGGGAGAACCGTGTATTTGATTGAACTATACTGATCACAGGGATAAAAAGTTGACAATGCATGGTGTCACCTTAGTACATAATTTAAAAAGCCTGTAAAGGAATTGAAAACTAAGAAAAAAATATGTAAACAGTTGACCCTACGGGCCATCCCTGAAACTTCCCACTACATTAAGGTATTTTAAGCTCAAAAGAGAAAAAAATATAACCATAGATTTTTCAGTTTAAACATCTATTGTGTTAAAAAGGGCAGTATATTAATTTTTGAAAAGCTGTATTTTGAGAACGATGATGGCATTCAACTTAATTTTTGAATTCTAAAATATTGCTTTAGCTAAATAATCGATAGGTTGAAAAATTTCGATGCAATATCAAAAAACATTTTAATTTTCTTAGTTGATAAATCCCAAACAAATTGATCTATTTTGATTAAATTAACGCAGTTTTTAAAGGAGAAAAGCCGATTTAAGTCAATCGGTGAATTAACTTGAAAGTTATTTTAAAAAAGTTAAGTAAATTTGCGAAAAACAACGTAATTTTAATATTTGAAAAGCTATAAGTTTGGAGAATTAGATTCGATTTTGATTTTCGAAACGGCATTTGACGTAGTTTTTTTAGTCCTAAAATATCGTAGAATACCAAAAACTTATTGGTTGGAAAATTTCGAAACTATGTAGAAAACCCATTTTTATCAAAATTTTTCGTCAACGATAACTCCCAAATGGATAAACCAATTTTGATGCAATGTATGTATAAGACGTACTTTTTTGAGGAATAGAGCTGATTAGTTTTTGTACTCAATCGGTACATAAATCTGGAAGTCATATTAAAAAAATATTGTTTCGCCAAATTTTTTTTAGTGTTTTTTCAAATTTTTTCAAAATATTCTAGACCAAATTGGTTCAAATTTTCAGAAAGTCTAAGTTGAGCAGAATTCAATCGAATGCTATCGCTAATAGCTAATCGAATGGTCTACCTGTACAAAAGTTATGAGATGTTTACATACACACATACACACACACACGCACACACACACATACATACAGACATACTGACGTTATCGTGAAAATAGTCGGAAAAGGTTCCTAGGACCTCAAAACGTCGACATCTGGTGAAAACTCAGTAACTTCCTTATCTACATACGTAGTGGGAAGTTAAAAATCTATTTCTTCCATTTGACAAGTTTTAGTGTACATACAAGCACGATGTCAAAAACATGATAGTGAAAAAAATATTATGAAAAAGTTAAAACAAACAAAGACCCAGCCGAAAAATGATTACCACTCTTTCTCATTAAGTAGTTGGGTAAAAAATAAGTAACTCTAAAAATCACACCATAAAAAGACGTCGAAAGACACCTCATTCACGTCGATTTTGACGTGGTTTGCTAACTACAAACATATTAAAAAAGTAAAAGTAAAAGTATCTTCACGCCCGTATCCCCGAAGAGGTGGGCAGAGGTACAACACGTGCACCCACGATTAGGCGAAGATACTTGGTCCCACAATGTGATAGGTAGCAAGCCTATCGCCAAACGGGCACTTTCCAATCCCGGGCAACGTTGTTTTTATCAGAAAACTGAAAAACACATTTTTGAATTACTCGACCCAGGACCTCATGTGGTCAACTCCGACACCGGACCACTAGACCACAGAGGCGATTATACAAACATATTAATTGAAGAAAAACTTACTTGTAAAATACAGTGTCCTTATTATTATATGTGAGACAGTTTTCAATCATCAGTTGGAAGTCATCTTCAATATCATCAATAGTTTTGTATTGTCCTCGATCAAGTTTTTTCCCCATTGTGCTAAGGTCCATGGGGTTTTTGACCACTGAACTGTAGTCTGGTACCTGTAAACACAATTTCCTTATCTGAATATGCCATACATTATATACGTAATGACTCGCATAGCCAATCAGTCGCCTTTTACGACCTACCTGGCAGAACGGCAGTTGGCCTATTTTTTAAAGGAGCCTGGGACCAACACGGGGAAACGTGTTCATCAAATAGTTATTCCTATCTTATTTTTATTGTCGATAGAGAAACGTTTGACCTCGATCTCGCCTGATGGTAAGCTAAGATAAGGCCTAAGATGGAACGGGCTTCCCTAGAAGGTACCCGTTCACTCTTCTCTTGAAGATCCCAGATTGTACTCGTCGGGGAACATAGACTCAGGAAGCATGTTCCAGTCCTTTGCGGTTCGAATGAAGAACGTCGAGTCGAACCGCTTTGTGGTGTACCATGATATGGTGTACGTGGAACGTCCACCGTATGGCGATGCCTAGAATCTGTGCGCCTCGACGATCGATAGAAAAACGGGGATGGCGGAATTAAGTCGTACGATTCCGCAGCGCTATCCGATAAAAAAGACAATTCACCTAATTGTGGTATTTAAGGCAAAGCAGAACATATTTTAATGAAAAATATCAAGAAAGACAAAACAAGGGATAATATTTGCTAGAAGACAAATTAATATTCTTGACGTATGAGGAATTAAGAGCATTCTGAGCAAACTGGTATCAGTATCAGAATTTGATGTATTTAAATTTGTCAAAAGATGTTAGATCAAGGTTTGCTAAGTCCTGCCGTAATCACCATAGCGACAAAGTCCCCTTTAATTAATAGGATTTATCTTTTTCACAACATTTTATACCAGTGGAAAACAGCTAAAGATCACAGACTTTAAATTCACCTTATTGACACAAGGTAAAAACACATAATATACTTATTTATGTATACTTTAAAAAAATGGTTAAATGAATACGCCTTTTAAGACAATTTCTTAGTTTGTCAGTGTAGCTTGCAATTACATACAAAAACACAGAGTTATACTACTTATCAATGAAATAAAATCATGTCAAGTGTAATTTTTAAACCTTGTTATCTCATTCGGTACGATAAAAAAGTACAACATGGTTTATTTTCATTTTTTCACAATATAACCTACAAATGTATGAAATTTTTGACAGTAGTTAGTAGTAGTAATAGGAGCGTTTGCTCATTTGCACGGCGACTCGTTTCCTTCCCATTGGCGTGTCTATTAGTATTTATGTGGTCTGTGGTTTCGACTAATGCTACTAATGCTACTATTACATTATTGTATGTAAGTGCACTTTTGTTACTTCCACATCTAAACGGATTTGGATGAAAGGGAACTTACTTTAGGTACATTCAGACTTAACAATAGGCTTCTGTTTATTCCGGCAAAATGCATAATTTCCATGGGATTCACTAAAAACTTTCGATCATGCAGCGATATATCAATCACAGCTAGTAAAATATAAAGTATTATTTGTTACATGAAGGTATAGTATCTAACAATCAAAATCGATTCACTTACACTAAAATTAAGTTAAATAATTATAATGAATTAGTAATATATATGAATCACAGCTAGTAAAATATAAAGTATTATTTGTTACATGAAGGTATAGTATCTAACAATCAAAATCGATTCACTTACACTAAAATTAAGTTAAATAATTATAATGAATTAGTAATATATATGAATTTATTATTTAATTAATTGTAATGTATATGTCGCAGTGAAATTGTCAATGCCGTTAGATTATAATCTACCTAAGTGATATTATAATTTAACTGCTAACCTAACCTAACCAAAATTATAAAATCTCTAGGTAGATTATAATCTAACGACTATTGACAATTTCACTGCGACATATATATACACTTGGTACATCATCGATTATGCACTAATCTACTCGGTTAAATTTTTGGTGTATATAGGCGACGACGGTTATTCCGCCCTGTTGGTCGAGTGGTTAGCGACCCTGACTATGCAATCGACGGGGCTCGGGTTCGATCCCCGACGGGCAAGCATTTATGTGATGAGCATATATGTTTGTATTTCCGGGTTTGGGTGTTTATTAAATATATTCTAGTATTTATATATGTATTTCTATGTATTAGTATCGTTGATTAACACACATAACACAAGCAAATAATTTGCTTACTTTAGGGTTAGATCAGTAAGTGTAATTTGTCTAGTGATTACTTATTTATTATTTATTCCTTACCATGAGAAGAGCTATCAGTTTATTTGCTATCTTATGACATAAAAATAGTCTTCATCACCGTATTAAGTCTCATTCTGACTAGAGTAGTATTTTAGTGGAGTACCTCGTGAAGTAACTAAACATGTTTGAACTTGTTTGAACATGTCTGAACAAGTAATTAAACGTGTTTAGTTATTTCACGAGCTACTCCAATAAAATATTACTCTATTTAGAATGAGAACATTGTGAAAACTATTTTTTATACCATAAGATAGCAAATAAACTGATGGCTCTTTTGGTGGAAAGGAATAACCGTCGCCTATAGACACCAAAGATGTTAATTGCTATCCATGTGATGGGATGGTAATGCCACGTTAAGTTGATTAATTTGTCTTCCAAACCGGAACACAACAGTTATAAGTGTAGTGGTTCAAGCAATGTACAAACGCTACCAGAAAAAAATGGAAATAAATGAAATTCAAAAATAAAATCCTGAATCGCGATATCACAATTATTTATCTTGTACACACTATATACAAGTTTCAACGCTTGTCAAATCAATCAGGCAAGGTGTACTAGGGACTTCGGTCCCCAGTACACCTTACCTGGCTGCGAGGATCTTCCTTTTCCCCCTTCCTTGTCTTTGTGTGAAGTCATCAATTTCCACAGTTATGACGTTAGTCTGACAAGAAGTTGGCCCGCTTGGACCATCACTATGACCCTTCAGCGGTACGGACCAGCGGTGCCACATAAGCATTGGAATAGCTAAGGTGGTGGTATCAAAACCCGGGCGACACATTGCAGAACTCTACCCCCCGGTAGTCACGATGGTAGTGACACGTATTGCCAATCGTTTGCCTTTTACGAATTACCTGGCAGAATGGCAGATGATTGCCTGTTATTAGGTGTCTATGGGCTGTTATATAGAGTGTGGGTGTGTGTGTGTGTCGCGCTGACCTCCTGCAGGTCGACGGGCTCGCAGAAGATGTCACTGTGGTCGCGCGCGCGCGCAGCAGCCGCAGCAGCTTGTGTGATACAGTGTGTGTGTGTGTGTGTGTGTGTGTGTGTGTCGCGCTGACCTCCTGCAGGTCGACGGGCTCGCAGAAGATGTCGCTGTGGTCGCGCGCGCGCAGCAGCCGCAGCAGCTTGTGCAGCGCGGCGCGCTCGGGCCGCAGCGTGTGCATCACGCAGCGCTCCCACACGCGCGTGTACTCCGCCTTCAGCCGCTCCCGCTTACGGACCAGCTCGCACAGCAGCCTAAACAACACCACACTCTCCAAACTACCGTGCCATTCTTTGAACCACCTCAGTCGACCACTGTTAGCAACCCCGGTTACGTATCGATGGGGTTCGGGTTCAACTCCCGACGGGACAAACATTGTTGTGATGAACATAATATATGTTTGTACAGTCAATTTTTTCTTACTTGTCCAAATAAATAAACAACAATGGCGGATCAGTAATATAAATTGGTCATACACAATCAACACGACTGGTAAAAAAAATTTTTACGAACTGCGTGACAAAATGACAGGGAATCTATTCTTCCTAACGTTGCCCAAACAAACACGAGGGGAGATAGAAGAAAATTTAAGAGAAATGCGGAAATCTGCATTAAATATGAAAATTTCTTTATTTTGGTATGTTCAAGTTGGAATTATAATACATACAAAATCACAATAAGTATTTTAAACTATAAGTATAAAAATACTAACCTAGCTCTTTCCAAATCCTGCCGTATTCTCTGCCAGTACTTCAGTTGATTGCACAACTCTCTGACATTAATGGTTCCATCTTGTATACCTCTGCTACCTATAAATAATAAATATCAAAATATAAGTCCGGCAAAATATACGAGAAATCTAGGTGTAACACATCCAGCACATACATATTATGTATATACGCACTTAAAATATTAGGAGCTCACCTATCTGTCATTGCGGTTAGATTAGACGCTAAATAAGTCTAACTAGTAGTATGACGTGACTATACATGTGTCGTGGGCTGATTATGGAATTGACCACATCATGAAATGCTCGAGAATTTAATGAAATCTTTCACCGTCCATTGGCCACATCATGATGTGCCTTGGATCAATGGTAAGAAATCGTTTGTCGATATGGTTAATTTAAACGTGCGACTACTTCATGAAGTCGTCCAGAGATTTGTGCTTTTAACCAAACAAACAAACTCTTTAGCTTTATAATATTAAATAAATATAGAAGAATCTTAATATAATTACATTAACTACCGATAGAGGCGCTAGAAGCTCTATGTTGAAAGGTCTTTTTATATTTCCTAAAGTTCCTAGTTTTAACAAATGTTTGTCGCACTTAAAAAGCAATAAATAAGTTAGTATAGTAATAAATTAGTTATATTTTGGATTTTTATGCAATATCTTATGGACACCGTATTTTAAACGACGGTAAAATTGTGCAAAATTAACAATTTAACGATCTAGTTAATTTTAGTCGGCCAAATCATGAAATGCAACCGTTTCATAAAATGATGGAACATTTCACGAAATGAACAATTCTACGATTGGCCCATAACATATAAATATGGATGTAAGGATATGGGCTTAACGTTACGTAAGAAACATCTGAGCCTTAGCTCAGCTCATTAACCCATATATTTAGACTATGTGTCATATTTGCTGCAATAATCAAAAGACGGAATGCGAAAGTTTTTTATTACTATAGGATAGCAAATACTCAGATGGTTCTCCTGATGGACAGTGATGACCATCGCCTAAGATGCTAATGGTGTGATGGCATCATTTAAATGCCACAGTGGGTATCCCTATTCTCTGATATAAAATATATCATGGAGATATACTTTACACCAGCGAATAAGAAACATTCAGATAGCTCTTTTGATGGAAAGACATAATCGTCATTTATCTTACTGAAAATGTTAATAGTGGGTTGTGATCAATGTGGCGAGGATCTACCTTACCCTGTAACTAAATCAAAACATGACTGAAAAGCAATGATGAATATTGCGACAGGAATAGCCCGAGTGAGATGTTGCAGACCTAAAACTTGTTCTCTCGTATGATATGACCTAGTAGTTTCTAGTAAGATATCTATTAATTAATACGTGAATTGAAAACTTTGTACCCTTTTGAAAGAAATTTACATCAACTGAAGAGTAAGAAATCTGGCACAAAGTTTATATGTAGAAAAAGCACAGAAAGCAGATATTTTTATACAATATGTTTAAATTTAAAACACATTAAATTATTAAAAATAAACATTACACACACTTGCATGCACTTGACATAATATTCACACATATCGACGGGTCCCAAGAACAAAGAGGATATGGAGAGATCAGACTAAATTTGTTTTATAATAAAATTTGCATTAAACACGCATAAAGCTACAAGACAATATATTTTTTATATTTATTGGTCTTTTATTTTTGGAAATACTCAAGTGAACATCATCTTATCTACAATGTACACCCACAAACAAACATTTTGTAATTTGGTAATTTTGTAGATACAATTTTGTTCTTGGGACCCGTCGATATACAGACTGACTGGTAAAAGATTGTACTGTATTGAAGCACATGATAGTAAATGGACATAAGTAAACAATAAAAATATAAGAAAATGAGAACATTGAACGGAATTAGTGTATTCATATTCAAGAAAGTATGGTCACCGCACATAGTACTAACAAGTCTAGTCGCGAATTCGATAAACTGCTATTTTAAACAATGAAATTCTATGCACCATGTGTGGGTATTCGTACTAAACATTTTTTAAAAGTATCTTCACGCCCGTATCCCCGAAGAGGTGGGCAGAGGTACAACACGTGCACCCACGATTAACTGAAGATACTTGGTCCCACAATGTGATAGGTGGCAAGCCTATCGCCAACAGAGCACCTTCCAAACCCGGGCAACGTTGTTTTTTTTATCAGAAAACTGAAAAACACATTTTGAATTGCCCGACCCAGGAATCGAACCCGGGACCTCATGTGGTCAACTCCGACACCGGACCACTAGACCACAGAGGCGACTACGTTTTTATTGGATAATTTGGTCAAAATTTAAGTTCCTATTTACATATTCAATATCAGAATCAAGTACTGAACACCCCCTCCTCAACTACGTACTATTTTTACCAATTAACTTGTATAATATAATGTTGTTTATGATGAAAGTCTGTTATTTTAGAGAGATTTTAACATAGTCTCTGAGCAAACTTACAGGCGAATTTCGACTAGCGGACGATCGGTAGTTATTATAAATAAGAATTATATTACACCAGCATTATAACAATTAACGAACCTCCATGGTGAGAAGCAAGACTTTGCAAGCGGCGTAATAGAGGGACTCCATTTCGGCTATGTCGTTTAAGCGTCCAGTAGGCCAGCAGCCGTTTCATCAGCTGGGCCCTAGCGGCCGGTGGGCCCTGCGCCAGTTTGGCGATGTCTGCCACACGCTCTGCCGGTAAAGTTGGGACCAGGACCACGGGGGCCCAAGTACGCTTCAGTGCCAACACACGACGGGCCTATTGAATAAGTAAAAATACTTCTTGTGTATAGAGAATTTTAAAATACTATCACAACAAATACGTTAGGCTTCATTTATTTTTTATTTCATAAGATAGCAAACAAGCAGATAGGTCTTCTGATGAAAAGATTCAACCATCACCTATAGACACCAAAGATGCTAATAGTGCGTTGCTATCTTATGGCGAGATCTAATGTCACATGCATAGGTTTACGGCTACCTCACCCTCTAAACCGAAACACGTCAATGACAAGCACTGACGCTCTTGGGACAGGAATAGATAAGGCGGTGGTACCACACTCAGGCGAGTCAATGCAGAACTCTACCACCAGTTTTTTGGCTGATCGGAATATCAAGGTCGTAGTCGACGGTGCGAGCTCCGAACTTAAACCTATTAATGCTGATGTTCCCCAAGGCTGCGTGCTATCACCGATACTGTTTCTTCTGCATATCAATGACATGTTGCTAATTAATAAATAATAAATAAATAAATATTCACGGGACAAATTACACTTACTGAACTAACCCCAAAGTAAGCAAATTATTTGCTTGTGTTATGGGTGTTAGTCAACGATACTAATACATAGAAATACATATATAAATACTTTTACATACATAATTAACACCCAAACCCGGGAATACAAACATTTATGCTCATCACACAAATGCTTGTCCCCTTTGGGGATCGAACCCGAGCCCCGTCGATTGCGTAGTCAGGGTCGCTAACCACTCGACCAACGGGCGGTAAATTAGTAACATACATTGCTATACAGATGATAATAATAGAGATGCTGCATACTCCGGCCGTAGCGGTATTTCTCGGGAACACGTTAGAGTCGCGGAAGAAGCTTGTACTCTGAAGTCGAGAATTGACTTTACTGATGTTACGGAATGGGGTCATCAAAACTTGGTCACATTTCTCAAGAAGATACAGCTTTGCACGTTCACCGCAAAAAAGACAGCTTGTATCGTATGATTTAAGGATACTCTCCTGATAGCCTCAGCCAATTTCGGAATCCTGGGAGTCGACATATCAAATAATGCACAGTTTCGCGATCATCTGTAAGGTAAGGCAAAACTAGCTTCCAAAAAGCTCGTTTGCTTAACAGAGCGAAACAGTACTTCTTGTCGGCCCATATCTCCAACTTTATAAGGCGCAAATTCGGCCTCACATGGAGTACTAATCTCATCTCTGGGAAGGAGCTCCCCAGTACCAGCTTCTTCCACTTGATCGCATTCAACGAGAGCGGTAAGAATCGTTGACGATCAGGCTATTTCGAAACGGCTTGACACTTTCGCATTACGCAGCGTTGTAGATTCACTCTGCATCTTTTATCTTTTATCGCATTTATCATGTTGAGTGTTCCGACGAGTTGTTTGGATTAATTCCTGCTGCTGAATTCATCATCGGACATCGTGTCAAAATTTAAAGTTCCACCCTCATCATCTCGATGTCTGGAAATCCACAACCGTGCAGTTCTACCGGCGGTTTTTGCCTCGCACTAATCTTTTGTGGAATCAATTACCGGTAGGAGTTTTTCCGAACAAATACAACTTGAAGACCTTCAAAAAAGACCTTACCCATTTGTAAAAGGTCGGCAACGCAACTTCAAATCCTCTTAACATCAGGTGCATCTCCTGCTCGTTTGCCCTCTCTACTATAGAAAAAAGATGCAAATGAATCCGAACAAAATACGCTTTACATTGCATGTCGTGAAAATAAGAAAAAATTACGCAACGCAAATTTTGCGTTTCCCATGAAAAAAATTGCCACCATGACTAGCACGTAGAAATGGCATATTTTCTTAATTTTCCGGTACACCATCTCTTAAACGCTATATGAAATATTCACGGAACAAATTACACTTATGATCTAACCCCAAAGTAAGCAAATTATTTACTTGTGTTATGGGTGTTATTTAATGATATTTATACATAGAAATACATATATAAATACTGGAATATATTTAATAAACACCCAATCGCGGAAATACAAACATTTATGCTCATCACACAAATGCTTGTCCCCGTCGGGGATCAAATACGAGGCCTGTTGATTGCGTAGTCAGGATCGTTAACCACTCAACCAACAGGGTGGTCAAATATAAAAATCACCATTATAACAATATTATTATGATTTACCTGTTTAATTTTGTCTCTGCCTTTTTGTCTAATAGCCGACAGATCAGTCGATTTGTTATCGCCCTCTGATTCTAGCGCCCTCCTTTCCTGGAAAGTAACACTTTTTAATTTATTATAGCACGACTTCAGCAAACACTTTTTAAAAAACAAAACCCAATTTGGAAAAAACACAACTCTTCCACCGTGGACAAGTAAGTTATATAACCATGGCGCACCGAGGGGGGGGGGGGGGGCAGCCGCCCCACCCCCGCCCCTGTAATTTATTTACCTCTACTATCTACCGTAGTAGATAAAATTATAACAAGAAAAAAAATATAGTCATAAAATGTTACATTGCACCCCCCCCCCCCCCCCTCCCCCGGCCCAGAACCTGGGTACGCCCATGTATATAACCCATATCACTCTTAAGATTAGAACGAATCTAATAACACCTATGAGGCTTAAATCCATGAAGCCGTTTAGGTAACTCAACATTCCAAAAATAAACATACATACGAACATATATACTGCAAACTAGCAGATAGATCTCGCGATAGAAAGAAAAACCTTCGCTTATAGACACCAAAGATGTTAATGGCGCGTTGCCATCCGTGTCTACCGGCTACCTTACCCTCCAAATTATGACAAACATTGACACTATTGCGGCAGGAATCGGTAAATCGGTGGCCTTACCTATATACCTATATGCTGGTACGTCTCGGGTGACACGTTGTGCAACAAAAGCCCAAATTGCCTTAAAAAGCTTGGTATTCTGAGAAAAGTGAGACAGTATTTCAGCTCGGGACAGTTGCTCAAACTCTATCAGGCACAAGTCAAATATTATATATTTTGTTAGAAAATTACCTGTAATATATGCGCCGGAGTATGTGCATCACAGTAAGCCATCTTTGCAACTTGAACCGGCTGACTTGGATCTCGCCCTGACCCAGCAGCTTCCATTTTCATGTAGAGGCTACATCATTTGTAAAGCGTTAGATAAACTAAATTACATAGATGGTCAGCTGTATAGTTTTTTAATACCACAAGATAGCAATCAAGCAGATGGCTTTGCTGATGGAAAGAGTCAACCATCGTCTACAGACACCAAAGATATTAATGGTGCATTTCTATCCAAGTGCCAGAATGACAATTCCACATGTATAAGTCTACCAGTTACCTTATCTTCCAAACTGGAACAGACAATGACAAGCATTGATTGAAGCTATTGAGGAAGGAATAGGTAAGGCGAAGGTAGAGTTCTGCATTGTCTCGCCCGGGTCTGGTACTATCACTTTTCTTATTCCTGCCGCAATAGCGTCAGTGCTAGTCACTGTCGTGTTCCGGTTTGGAGAGTAAGGTAGCCGGTAAACTTTTGCATGTGGAATTAGACCTTGGCACAAGATAGCAACGCAACATTAACATCTTTGGTGTCTATAGGCGATGGCTAACTCTTTCCATCAGAAGACCCATCTGCTTGTTTACTATCTTATGATATAAAAAAACAATATGCAGTGGAGACCTTAAGGATATTTGAGGTATTTTTTGTACACTATTACTGAAGATATGGTACCGATGTGGTACCGATTACCCGGACAAGACATTGCAGAACTCTACCACTAATATCACTGTTTATAAACAATGAACTTCAATATCTGTGCACGGGTGTCTGTAAATATTTTTATTGGATTATTAGTTCAAAATTTTAACAACTATTTTTTTTCATATTTAGTATCAGAATTTAGTACTTACTACAATTCCTCCTTCAGTATCTTTTATTTACAGTCAATCTATGTGTAGGTATGTTATGTTTTTTTTTTGTTATGTCATAAGATAGCAAACAAGCAGATGGGTCTCCTGATGGAAAGAGTCAACCATCGCCTATAGACACCAAAGATGTTAATGGTGCGTTGCTATCTTGTGGCGAGGTCTAATGCCACATGCATAAGTTTACCGGCTACCTTACCCTCCAAACCGGAACACGATAGCGACAAGCGCTGACGTTATTGCGGCAGGAATAGGTAAGGCGGTGGTACCAGACGCGGGCGAGACAATGCAGAACTCTACCACCTAGTAGCCACGATGGTAGTGACTCGATAGCCAATCGGTCGCCTTTTACGACCTGCCTGGCAGAACGGCAGTTGGCCTACTCTACAAAGGAGGCCGGGACCAACACGGCGAAGAATGTTGTTTTAATTTCAATTATTTTAATTCAATTTTAATTATATAAAAGACTTGCCAATATTTTTAACTCTAAATAAGGATTGTCACTACAAAATGAAAATCCGTAATTGGCTTATGATGTGATTTTATTCAACGGTTTATTTTTATTGTGAATTGCTGTGGAATTTTTGTTGATGAATAAATAAATAAATAATTTTTTATGCAGTAAAACTGTAGCAACCAATTTCCAAATTCCTATATCTTTGGAACCCTGTATCAAATCTTCATCAAATTAAAATGGGATTACATAGGAAGTATACTCTCTTAAACAAAAAAATAATATTAAAATCGGTTCATAAATGACCTAGTTCTGAGGTAAAAAATAAAAAAGATACAACCAAATTGATAACCTCCTTTTTTTCTGAAGTCGGTTGATAATCGAGGGATCAAGAAAAATTTACTTGACAAAAAAGTATCTTCACGCCCGTATCGCCGAAGATGTAGGCAGAGGTACAAGTGGACCAACGATTAGCCGAAGATACTTAGTCCCATAATGTGATAGGTGGCAAGCCTATCGCCAACCGGGCACTTTCCAATCCCAGGCAACGTTGTTTTTATCAGAAAACTGAAGAAATACACATTCTTATTTGGCAGACCTGGGAATCGAACCCGGGACCTCCTGTGGTCAACACCGACACCGGGCCGCTAGACCACAGAGGCGATTTACTTGAGAAATTTTATATTATCATCTAAAGTATCTAAAAGCGTTGGATGTATTTGAAATTTTAGAACATGGACAAACTCATTGAATTTTTGTAGTATATCAAAACTCGTATCAGATGCATTAAGTTTTCTTTTTAAATCATAACATAGCAATCAAAATAGATGGTTCTCGTGATGGAAAGAAATCCATGCTATCCGTGATGCGGGATGGTAATGCCACATGCATAACTAACTTCCAAACTGAAACAGCGACAGTGGCAAGCATTCATGTTTTACGGAAGAATAACTTGTTTATTTGATTAAAGACGTCCGGACGTGGAAATCTGGTATCTGGTGGAAACTCGATTTTCGAAAATCAGGGCAAAATCATTAACTTTCTTATCTACATACGTAGCGAAAAGTTAAAAAACAAAAATAAATAAATAATTATACACAGAAATAACTAGATTTTTAACAGAATGACAGATAGTGATTTCTTAAGCGTTTTTTAATGACTGGCAGGGATGGACTATCACAAACGTCAAACGGGAGTGAATTCCATAACTTAAAGCCCCGACCCCCAATTCACGTAATTGATTCAATGGGCTTAGAGCTCTCACACGATACACGATAGAATGTACGAAATGTATAAGAGTCAAGCGCTTCGACTCGATTGCAGTTTAATTACGTAAATTAGGCCCCTGAACACTAAAAGAGCGAGAATAAGCTTGAGAATAAGATGTTTTTACTTACCCCGCTTGTTGCGCACAGGTGACGTGAAAGGCTGAGTAACAGTTGCTGCGATGACACTGTATACAGGCGCCCGCACCGCGTTGCTTGCACACCATACACTGTAACTTCCACCGTGCTGCAGGAATCGTCTCTATAGAATCTGTAAGCAGATGAAAAATAATTAGGTTTTTAAATATACCTAATATTATAAGATGTTAAAAGTTTAAAGGATGAATAGGAAAGAAAAGTGCAGCAATTGTAAAAGTTAGGTAGTCATACTAACATTATAAACAGAAAAATTGTGTATATGTATGTATGTTTATTTTTCATAACGAAATAATTAAATAAATAAATATTGCTGGACAAATAACATGAATTGATCTAACACCAAAGTAAGAAAATTATTTGCTTGTGTTATGGGTGTTAGTCAACAATAATAATACATAGAAATACATATATAAATACTGTAATATATATAATAAACACCCAACCCAGTAATACAAATATCTATGTTCATCACACAAATGTTTGTTTCTGTAAGGAATTGAACCCGAGCCCGAGGATTTGTAGTTAGGTTCGCTAACCACTCGACCAATGGAGCGGTCAAAATAATTGAATGGATTAAGATATGACATACCAATTATATAGTGCCACTAACTTGTCCGTTCAGTAGATAAAATCGGAACAGCCATCACCTTGGCAAATATTATTTCGCTGTCAGTTTCTTTTTAAATAGCAACTCTAAATAGCTCACTAGTGGCGTCGTTTACTGAATATATAAGTTGGTGGCACTGTATGAATCCAAGTTCTGATTTCGTCGGTTTCATTTTTGTTTAAAAGATATTATTAAAAATTAATAAAAAGAAACAAGTGCTTTTAATGCAATATAAATCCAAGTATTAGAAAAGCCTGCCTGTATTTTGTGATATGCTTCAAAAAACAATGATTCTTAAGTATAATAGTATGGGCAATGGGCATACTGCGTTTATCATAAAACTAGCGACTTACCCACGGTTTTACCCGCGTAGCTTTTGTTCCCGTGCGAATATCGGAAAGGTTTATATACTAAAACCTTCCTCAAGAATCAATCTATCTATTTAAAAAATTCGCATCAAAATCCGTTGCGTAGTTTTAAAGATTTAAGCATACATAGGGACATAGGGACAGACAGTGAAATTGTTTTATACTATGTAGTGATATTTATTTATACAGACTGACTGGTGAGTTACCCGTGTTGGTTCCGGGCTCCTTTGTAGAATAGACCAACTGCCGTTCTGCCAGGCAGGTCATAAAAGGCGACCGATTTGCTATACGAGTCACCGCCATCGTGGCTACTAGGTAGTAGAGTTCTGCATTGTCTCGCCCGGGTCTGGTACCAACTCCTTACCTATTCCTGCCGCAATAGCGTCAATGCTTACCACTGTCGTGTTCCGGTTTGGAGGGTAAGGTAACCGGTAAACTTATGCATGTGGCATTAGACCTTGCCACAAGATAGCAACGCACCATTAACATCTTTGGTGTCTATAGGCGATGGTTGACTCTTTCCATCAGAAGACCCATCTGCATGTTTGCTATCTTATGATATATATATAAAAAAACCCTCGATACTTCTGGAAAAGACTCAGTACTCAATTCTCGTTAAAATGAAATAATGAAATTAGGGGCTTAATTTTTGACCAATATTTTCTCTAAAAATAAGTGAAATGTGGATATTATAGTCTCTTAGCACGCCACGGTATGCGCTAATCAACATCAAGGACACGCCGCCGCCACCTCCGCTATTCTGTGTTGATAGCACGCTGCGTCCGCGCGGTGCACAAGTATGGCGCAGGTAAATATAGAATTCTCGGTGTACTGTTTATTAAGTTTACTAAGAAGAACTAATATTTATTTTTAAAGTTATTTTTTCTCATTATATATGATCACCAACTATCACATCCTTAAATATTGAAGGTAACTCACCAGTCAGTCTGTATATAGACTGACTGACTGACTTTTTCAATTATTTTACTATATGTTTTGTTACAAAATTATTAAGAGAATTACCTATAGGCTCCAAGAACACTGTATTAGCGAAACGAACTTCAGGTATCCAAAGTGCACAAACTACGTGTGCCCATGTTCCTTGATCAGTTTGTTTAAATGCACCTAAAATAAATTAAAGCTATTTTAATAAATGTTTACATTATATAATAATCGATCAAAAAAAAAATTTTTAATACTTGTGTCGGTCCAGGTCACCTTGGAAGAATAGAAATACTGCTGTTCTGCTAGACAAAAGGTAAAAAACAACTGATTACCTATACGTGCCACTCCCATTGTGACTACATATGTGGATTCCGCAACGTCTCGCCTGTTTTGGTACCAATGTTGGTACCAATGCCTCAACTATTCTTGTGGCAATAGCTTCAGTGTTTGTCATTGTCGTGTTCTGGTTTGGAAGGTTAGACTTATGCATGTGGCATTGAAATTCCGCCACAAGGATAGCAGCACACCATTAACATCTTCGGTGTCCATATACGATAGTTTCTCATTCCATCAGGAGAGCCATCTGCTTGTTTGCTATCTAATGAAATAAGAAAATTTTGCTGGAATGAAAGGTGATTGGTATGTTAGAAATAGCCATACCTATGTAGTCTGAAATTAAATGTAGAAATCATTAAAAAGTTTCATTAACTACCTTCTGGTTACATAATCATACCAGACTTGTTGCAACCAAATTATTGTATTGTATCTTCACGCTCATATCCCCGAAAATGTAAGCAAAGGTACAACCAGTGCATCCATGATTAGCAGAAGATACTTAGTCCAACAACATGATAGGTGGCAAGCCTATCGCCAACTGGGCACTTATCCAAATCGGACAACATTGTTTTTATCAGAAAACTGAAAAACGCATTTTTGAATTACCTGACCCGGCACGTCATGTGGTCAACACCAACACAGGACCACTAGACCACAGAGTAGTGGTGGGCGTTTAATGAACGAACAGTTTTTTTAGACTGTTTCTTTAGCGTGAACGAAAAAACAGTCTAACGTTCGTTGATAAACTAGTTTACGTTGATGAACTATGTAACGCGTCTTTATAACGTTCGCGTATGGACTGTTGGTTTCGTGAAACGTTTAGCGCAACCAAAATAGGTATCATATTCATGCCGCCGACGAGTGGAGTGGAACTCGAAAGTGGCCATAATATATGTACATAAAATGAACTTCTAAATACGCCAGGTTCATGTATTATATATACATAAACCTGGCCTATTTAGAAGTTATCTAATATTTTTCATTTAAAAAATAAATATAAATATATCTAATATTTAATTTTTAAATAAAATATTTTTAAGAATATAATTTTATAATCGTAATAAACCTGCCAGTCCTACGCCTGGAAAAAGTATGAAAGGCAGTTCAGTTCATTTCTATAAACAGTTAACAAGTAAATAACAATCTTCGTAGAACGATAACTACAACGTAATAATCACATTCAGTCTAGGAAGTAAACTAGTCGAAAATTAAACTGTTTTTTCAACTAGTTTATCGTTCACGGTAAACAGTCTCGTTGCGTCGACGAAAAATACGTCAACGACCCACCACTACCACAGAGGCAACATTATTGTACTGTTACCGGTAATATAAATCTTCGTAATATAAATTGATTTAACTGGGAGATGTCTAGAAATTGTGTTATGTGTAGACGTAATACAGGAAATAACAAAAAATAAAAATAATATTTTTTGAACAAGCAAAATCTCTGTTATTAAAAATTATAAACAAAAGTATACCTACCTCCTGTATTGGGACACAAGACACAATTAACAAGGCGAGATGGAGATTGCAAACACCGTCGGCAGAGCCACTGACCTTCAGGAATATATGGAACCTAAAAAATTTTTTGGGAATAAATAAGAAATTAAATATATTTTAAGACTCTTACACTTATATGTCATATTTTAAAAACATTTTGTGACAATTTTGTGTGATTTTTTTGAAATTGTGAAGTGATCTTTAATGTAATTTTATAGAGGTCCCCAAGAGTACTAATGCCCTATCATCAACTGCATTTACAAAGTCCTTACATCAAAATATGTTTAAAATATCACAGTAGATAAGACAGTAGGGAAGTATGGGTGATCCCCATTTTATTTATACTTGTGAAACCGCACTCACTTTCCTATGTTTTGTAAATAATCCAAGATTTATTAGAGCAGGGCTGTCCAAACCAGATACCATCTTGGGCTAATATGAATTACCATAGAGATTGGAGGGCCACAAAGGCAACTCACTTTTCAAATAAGAACCACCGCCTTATCTATTCTTGCCGCAATATGTCAGTGCTTGTCACTGTCGTGTTCCGGTTTGGAGGGGAAGGTAGCCGGTAAACTTATGCATTTGGCATTAGACCTCGCCACAAGATAGCAACGCACCATTAACATCTTTGGTGTCTATAGGCGATCCATCAGGAGACCCATCTGCTTGTTTGCTATCTTATGATATAAAAAAAAAAAATAAGAAAACACACAAACACAGTTAAGTTATCTTATGAGATTTATTACATCTTACGCACACGAAGAAGACAGTCAGTATGTTGCGGTGGATTAAAAACATTTCGCGGGCCGCACAATTACAAACGGCGGGCCGAATACGGCCCGCGTGCTGTGCGTTGGACAGCTCTGTATTAGAGCAATACTTACACCATAGCAATCTTGATGTACAGCTAGATTGCACATATCACAGAATAGGATAACGTTTGTGTTTTGGCATTCTCCATCCATACAGATACAACATACAGCATCTTCATCTACCGTTGCCGCTGTCTGTTGTCCACTTTGTGTTGCCTAGAACAGCGTAATATTATTATTATTTGTATAAGCCATATCAAAAAGATGTTATCTTTACATTTCAAAGTTTCTTTCAGCACACAGATATTTAACTGGTGCTGAGTTAAGTATCTGTGTGCTGACTGCTCACTAGATAAGTTTGTTAAAAGCTGCTGTGAATGATTATTTACATCTTAAGTCTCTACTCCATTTTAAAAGCATTGCAAGGATAAAAATCAACTGGTCGGACCTGCAGACCAGGCAAGGGGTCTTTCCGTTAAATTGAGGTATTTCAAGCTCAAAGCTAGCTCAAAGCTACTAGATTTTTGAGCACAGAGTTGAAAAAAATAAGGTTTATTAGTATTAGTTAGTATTTAAAATTTTTAAAGCTGTATATTTTCAAAATGATGCTTGATTTTGATCTTTCAAATTGCATGCATGCTATGCAGTGCAGTTTATGAGCTCTAAAATGTTTTATTAGTTAGAAAATCAAAGGGTTGAAAATTGTCTAAAGAATGTCAAAAAACCTTATTTTAAGAATTTTCGCTATTGATAAATCCCGAACAAATCAACCTATTTTGATCCATTTTACAGTATTTGATATAGATTTTTGTTTACTTTGAAAAGTTTTAAAGTTATTTAAAAAGTATGAATTAAGTTTGTTGTAGACAACATAATTTTTATATTTGTAATGCTATCAGTAAAATTTTTCATAAACAATAACTCTTGAATGAATAAACCGATTTTGATGCAATTTTTAGATTGTCTGTTGTTGGCACATTAGATGCAATTCTTAAAGGAAGAGAGCGGATTAGAAAGAGCGGACACATTAATCTTAAGTTATTTAATAGTCTTAGTCTTTAGAAGTTATTTTAAAAAAATATTGTTTTACATTCATTTACTTTTTAAAAAATTATAATTTTGTAGAAAAAAATATTTTTAAGGATTTTCAGACTGTTTATGTTTGGCCATGTTTTGATCAGTCACACACGCACACGCGCACACGCGCGCACACACACAGACACAAACACACACACACACACACACACACACACACACACACACACACATACATACAAATATACTGAGGTCATAATAGTCGGAAAAGGTCTTTAAGACCTCCAAATGTGGAGATATGGTGAAAACGATTTACGGAAATCGGCGTAAAATGAGTAACTATAGAAGAATTCAAAAAAAAATATATCATCCAAAACAAAACAAACAAAAAAATTTCAAGCAAAAGGAGAACTATTTTTTTCCTATGGAAATAATACAGGTAAATCTTTACCTGTCATCTATACATACATGGGACACACTAAAAGTTTTGCACTTCTAGCTAATCGGAATTATTTGAATTTCGAATGTTATATTTTTAAAACGTTGCAACCTTCTTAGTAATAAAAAAAAAACAATTGGCGGAAAATTATTTGTCAATCGTTTTTTTTATCGCACATCAAAGTTCTACGTACGCAACGAAAATGGAATTAAGTCGAAAAGATTTTAGAGCGATGATTTTTTATGATTTTAAAAGTTCTCTTTCTCCGCAAGAATGTGCCGCTCGTCGTCATAATGCTTTTGTGAGAGAAGCACCTTGTTTGAGCACAATGAGGCGATGGTTTGCTGAATTTGAGAGAGGTTGAGTTTCTTTACATGACGAATTTCGTGAAGGGCGGCCTTCAACTGCCGCCAACGAAAATAATGTGGCTACTGTTAAGTGGTTAATTGAAGAAAACCCCCGGATTACCTATGACACAATTTGAGGACTATTGGCGATTGGTATGAGCCAAATTCAGAAAATCTTACATGAAAAATTGAAAATTCGGAAACTTTGTTGTCGTTGGATCCCTCATGAACTGACAGCAGAGCAGAAGCGGGCTCGCATGGAATGGTGCTTACAGATACTACTAAAGTACGACCACAGACATTCTAATGCTGTTTATGACATTGTCACAAGAGACGAAATGTGGATTTATTGTTTTGAACTCGAAAAAATAGCAATCTTGTGAATCATGTTTGAAAATGAGAACAGGCCAACAAAAGTGAGACAGGCGAGAAACGTTGGTAAAAAAATGATCGCATTTTTTTGTTCTCAGCTACGGGTCCCATCTGTACAATTCCACTTGAAGATCAAAAGAGTATTAATGCCGAGTGGTATCCTACCATTTGTTTACCCTGGGTGTTTGAAAAAATTTGCGAAAGACGGCCCAAAAGCCGCATTCTCCTACACAATGATAACACTTCTTCACACACGGCCAACAAAACAAATCATTTTTAGCTTCTGAAAAAGTACATCTCATCACTCATCCTGCGCATAGCCCCGACCTAGCACCCTGTGATTTCTGTATTTTCCCCAAAATCAAAGATTTGATGAGAGGTTTTACTTTTACCAACTCCAAAGAGGCAGTGATAGCGTTCAATCAGCACGTAGAAAACATTCGTTCAATGGTTCGATCACATAAAAAAATGTTTAAAATGTAAGGGAGATTATTTTGAAAAGTAATAAACATAATATTTTGGTTATAACATGTTGTTTTTTTAAGTAACCAAAACTTATAATGTGACCTATTTGTATAATAAAATCGTAGAAAAGTCAAAACTGTACATTGAATATTTTTTAAAAAGAATATTAGGCGTAATCTACAATCGATATCGAAGCCAAAAATATAGTTTTTAGAATCTTTGTCTGTCTGTATGTATGTCCGGGGTAAACTCAAAAAGTACTGCATAGATTTACTTCAAATTTTGCATGTATATTAGTAACAGGTCGGGTCAACATATAGGCTACATATTATCACGCTATCACCTACGGGGGAGGTGCTGTGCAGAGTAAACGAAGTCCACGTGCATGTAGTCGCTGGCAACAACTAGTGTCTAATATAAATCTAGACGCAGTCGAAGCTGTGCAAGTCAGTTAGCATAGTTGAAGTATCTATAGTGTATAATATGCTTACTTGAAAGTATGATTCCTTTTCTAATCTATCCATTAGCAATTCCAAGGTGTCAACAGATACTGGTGGTAAGCCTTGTTTTGTTCTATTCTTATTAACAATTGCAAGCCAAGCTGTGTCTTCTTCATCAACGTCATACTCCACCTCTCCATCAAGTTCTTCAGCAGATTTTTCAATAAAGCGTATGTAAGCATTAGGACGAGGTGGGGCATCACATACCCTTTCATTATAATCTGGTATTAACTAAAAGAAATATAGCAACAATAGTTAAAACAGGTCAAAGTAAGTCAAATCACTACATAGTATAAAACAAAGTCGCTTTCTCTGTCTATCCCTATGTATGCTTAAATCTTTAAAACTACGCAATGGATTTTGATGCAGTTTTTTTATGGATAGATTGATTCTTGAGGAAGGTTTTAGTATATAAACCTTTCTGATATCCCCACGAAAAAAAAAGCTATGTGGGTGAAACCACGGGCAGGTCGATAGTTAATAACAAACAATAGATTGAATACAGGGAAGTGAATTTTTTTTTAAATATTAATTTCAAGCTATGGATATTCTGCTATTATATTATGTTTAAATGGATTAAGTAGTGGACTAGTGGACATTGTGGGAGGGGGGAGGGGGAGGAGAGTAACTACATGTTACATTGTGTGACATGGAATAGGAGGGTGCATTTGTGATTTATAATTAAACAAAAAACTTAAAAAAATGTGTTTTTAAAAAATATATTAGAAATATCTTTTTAAAAATATATTAGAAATTTTAAAAAAATGGATAAACTGCTATTTATATTTAATAACTTCCAAATATTAGATTGAAGTGTGACATCAAACCAGAGAGGAGGGGTTTCACAAATCTGTGACAAGGATGGGGTAGGCAGGGGTTTTTTCAAAAATCATAACATATGTGTGCCATAATTTATGAATGGCCTTTTACCTGTTAGCATTAGTACTTGTCACTGTCATAAGCAAGTTTGCAGAGTAAGCTAGCCAGTAAATAAATACAATATGCACATGGCAATGTACCACTAACATTTTTGATGTTTGGTCTTCTCTTTTAAACCAGAGAACCATGTTCTTATTTGCTATCTCACTATAAAAAATGACAAAACCTCACCACCCTGAGTGCTAAGTGTGAGTTTTTCTTTTCGCATTCGATCGTGAGCACGTTTCAAGTTTACTAGGAATTTGTATGTGATTTGTACAGCGCCACCTAGTGGTAAACTGGTTTCTTACGTTTACCACTAGGTGGCGCTGTACAAATCACATACAAATTCCTAGTAAACTCCAAACGCGCTCACGATCGTATGCGAAAAAAAAACACACTTAGCACTCAGATCAAACCTAAATCAAAGCGTATTTATTTTATACCTTAGGAGAGCAAACAAACACATGTCTCTCCTGATCAAAAGCGACAAGCATTGCCTATACAGTGAGTAATAAAATCTCTGTCTAACTTGAAAGAGGGAAAAGTTTGACAATATTATCAAAAAAGTAACTAAATTATTCTATTGACAAAAATAAAAATGCAATGGAAATGTCAAATGTCTGTTTTTATCCAGCACTTTACATAAATTTTATGGAATGTTTTAAACACAGAACACCACGTCACAGTATACTGGAGACCAACAGTAGTCAATCTACATACATGTGATATTCGAGCAACGCACACATAGACACCTTTCACAGATATCTAGGAATGGTTCGAGACAATTTGTTCCACACCAGTCCGAGATATCGCGTCCGTGAGAGACATCTATGTGTGCTATGCTCGAATATTACTTGTATGTATCATTGACTTCTGTTAGTCTCTAAGTATTCTGGGATCACTTCGAGTCAAGAACTGTATGCAGACAATAGGTTGTTAACACATCCCACAGACCAATCACGTTTTGATGAAGTGCCTTCTGAATAACTGATGCTGTCCAACTTGTTTTCGTCTACCAACATTTTTTTGTCAACATATTCAGATGCCATAGTAATATTGGAAATGTTATTGAATTATTTTGATAAGGGAACATTTATCTATCCATATCCACAAAATAATCTATATTAATATTATAAATGTGAAAGTTTAGATGTTTGGATGGATTTTTGTTACTCAATCACGCAAAAGCTAAACTAAACGGATTTGAATGAAATTTGGCACACAGGTAGATGATGATCTTGAATAGTATCTAGGTAAATTTGACCTGCGAAAATTAGGTGATAAATTTTATAATGCAGGGGGCTGCACGTTACAGCTAATAACATATATTGGATTGCATTAAGCTACCAATAACTTTTAACGATTGGACAGTGTATACTGTAAATAATGTACACATCAAACATGCATAAACTTACAGGCTAACCTACCCTCCAAACAAAAATATGACAGTCATTAGTATAGACACTATTTCTGGCAATATGGTAGAGACAGGTTTAGCCAATTAATTCGCCTTTTACAAACTGCCTGGCTGAATGAGAGATGGTCAATTTTCCAAAGCAGGACCAACACAGACTTATTTGACATGAGTTTAATATGTTGCAAATAAATATAAGAAAATGACCGCCATGTTGGTCAAGTGGTTAGCAAACCTAACTAAAAATTGAGGGGGCTTGGGTTCAATTTTTGACAGGGACAAACATTGGTGTGATGAGCATAGATGTTCATATTTCTGAGTTTGGGTGTTTACTATGTAACAGTGTTTATATATACGTATTCCTATGTATTAGTATCGTTGACTAACACCCATAAAGCCAGCAAATTATTTGCTTACTTTGGAGTTAGATCAATTCATGTAATTTGTCCAGAAATATTTACTATTTATTTATTTAATTTAATTTAATTCATACATTAAATGTAGCCTCTGGCAATTTCACATGGGGCTCTTGTGGTGGTTCTACAAATGGCAAGGGCTTTTCTAGTTCTGCATTCTTTTTCTCCCAATCCTCGAGAGAAATTACATGAACCGGTTGGTCTATAGGTATTCTACTAATTTTTCCGTCTATCTCAAATTGAACAACTTTTTGAGCTTCCGCAAATGTCAAAGCTTCCTTAGGTGGACTTTGCAGTGCGATGTCACCAGTAGGCACGGCAGCTCTGGTTCGGCCCTTCTTTCGATTATTAGCAACTGCTGGTGTAGCCGGCGTCGGGTTGTCATGATCATAGTTTACTAAATGGTATTGCAATCCACATAAGCTCTTGTAAACTTTGTCACATTTCTCTAGAGGACACTGATACGGTGGTGGTCTATGTTGCCTTAATTTTTTGCAGAATTCTAAGACATCGAAATCCAGTCCCATGTTGATTCACTTGCAAGTTGAATATATATTCATGTTTTTATTGTAGCAATTACAAATAACCAATAAGTAACTAAGTAATGATATTTTACTAATATAGGTATCAGTGAAAACCTTTAATAACAAGTTTATTTATCTTTGATGAAAACCACTGAGCAGTGAGCTTAAAATCAATCTGATACAAATTTACTAATAGGCTTAAAGTCACTACTTTTATCTAAGCAAAAACCAGCAAAAACTGAAGTTTGAAAGCAATAAATAAAAACGAAATGAAATACGACAACATAGGGATCCGCTGTCCGCAAAAAGTATCGATACTTGAGTAGTATCGATACTTGGGTTGCGATACCTATTAATTTTGTACTCGATACTTTTGTTCCGATTCTTTACTAGGTATCGATACTTTCTTATGTACTCGATACTTTTTACTTTTCAGAATTATTGATTTAGATTTTAGATTCTCTATGTTAGGAGAATCACCGAAAGTGGTTATAAATGATTACAATTTTTTTAGAATACGTGGCATATTATTTACAATTTGAACGTACGTTTTACGTGCATATTAGCAGCGGTGGATTTACACTAGGGGCAGTCGGGGCAAGTGCCCAGGGCGGCAAATGTTTTAGGGCGGCAAAATTTTGAAAGTGATAAAATTTTTTTTAGTCCTATCGAAATTCCCCAATATAATAAATTAATTCTATTAATTTATAATTTTTTGTTTAATTGATTCAAGAAATTCAATTCATTCATTATTTATGATATTATAATTTTGGCACTTTTTTAGTAAAAATTAATAATCGAAATGATTTAATCAATTTGTTTCTTTAGAGATTTCAAATAAGAGTCGATTTTTCTATTTTCTGGAATTAAAAACATTTAATTAGTATTTATTTTTGAAAAATTCAAAAAATTTCGGATTTTTTTTGCACTTCTTAAAACACCAACTTTAACAATCAATCAATTAAAAAAAATGTTTTAATTTATCGATTTCACCAATTAATTTTAATTTAAACGGAAAATCGTATATTTTTTACACGCTTTTTATTAGCTTCACTTGTATGTATGTTTGTAACCGACTTATTTGGGAGCGATTTTGGCCCACTTTAAACGGCCAGATTTCGTTCAAACTTTGTAGATTTATCGAGGTCCGATGACAATACACTAATTTGATAAAATTATTCCATTTTTCAATTTGCAAAATATGATTTTTGTTAATTTATATAATTTTCATCTATACTCTAAGGTAAGAAACTTAATTTTAATTTTTATAATTTTTCTCTACTATTATTTTGGTGTATATATCTATCTAAGGCTGCATGAGTCTGAACTGTTACATAGGTAACATTAGGTTTATATTAGTTAGAGAGATGAAAGGTGAGTGATCAGAGAGGGAAAAAAGTTTTACGTCTCTTTCCCATTCCGCCAGTAATATGTAGTTTTTTGTGTAAAATTATGTTTATTGTCTAGTTCCATTAGCTGTACCTGTAAAACGACTCATTTTAGTTACGAATTATAGTAACATTGCTATGAATGACGGATCATTGATTATAACAATCCGGAATTACTCAAATAAGCGCGCATTTTCTATCTAAAAATTAGCACTACCTCTTATTATGCAGTGGCCTTGTAAGGTTACTTTTTGTCTAATTTACATATAAGCTTCTAGTCGACTGACGGAATAACCCCACAGACTATTATGATGCTAACGCATGAATAACCCTATTTCTGGTATGGGATCTAAAAAGAACCTAATAAAACTACTGTGTATTTGTAACAAGTGAGATTGGCTTATAGTCGAGAACACACCGTATAATAGGTTTCTTTTACGGTATAATACATTTCATTGCCTTTTTATATCCTTCTCACACAGATGTAAATAAAAATCCAAACGTACTAACTTAAATAATTTCAGGAAAATAGTTATCATAAAAGCATATGTCTTGCTCTATAAAAGAGTAACTTATTCTATAGGTTCTGGATGGTATTCTCTAAATGAGATGCATGTACAACAAGACCGTCAGATAATATCAATCTTCTTGATTCTTCCATTAAAATAATAAATCAAAACATCAAATGTCTCATTTCTAATATAGTATTGCAATTTTTTGATTTAAATGGTATTAGTCAACATAGTCAAAAGCTTTAGACAAATCATAAAATAATTTATTTTCATTTTATGATTTCTCTCAAGCTTCGACTTCTTTTAAATAATTGTACACATGGTTAAGTGACCCTTTATTTTTCCGAATCATTTATTTTGTTTGGAAAGCTTACTACTTGTTTAAAAAAATGTTTTCAAATAATTTACTCTGAATAGGCAAATTCAAAATAGTGACTTTCCAGTTCACTGCGATTCATTGGTTTGTCGGTTGGAGAACTAGGTGGTGATCTTCATCGCTACATTTACCGACATATTAACGATTATCTACTATTTCTAGCGATAACTGGGACCGATAGTTTAACGTGCTCATCGGAGGCACGGGAGTGATAACACCAATTCGCCAGACTTCAAGCTGCTACTGAAGTTTACATTTTCAAGAAAACCTCGAAAAAACCTTAATAACACTTTGCCCGACCCGGGGATCGAACCTGAGACCTCATAGTCTGAGCCGAATAAGTCTGAGCCTAGACCACGAGGCCGCGAGGTAGTCATTTCTGAAAATGAGGATTTTAAAAATGCTTTAAATATTTTGAGGTGAATTAAATTAATTTAAAAAATACAAAAAAGTTATACAGTTTTAGAGGTTTTTTTACAAATTAAGCACAAGTAATTATTTTTCTTAATTTACTCGTAAACAAGAATTAGTGAATAACTAAGGCGCCCCATAGACTTACAAAAATATTGCGCAATATTACGTATTGTGCAATATAGTTGACCGTTTAAGGTAGATATTGAAGATTATACAAAGATTGAACGAAAGTCTGAGCGGGATTAATTTTTATTGTGCAATATTTTTTTCTTGCACTGTGTATGCTTAATATTGCACAATATTTCTCACTACAGTGTTTGAAGCGGTCGTGTTTAGTCTTGGGTAGTTCGCGAGCGACCTAGGTGGGAAGAGCGCTCCTTTAGGTGAACTATGCGAACTAGTTCATTGAAAATCCCGCTCTTAGTTCTTTTTATATTTCTGTTAGCGTCCACTTTACTAGACAGTGGCACTATGTGACCAACCGAGTTATTTACTTTTACTGTGCGCGCCTTGATATTTCGATAATCGATATCGATACTAAACAACTTCAAATCCCTATGGTTGAAATTTTATCAAATCATATGAAATTATAACAAACGTCAACTGAAGTATTCCTGGCTAATTATCAAACAGAATACTAATACCATTTATGTCTTATTTTACGGTAAGTTTAATTAAAATTAAAAAAATTCTCTTCTATTCCCATTTATTGTTATAAATAATTGATTATTATTATTATATATCACGTTAATTATGACTAATTATTAATATAAATCATTTTATTTTTTCGTTTTTATTTCGATAAAAGATTTTATGTGCCATAACAAAAAAGTCAACTTTAATTGTAAAAATTCATACATTTTAAGTATTCTAATATAATTACACATTATACTAGGAACTAGCCTAGCTGTTGACTAATCATTAATATAAATTATTTTATTTTTATTATTTATATAAAAAATCTCATATTACATAAATGGACGTGTAAAATTTTCATGTAATACTTCGTATTTTTTAAATAACAATAAACAAAACTTACAATAATCATAACTATATTTTTTCTTTATTTATTGTTCTTAATAAATTATTTAAAAAAAAAGAACTAATGAACTAATAGAACGAACTAGTTCATCCTTGGATTATGAACTAAATTGAGCGCTCTCTGTAGTGACCGGTTAGGCCCAAGCCTAGTCGTGTTCGGTCAGTCATGGTGCTTAATGTATGGTCGTGTCGTAAATTTAAGCAAAATGGCGAGTAAGAATGCTATAAAAGATAAGGAATGGGAGTTTTTACTTGAGTGTATAGAATTGTATAGAGATTTATTTAACAAAATCACCAGCATGGTTGCCACCAAATTTTCGTCGTCAGACATGTTGCTCGCACGAAAATATTGATCATACTGGTTTGTTAATTTTATTGAGTGAATTTATTGAACGTTTGGAATCAAAGGGGTATTCGATATTATTGCACAATAAAAGCATTGCGCAATATTATTTTAGGTCTATGGGGCACCTAAGGGTGTATTCAGTGTTCACCGAAATTGTAATCTCACTTACGAGTTAGATAGTCAGAGTAAATAAAATTTTATATGGAGCGAGTGGTTTTGTATTCAAAGAGTATACAATACTATGGATTACTTGTTCAAAAAAAGTCGGCAATTTAGGCTACTTGGTAGGCAAAATTAGGCGAATTGAGTTAGTTGATATGTGTTTCAGCCATGGAACAGAAAACAAGCGGAATTGCCAAGTACAAACATTTGTATCAGGACCGCGATCGCCATACTCACACATAAAATAAGCATTATTGCATATAAACTACTAATGCAAACATTGTTTCATTGGTCGTTTTCATTTTAAACAACGATAATCCGAAACACACAAACAGAACATTTAAAAATATACCAAACTGCGTTACAATCAATTTTATTTTGCTACAAAAAAAGAGTATTTACGTCCTTTTGTAGTCTAATGAAAATAGACTCATCTATTTGTAAAATAGTGAAACTATAATCTTAATAGTTTCGCTTTTCTACAATATGGCAGTATTGATTTTTCCGTAGTTTTCAGTTGGTCATATTTGAGTAGAGAACTTTCTAGAACGATATACGTAATGACTGTCATTACGTATATCTTTCTAGAAAAATTAGGTCAACCTAAAATGAACTTTATATGTAAGGTGTACGGCTGATTTTAGCTTGACTTTCTATAATATCATTAGAGATTATATTAAATCAGGAATTTTATTAAAATAAAATGAAAATTGTACTTTCGGATGATATGAAATATCTCCATTTTTAATCATCTGTATTCTACTATCATTTCTGCATTCAAGGATGGCACAATACGGCATAATTCAGTGTATAATAGATTTTCGCACGACGACTATCTCCTAAAGATATGGTAAGTATCACTAAGGCAATTTAGAGTAACAGCGCATAATAGTGATGCACGCGGCACGCCCACTCTTCACTTCCACTTGTTTCTTTGTTTCATGGTTTCAGCCCTGCATGCACAACAAGATTGTTTTTGTTTCTTGTATTTAGAGTGTATATACCACATACTCTTTGGGGTATACATCGCCATTTTTTTAAACAAGCAAATATTTTTACGAATGCACATAAATTATTTATTTCTTTGAATTTTTCTCTCTGGGAAATCCTCGGGCCAAGATTATAAGTTGCCTTTAGCTGTTTTCTGCAATACAAGTATAGTATTAATTGTAGAAGAATTCCATATATGGCATAATGATGTGGAAGTAACTAAAGTACACAATTCTTGCTGTGTCGATTTCAGTTAACTGTCTCTTTTTTTTTAAATAAATAAACTGCTGAAATTAGTTTATTTGCCACAATGACGTGTATAATATTATACAAAGAGTTATATTATACACGTCATTGATTTGCTAACATTTTGTATATATGTGTTGCCAACCATTTATTAAAGAGCGGTCTCTAATGTAGAGACAAGAATTACAAAACCTTTTTAAAATTTTTTCAAGTATTTATTGTTCGCCAACAACGAGCTCTAAAGAACCCACCTATTATTCTTTTGGTTTTGGTTCATCACGTGATGCCATTTGGAACCAAACGAAAGTTACTTCCATTTAAATGTTATGGGAGATTTTAATTTGGGTTAGAGAACATTCTCGAAATGTCAAATGTCATATTCAGTACGTCAGTCGTCAAATCAAAACATACTGAGCCGAATGTAATTGTATCATTTTTCCCTTGCCATTGATTATAATAACAATCAAATAAACTGTTTATTTCTAGAAAATTGTGATTTGTGGTTTATGTGCTCGTCGGTTGTGTATATTATAGTGTATGGTATTCTTCACTTTTTCTTGAAAAGCCTATCGTAAATATTGTAATTTTATCAAAATGGATATTTACGGATATCCTCCGTTTCAATATAGCCAACCAGAAGAGTTGGCTAAACAAATATCACAACAAGCTTTAACTGCACCACTTCCGAATCATATTCCTGAGCCGCATATAATGCCAGTACCATCAGGATCGCCATGGACTGGCCAAAGTCTTTCATGGAGCATGCCATCACCGCCCCAGTTGGTGCAATTCACGGCTCCTACACAAGACATTAAAATAGGAACGGTGGCACATTGTAAAAGAAAAAGTTTTGATGTGGAACCAGTAATGTAAGTTTATTTTGTGTATTATAAACTATGCATAATGGATTAACATGTATATTTAGTTTAGCTAATAACTAGGGATTATTTTATTTTTTACTAACATTAGAAAAACACTCGCCTTTATGGGATTTTATTTTTGGTAATGAAGAATAAGTCTTATCTAATAAAAGATACAGTAGCTGCTTGAGAGAATTCTAATGGGTAACAGTTTAGAAACGTGCCGCATCGATAGGGGGAAGGGGGGGAGGGGAGTGGTGTTCAACCCCCTGCTGGAAACACATAGTTTTTTTTAATGAATTTTTTCTGTCAAACTGCCGTACAAAATGTCCCAAAAATTTTAAATAATGCCACTAAATTGGAGAAAAAAAGGAGAGAATAGAGAGATAATCGCAGTCACCCTCTCCCCACCCCTTTTGCCAAAAAAGACACTTTTATTATGTGGCATGTGGCATTGCCAACCCGCCATGTGGGTAGCAACACCACACCATTAAGGTTTTCAGTGTGTATAGGTAATGGTTTCCCTTTCCATCAGGAGAGTCATCTGCTTGTTTGCAATCTTATGATATAAAAAAAGTAAGAAAAGTCAACTTGTGTTGTACTGTTTATTCCAATACTAGCCGTTGCCTGCAACTTCGTTCACGCCAACTTTGTTTACTCCGCAAGGTTCCTTCCCTGTAGGTGAAAGTGTGATAATATGTAGCCTATATGTTGACCTGACCTGTTAGTAATATTCATGAAAAATTTTAAGTAAATCCATGCAGTACTTTATGAGTTTACCCCGGACATACATTGACTTTCCTACGATTTTATTATATTTATGGATTTATTATTATTCTTGTTTATAATTTAGAAACATTAATATTGAGAAAATTTTTTGCACATTTTTAGTCCTCCAAAACAATTCATAACAGAAGAAAAAATGGCAGCACATCTTAGTGGCCTTCACATATCATCAGACTACACTGCACATTCTCTTGCATCTGAAGATGTGATGGAAGTGGCTATGGAAGGAAGCTCGTCAAATACCATTAGTGATAAATTAAAAGGCCATACAATAGTTTTGTCTGATGCTGTTAAGAAGTTACAAGAGGAGCCATTGCTACCTGTAGCACTTATTGAAAGGTTAGTACTCTAGTAGCTGATAATTTAACACAATGATGCTTATCAGTTTATGGCAAGTAAAAATTTTGTCTCAATTGGCTTATGAAGAAATGCTGCCTGAATTGCTTCTTGATCAGCTTAAAGTTTTAAGATGACAATTCAGATGAGGTTTGGTTTTTAATCTGCCAGAGAGGGACAGGCATTTGTGTGATAATGTGACTGTGTGCCTACCTATGCAGCATGTAAAAAACCTGTCCAATAATCAAACCCATTATTTGGTAGCTTAATACAATCATATATCTCTGTCATTATTTTATGGATATTGATAGATAATTTTTAAAATATTTGCTTGATTGAAGGGGAAGTTCCTTAATTTCAGTACTAAAATGAGGCACTCTAAAATACGATATTTTTTAATAAAAAGAATTATTTAGTTTTTTTTGATAATGTCATTGACCTACCAATATATCTTCATATCAGACAGAGATTTTTTAAACACTGTATATATTTTATTACATGCATACTAGAGATTCCACGAATATTCAGTTACTATTTGGTATGCGCCCGATCTGGCCACTTTTCTTGTTATTCCGTATTTGACCGTATATTGGGAACTCTTTGGTCAAATATAAAATACCTAAACGTGAGAAAAAAAATGCACATATTTTTCGAAAAATTCATATACAGGGCTACTTTTAAAGGTTTCCTAAACGATCCTGATGATCCCATCGCATTCGTAGTAAACGGTCTTTTGAAGCAACTGCTTAAGTTGATTTCCAAAAAAAGGTCTGGCCAAGTTTTCAGAGGCTGTTAGAATTAATAAAATGTCCGATTTAAGTAATAGTAATAAAAAAATAATTTTAATAATTGAAAATTTCATTTTTATCCTACACAAAAAACAAAACGCATGGATATAATTTCAATTGCACATATTCAAACTAAAATACTTTATTGCCCTCAATCAAATTAAAAGTACTTGGAGCGACAGATTACATAATAGTTACTATCTTCGTTATAGGTAAATGTTAAATAACACACTGTGAGCCTTATAGAGTTCATTCGCAAGTTGCGGTGCATCTAATTCATGATTTTAGTGGGTTATTTTTAAACGAATATTTTTATATAATATCTTGTAACAATACAATAATAATTAAAACACACTTTCAATTCAATATTTAGTTCCTTAAATTTGGCTAGACCTTTAAAAGTAACCCTCTATTTTACCAGGAAACTTAAAAATTAATACTTAATAATTACCAGAGGTAAGTTTTTATGAATAAAAACAATATTTTCAGCAATTTTTCGATGATTACTATACTTTAAATAAGCAGATAGACAATATTTTTAGCAATACAATACAATGCAACAAGACTAATAGTTACTCAATCTGTAATAAACAAATAAGACGTGTCGTGATGCAATCAACCTAGTAATTAATCAAATATGCTGATACGAATTTTCGGTATTAGACCATGGGTCTGACTGGATAATAATAATAATAATAATAATTCACGGGACAAATTACACTTACTGATCTAAACCCAAAGTAAGCAAATTATTTGCTTGTGATATGGGTGTTAGTCAACGATACTAATACATAGAAATATATATATATATATATATATATATATATATATATATATATATATATATATATATATATATATATATAAATACTAGAATATATATAATAAACACCCAAACCTGGAAATACAAACATTTATGCTCATCACACAAATGCTTGTCCCCGTCGGGGATCGTACCCGAGCCTCGTTGATTGCGTAGTCAGGGTCTCTAACCACTCAACCAATGGGGCAAAATCACTATTAGCGGTCTCTATAATACATATTTTGACACCAAATTCCATAGGGGATAGACTAATAGAATTGAATGCCATAGATCACGATCTGGACTGACTTGCCTTGTTTTCTCCACATTCATAAACTCTCTTTATGCAAACACCACAGTTTCGGAAACTCTTGACACCAACTTGGATGGCACTCGAACATTTTCATGATATCTATGGGAGAGACCAAGACTGATGTATCACCATGATCATGTATCATCAGTCTCGGTCTTATCATCTACCAATATCTATTCACATCAACCAATATCTCGTCAGATATAATCAAAATGGTCAGGTCAGCCTTGGTCTGCCCCGTATCTATATCCATCCACATTAATTATTAACTTATATATTTTTAATACTTTCAGATTTCAAAAACCCCAAATGTCACTAGTAGTGTGGAAACCTAGAGAAAATATAATAGAAAAATTTAAAGATGATAAAACAGAATCAGACGAAGAATCCACGAAGAAACGAAATGGTGTACTGGTGGTTGACCAAACAAGAATGGATATGGAGATGTGATTGTATTGCATAAGTGTGTTTTATATTTAGATAATATTCCATTTTATTTTTAAATGTTTTCTTAGACCTTAAAAGTCATAATAGTTTTGTCTCTTTTATAATATGAAGTAAAAATGAAAAGAATTGAAATCTCTTGTGTGGTAGTCAGAATAAATTGAATATAACTTACCACTTCAATTTATTACATTTGACTTGAAAAACAAAGGTGAAGTCAGTTAAAGTTAATATTTACTAGAAACTGTGTTGTTGTGACCTTTACAATGCCACTGAAAGGAAAGACAATCTATACATATAATAAAATCGTAGGAAGGTCAAAACTGTACATTGAATATTTTTTTAAAAGAATACTTGGGGCGTGATCTACAATCAATATCGAAGCCAAAAATATAGTTTTTAGAATTTTTGTCTGTTTGTCTGTTTATCTGTTTGTCTGTATGTATGTCAAATTTTGCATGGATGTGACGCTATCACCTAGCAGGGAGGTGCTGTGCGGAGTAAACAAAGTCCGCGCGGACGAAGTTGCTGGCAACAGCTAGTAGTTTAATAAATGCATAAAACCAATGTAGCGCCGAAAAATAAAGAAGACCTCCGTGGCACAATTTTTTTTATATCATAAGATATCAAACAAGCAGATGGGTCTCCTGATGGAAAGAAAACCCATCGCCTATGGACACCAAAGGTGTTAATGTTGCGTTGCTATCTTGTGGCGAGTTCTAATGCCACATGCATAAGTTTACCAGCTACCTTACCTTTCAAATCGGAACGAGAGCGACAAGCACTGACGCTACTGCGGCAGGAATAGGTAAGGCGGTGGTACCAGACCCCGGCGAGACAATGCAGAACTCTACCACCTAGTAGCTACGATGGTAGTGACTCGTATAGCCAATCGGTTGCCTGGCAAAACGGCAAATGGCCTATTCTTCAAAGGAGCCTGGGACCAACACGGGGACCAATAGGTGAGAGTGTGGTAGATGTGGGTGAATATAAGGGTGTCGCTGAGTTCGTCTGTGTTTTCTGGCCCTCGATTAGTTTTATCAATCTGTTTATTAAGCCTTTAAGTGGCATAGCGAAAGTCATACAAAACAGTTAGCATAAAATAGCAAATTTAATTAATATTCAACTAATTTTGGATTTCTTCAAAGTAATGCCTGAATAGATAAACCATTTGCCTGGTTTATTGGCAACTTCAATTATCTAGTTTATTGGCCAAAGTTGATGGAGATGCCAGTAACTGACAAAATATATTTTACCTATTTAAGGTCTAAGATATATGAAACATTTATTAATTGCGTGCATACAGATTTCTTGTTAACTTGATTGATGAAATGAAATGAAATGGCATACAATCATGTTGGCATACAATCATGTAATTTAATAACATTAATTTGATTTTTTTTAACGAGAACTTATCGGACAACATAAATCTGAGGGAACTCTAATCAAGTACATATTATTTAAAAATGCTGTGTGAATCTCTTTCAAATTTCCTTGCCAGATCTAAATAACTACATTTCTCTCATTGTTTTACAAATATTTTACTTATAACGAGAATAGTTTCTCTCTCTCTCCACTCTCCAAATAAAAGAAACCTCTATAAAAGCCGCTATAAATTTTCCCCGTGTTGGTCCCAGGCTCCTTTGAAGAATAGGCTAACTGCCGTTTTGCCAGGCAGGTCGTAAGACCCATTGGATTTACGAGTCACTAACATCGTGGCTACTAGGTGGTAGAGTTCTGCATTGTCTCGTCCGGGTCTGATATCACCGCCTTACCTATTTCTGCCGCAATAGCATCAGTGCTTGTCGCTCTCGTGTTCCGATTTGGAAGGTAAGGTAGCTGGAAAACTTATGCATGTGGCATTAGAACTCGCCACAAGATAGCAACGCACCATTAACACCTTTGCTGTCTATAGGCGATGGTTGACTCTTTCCAACAGGAGACCCATCTGTTTGCTATCTTATGATATATCTAAAAAAAATGATGTAGTCAGTGTAGGCCATAATTTTTGTAAATTGCAGGGTATGGTTCTTTTATAAAAACACTAGCTGTGCCCGCGACTTCGTTCGCGTGGAAAAAATCTAAAATAAAAACCCGCATAGTTCCCGTTCCCGTGGGATTTCCGGGATAAGAACTATCCTATGTCCTTTCTTGGGTCTCAAACTATATTTGTACCAAATTTTATCCAAATCGGTTCAGCGGTTTGGCCATGAAAGCGTAACAGACAGACAGACAGACAGACAGAGTTACTTTCGCATTTATAATATTAGTATGGATCATAATGTTGGATAAAAAATTGACAATTAGGAAAAATATAAATTAACAATTCTCATTCTCCTATTTTTAATTATCATTGTATATAATTTATGAATTATAATCTAAGCATATTTATAAATGTAACATTACCTTCACTATATTATGATAACGTTGTAGTCAATAAATTGGAAATTATATAGTAATGTAGGTAGAACATTATTATAATCAACACCCTGATGCCCATGACATTGTCTGCTTTATTTATCATTAGCTGTTATCAATATAATAAATTTCATTAAACCTTTCACCTCCTACTTAAGCCTATATAAAAAGGCTACTTTTGACCCAGAGTCTAAACTATCTGTATGCCAAATTTCATTAGATTCTGTACTGTAGTTTAGCTGTGAAACCTTAACAGATTGACAGATAGAAGGACAGACAGACTTTTACATTAATAATATTAGTATGGACTAGCTTTCCGACCCGACTTTGCACAGCTATGAATGAAGAAAATGAGACCAAATTTCTTTACAGTAGGTACTAATGTTTAACCTCAAATATTTCACTTTAAAAATTAAACATATTTTATACAAAATTGTCCTGATAATAACAAACAAAAGAAAAAACCTAGACTTAAATATAGGTGCAGTCACTCTGTAATGACGCACGGTAAACATAGTAAAAATGAATACTATAAAAATTTAATCAAAATTGATTTACAATATTTTCTTTACGTAGAATGTTCTTATACTTTAAGTAAATGAAGACTAGTATATATGGTACACAATATTACGTCCTGAATATGCTTTAAAAAGCGAAATCGGTCGATTAATTTAAATAATTTAGTGGTGGTAGTTTCAACAAATAATAATGTAATTTCACCAAGTGCCGACGATTGAAAGTGTAAAATCCATACTAATATTATAAATGCGAAAGTAACTCTGCCTGTCTGTCTGTCTGTTACGCTTTCACGGCCAACCCACTGAACCGATTTGGATAAAATTTGGTACAAATATAGTTTGAGACCCAAGAAAGGACATAGGGTAGTTCTTGTCCCGGAAATCCCACGGGAACGGGAACTATGCGAGTTTTTATTTTAGAATTTTTTTCACGCGAACGAAGTCACGGGCACAGCTAGTCTATTATATTAGGGTTTCATTAACAAAATTATATGTTTACATACAACTTTCAGTACAACAAAGTTTTGTCTTTTAAAAATGAAGCTTACTATTTTCAAAGTTCTAGATTTAATGATTTGTATATTGTAAAATAACATTATTTCTGTAAACGGTCAAGTTCTGCAATAAATATAACAATTTAGGTTTTGATTTAGCCACTCAACATTTTATCAGTCAAGTTAACAATTTACATGTAACTCTATGTAGCAACAGTGAAATTTATTATTAATAAGAAAAGACTGTATAGTGTATATTAATGTTTTTCTATAAATATATGATAAGAAATTATTCAGTGCCTTATTTCTTGGTTTATACATTTTTTTATTTGTTTATTATCGATAGGTAAGCGCTTGACCTCGATCTCGCCTGATGGTAAGCTAAGATGAGGCCTAAGATGGAACGCGTTTCCTTAGAAGGCTGTTCACTCTTCACTTGAAGATCCCCAGATTGTACTCATCGGGGAACACAGACTCAAGAAGCATGTTCCAGTCCTTTGCGGTTCGAATGAGGAATGTTGAGTCAAATATATCACATATTTTGCTTCTTCAATTCTTACTTATGTACATATTTACAACTCTTTTATATCATAAGATAGCAAACAAGCAGATGGCTTTCTTGATGGAAAGAGTCAACCATAGCCTATAGACACCAAAGATGTTAATGATGCGGTGCTATCTTGTGGCGGGGTCTAATGCCACATGCATAGTTAACCGGCTACCTTACCCTCCAAACTGGAACACAACAGTGACAAGCACTGCCGCTATTGCGGTAGGAATAAGTAAAGGGGTGGTACCCGACCCGGGCGAGACAATGCAGAACTGTACCACCTAGTAACCACGATGGCAGTGACTAGCATAACTAATCGGTCGCCTTTTACGACCTGCCTGGCAGAACTGCAGTTGGTCTATTCTTCAAAGTAGCCCGGGACCAACACGGGGAACTCTACTATATTGCTTAATCAGGCGAAAACGTTTTTTAATATATGTACCTTACACGTGCTGCAGAAGGCAGAGCCAGCGGTAAGTCACTTAACGACTCAACTCGCTTCACCGCTACTCTTCATTTGTGCTTTATTTACATTCCTCAACGGCTGTACAGCTCTGAACTAGCGGTGGGTAATCTGTTTCCTCGGGGTGAATTTAATTATTCTGGCTCCAGTTACCAATATGATTCACCTTATTTATTCCTATGCTCACTTCGTCCTTTTTTATTGCAGGTTATCATATTCTATGGTCATATCTTTAAATTAATGTTTCCCTATATATTTTTCTCGCTTCCACCAATTCCACAGTACTATGTAACCGTATTTAAGTAGCTTTTTAGGTTGATTATAGCTTGTCGCGTTTTACCAGAAGAGTAGACATCACCCACTTTTCGCAATACCACTCTCTCTCATTCTAATCGCAGTACGCTCAGTCGTTCACCATAAATAATTCCGCGGAGACGATAAGGATTTGAAGGAATAAATAAGCTTATCGTATCCAGCCCCTGAATCAGCACCTTTGATTCAGTACCTCCGGAGTTACACACCTCTACTCCGAACGGACCCGACGCATACCAACGGAACCGGCTATCTGTAAAGGTATTCGCCTTGGAGCAGTTCAAAGTCACAGAGTACTTTGTAGTATACCTTAATTCAAAGCCATTCAGCCACCACAGAATGTGAATGTGACTGTAATAAATGTACTGTAATTCTGTTTATACATTCAAATTTCCTTTACAGCATTGTAAACTGTCGCCCGGGCCGGGTCGATGCGAATCATTCTGAATCGTACCTTAGGCTAAGCCCTAATTGATACGATAGAATGAACGCCAATCTACGCTAGAGTTTCCAACCGAAATGTTTTCCCATATGTCTAAGTTTTTGTTGTGCCTTGGATGTCCTGAAAAGTTTTTAACAGCATCCTGAGTTTTAGAGCACCCTAATAAAGAAATATATTTAAAAATCGGGCGTCATTTTTGCCCGTACTGTTTTAAAACAAATACGCAAACGCAACTTGCCAAATGCCACCACGAGTGTGTATCAGCTTTATATCACCTTTTTCTGTATGTATGTCCGGGGTAAACTCAAAAAGTACTGCATGGATTTACTTCAAATTTTGCATGAATATTACTAACAGGTCGGGTCAACATATAGGCTACATATTATCACGGTATCACCTACGGGGGAGGAGCAGTGTGGAGTAAACGAAGTCCGCGCGGACGAAGTCGCGGGCAACAGCTAGTAATATCATTATCATAACCATTTACGCCGTGTTGGTCCCGGCCTCCTTTGAAGAATAAGCTAATTGCCGTTCTGCCAGGCAGGTCGTAAAAGGCGACCGATTGGCTATCGAGTCACTACCATCGTGGCTACTAGGTTGTAGAGTTCTGCATTGTCTCGCCCGGGTCTGGTACCACCGCCTTATCTATTCCTGCCGCAATAGCGTCAGTGCTTGTCGCTGTCGTGTTCAGGTTTGGAGGGTTAGGTAGCCGGTAAACCTACGCATGTGGCATTAGACCTCGCTACAAGATAGCAACGCACCATTAACACCTTTGGTGTCTATAGGTGATGGTTGACTCTTTCTATCAGGACACCCATCTGCTTGTTTGCTATCTTATGATATAAAAAATAAAAAATAAGATAGCAAACAAAGCAGATGGCTCTTCTGGTGAAGAGACAACCATCGCTTAAAGACACTAAAGATGTTATTGATGCGTTACTATATGCTTGTGGCGGGATGACAATGCCTCGTGCGTAAGTCTATCGGCTACCTTACTCTCCACCCAGGAATAGGACAATTACAAGCATTGACGCTATTGCGGCAGGGATAAGCTAGGCGGACCGAATACCCGGGTGAGAGGTTGTGCAACTATACCACCCAGTATTTACGATGGTAGTGACACGTATGGCCAATAGTTCGCCTTTTACTGAACAGCATGGAAGATGATCTATTCTATGGGGGCCCAGACCAACACGGGGTAAACTAAAGATTTAAAAATTACTAACTCGAGCTGTATTAGGTCTGTGGCTTGTGCACTTCACTGTTCTACCTTTCGGAGTGTAGTGTTTTGATTTAATTAGCGATCGCCTGTGGCCGAAAATCTACCACTAAACAATAAAGTCTCCTTTAAGTTTGACAATTGACTTCAGCCATAAACAAAATAGTATACATGTGTGTATGTCACCAGCAGCGGCGTTAGGGCTACTGACACCCCGGGCAAAAATATTTAGGCGCCCACTTAAGGAAATCAATATCGAGTATTTATTTTTTGTTGAACCAATGCGAACGTAGTTTATGTTAAGATTTGGGAGGCGGATGAAAAAAACGAATAGAGTGATGTATATTTATTATTATCAGACTAGATTCGATGTACTTCGATGTCGCTCGAAGTCTCTCTCTCTCTCTCATACTCTCATAATAAACATAAAGAGAGATAACAGCTCTCTTGAGACTAACTCTCACGGAGACGGAGACAAAATTCGGAATGGAGCAAGCATATCATATAATAATAATATAATATATAAAGAGTGTGTTTACATATTTCAATTTTCAATTTCAATTTTCTCGATTGAGAGATTGTTGATCGGAGATACGTTTTTATCAGGGCGAGCGAAGCGAGCCCTACACTAGGCCACTTTCTATGCACTTTTGTGGTACAGTTTATTGAAAAAATATCGCATTTTTAGGTTTGAGCTTCGACGTGATACTTTATATTCATGTCTGGATTTGTTATCTACCATAAAAATACCATTTTATGAAAATAAAAAAATAGAAGGTACAATTTGTATTAGAATCTTATTACTACTAACGCCATCTCTTATTAAATTAACGAGTTAAAATTGATAGAAGATACATTTTCTATTAGAATTTTTGAACTTATTAAGAGACTACCTACTTCATGAATTGTTTCTTCATATTTGACTGGCGGCGCGCGGTTATCGTGCTCTCGTATAAAGGCGAGGTTCAAGTATAAACTGCAATAGCTATAGGGCCATCAATTTGATCAGTTTGGCATCGAAGGTGTATGATAAAATCATTGAAAGGAGAATGCAAGAGAAGGAAAGTTCGAAGTAATATTGTGGGAGGCACAAGGAGAATTTAGGTCGAGAGCAGGGATGTTTGCTGGGAACAGAGTAAATAGAGCGTTAGAGAGTTTCACAATATGCTTATTGAGAAACTGTACAGATGTATTAATTGATATATATTGTATTGAGATCAATTCCCAATCTTAGCCCGAGGGCGAGGGTAAAAAGCTAAAAAAAGGTATATTTACGCCCGTATCCCCGAAGAGGTAGGCAGAAGTACAATGTGTGCATCCACGGTTAGCTGAAGATACTTAAGTCCCACAATGTGATAGGTGCCCAGCCTATCGCCAATAAGGCACTTTTCCAATCCCGGGCAAAGTTGTTTTATCAGAAAACTGAAAAGACACATTTTTTCATTTGCCTGACTCTGGAATCGAACTCCGAGGGTTTCTCTGAGAGAAAAATTCGAAAAATGTATTCGCTGAGTGTCTACCGTCAATTCTTCGTGCCTGCGTAGTCCAAAGTTTTAAAGGTTTATTTAAATAAAACATTTTTTGATTTTGATTTCGTAAATCGACGTAAAACCAGGAACTTCCTGATTTTAGAAAAAAATAAATTATTTCAGCAAAATGTCAAAAATATGTTTTTTATAAGATCAACCTTCATTTTTAATACATATTTTTCCTTGAAAATACCAACAAACAAAAACCAAATATTCCTAGTCCAAAGCCTGACGACGCGGGCCTCTGATGCAAATGTAATGTTTAGGTGAAAATACGCTGAGTTTTTTAGATTAGATAATTATAAATAAAGTCCATACATTAAAAGATGTAATTCTCATAAAAATACTTTTATAACAATATTACTAGATAGTATAACTTTGCGAGCCCTTACAAAGCTCTGCTTTTTGCTAGTTAATTTTAATTTGGAAAAACTGTGTTCTCCACTTGCAACTGTAACCGGTATAGTTGCAAAAATCAATAGGAAAAACCTACAATTGTAGTTAACCTATTACTAGTACTTCTAAAAAATGGCAACGACCGCTAAGAAAACGGTAGAAAAATTCACAATCCTGAAAAAAAAATAGAAATAAAGGATTTGGGATATTTGAAGAACGATATTACAAAGTCAGTAAGAAAAAGAATTCGTGCACGTACAACGTACACTCTGTAGCAGTCAAAATATTGTGGACGGTTTTCTCGTTGTGTGATCGAGCGACGCTCGAGTCGAGAGACCAAGTATACAAATCAGCAACCTTGCGCCACGCTCGAGCACGAGCATAGGACATGTAGGACGTTTCGGTATACCCACCCCCACCATGCACTACGCGTGTAAGGTGTAAGGTTGGTGGTGGAAGCATCTCACCAATCATAAATCATAACATAAGCGCAATCGCAGGGTGGTCGAGGACCGACTGTAACGATATGCGTAGAGTGTAGAGTACAGAGCACAGAGCATAGAGCACAGAGCGTAGAGCGTAGAGCCCAGAGTCACACATCAACACAGAGCATAGGTCCGTCGTCCGTCCACGTTTTCATTGACTTATTCATATTCAGAAGTCAATGAAAACGTGGACTATTAAGCACGGACTTATATCTAATAATTCTCAATTCTTAGACGTAAGTCCCGTATTCACAGTCGGTTAACCGACTGTGAATACGACACATAGAGCACAGTATTGAGGGTACATAGCGCGGAAGGCATAAGGCCGAGGCCCCAGACCTCAGCGTCCCCCAAATTTGGCGCCTCGGGCCGTCACCCCATCGCGCGCCCCCCTAACGCCGGCACTGTATGTCACGTCACATGAATGTAGTGTGGGTATACTATTTTTGGTAATGTATTTCTAATGCATCTTGTTTAAATATATTAGGTTCCTGCGCTCTTCCGCAATGTAAACTAACTGTGACTAATTTCATACTCCACCGTTTGCGGTATTGTCTTAGAAAGGGGTCCAAAGTTTTTCCTTCACGTATTAATATATAGATTACTTCTAAATATAAATTAAGAAATACGTGACGTCACATTAGAGGGGAGGAGATTTCATATTCCTTTCGCAATAGCGTCAATGCTTGTTACTGTCATAACGGTAATGGGAGAATAATGTAGCTGGCACAGTAATGTAGCTTACTATCGTGCCATGCGAATAGCAACGCGTTTTTCTTTTGGTGCCTATATGCAAAAGTTGTCTCTTTCCATCAGAAGAGCTTAATCTGCTTGTTTGCAGTCATGATGTAATATGCATTTTCGGTGTTCATTTTGCATTACCAATTATTTACAAAGCTTTATCCGCGTACATTCTAATTAGGCAGTTTATAAGCGTCATGATATTGACGCAACTTCCTGACTTTAAATACGTAAACAGCATTTTAATGTAAACTTGTTATTTCAAAGTGGTAGAAATATGACCATAATTCATGTAATAATCATTACTAGCGATCAACCGCTGTTCGGATTTCGACGGTGAGTTTGATCACAGGCTATATAAGATCAAATTCATGGTAAGGACAGGGGAGGATCAAAGAACCATAAAATTTGGGTGTTGCAATCAATGAATGGCTCCTTTAGATAGCAAACAAGCAGATACTTCTCCTGATGAAACGAGACTACCCTTCGTTTATAGATACCTAACATTTTATGCTTTGCTTACGAGTTGCAGGATGGTAATTACCATATGCATAATTTAGCCGAATAACTACCTTGCCTTCCAAACAGGAACACGACCGTGATAAGCTTTGACAATAGGCAAGGCGGTGGTACTAAACATTGCGAAACTCTACCACACACCTAGTGCGACGGTAGTGACGTGTACTTATAGTTGCTCCTTAACCCATTATGAACTAGCTATTAGTTTTATGGCAGATGGTGTTTTCTTCAAATAATTTGGTGATCTCTCCCTATTATCCACGGATATTTGCAATTTTCACGTAATTTCCATTCCAAAATGCGTCGCAAACTTCCATTGTTAGATTTAATTTCTCATTTTTACGAGTATTAAGCATGTGGTAGATATATAGAGTTCGCCGAAAGTAGCAGTTTTAAAAGTGGTGTTCAAGAAAAAAGTTTGAGAACCTCTGCTTTAGAGTTTGACCAAGTTCTGACAGTAGCAAGTTTTGAGCATAATTAATTAACAAAAAGTGGCTAAATTGTTCGGTTAGTTTATCCAGCAAATATTCTCTCCTCAGGCTGGTTAAAAATATTTCATTGGCGATTTGTCGAAATAATCTCAATAGCAACTAAGAATCTGGCGGTTAGTGTTTAACACCCCTGTGCCTTCATGCACTTAAATCGGTTCCAGTTACCCTCCGGCCGGACCTGCGTGTATCCTCCCTAAGATATTAGCGCACTAAAACTCGTTGACGTACCGCCAACCGCGCGATAAGGCACATGCAGTCTGAATGTTTGCGACGATAGCCGGTCACGTCTGCTGTAATGAATGTATGGCGTCATATATTCATTGCGACAAGCTTCGTGACGATAGACGCAACGTCCGTAGTATTATAGCAACACGCAATAGTGGTGAACCCAAGCTTCTATTGATGTACCTACATTTAATTTCTTCTACTTCAAAAGCGAACTGGCATCTCCCTAAACTTACGCAAAAAGCCGCTGAGTCATCGAGTTGCGGAGACCCTTCCATAGAAAAAGCAAAATCGGCTAAGTGCATGCCGGCTACGCGCAATGTGGGGTTCGCGGGCTAATTAGAGAACTTTTTATGTATTTCATACTATGAAAAATAATCCTATATCCTATATAGTGTGTGGCCGCGTTAAAAAAAATGTTGACGCGTCAAAATAACTTGTAAAAAGTTTTATTCAATAAAGTACTTCTGATTTCTGATTTCACGAATGACTCTGCCAGCAGTCAATGGTGTAGATTCATCCATTTGCTTCATATTGACGATGACAACGCTATGACAACCTTCGCACAGACAGGAGGCTTGCTTAGCGCCTAGTGCCTCGCGCCTCTTGTCAAAAAAACCAACACGTTTGTTTACTTCGATAGGTCGCTAAGCAATTAGCTAGGTACCAACCGCGCAGTGGGGCCGATCATGAATATTCTAAAATATCCGTTTTACTAAGACGCTCGCTAGGTGGTATGATAGGCTCTAGGCACTAAGCAAGCCGCCTGCCTGTACGGATATAGCCTAAACGAAATCTATGTTGTGTATCCATACTAATGCTAGTAATATTATTATACTAAATGCGAAAGTCTGTCTGTCTATGAGGCTTTCACGGCTAATCCGCTAAACCGATTTTTATGAAATTTAGCATAGAGATAGTTGAAGATCCGGGATAAAACATAAGATAATTTTGAAGTTATACTTCTTTTGGCGCGTTAGAAAAAAATATGAGAGTAAATCTTTGCGATGCGCGCGCACATCGTCACGAAAAACCGACACCATGAAATTAACAAGTCAACATTTTAGTTTTTTTAATTATATATAAATAATTCTTTTATGATATTTAAATAAAATTTATTTAAGTACCTAAGTAGATAATGCGTTAGAATAATACTTTCTTTTAATATATTAAATACCTTTTTTTTATTTTTAATATTTGATTCAGGCGTTATTTTGCGGAAATACATAATTTAAAAAAGTTATTGAGGTATTTAATTTGCAAAATGTTTAATTAAAACCTTATATGGAACTGCTTTGATGCAACTGATATGAAAGGTAGTGTAAGGAATGGTGCAAACTTATCCAAGGTCTGAAATTAGAGAAGACCACAGTGGCACATGGGCTAACCCCCTTGCACCACGCTTTCTTCCACGCACGTTTCACTTCACGACCAAAACATTTTCAGGAGAGTCGAATAGCACTTCACTCTATCACACACTCACATTTTTTTCTATTCTATTATTAGTGTCGTTTTCCCTACAAAGATGTTTATCTTGTTACACAAAAGAAGTGTAACTTCTTAAGTGCGTGGGTGCATAAGTTTACACACACACACTTTTTTTAAAATCAACCCCTAAGGGGCTGAAATAGAGTGGAAAAAACTATATCAATGACTTGTTCATACGCAGCTAGTTCATATGCAAAAATAAAGTACTGGTATTACTACCGGTAGATTATGACGATTTAAAAAATCTAATATACTGTAACATATTTTCATGTGAACAAAATCTAATCTGAGTGCTAAGTGTGAGTTTTTCTTTTCGCGTTCGATCGTGAGCGCGTTTCGATTTTACTTGGAATTTGTATGTGATTTATACAGCGCCACCTAGTGGTAAACTGGTTTCTCACGTTTACCACTAGGTGGAGAAGTACAAATCACATACAAATTCCTAGTAAACTCCAAACGCGCTCACGATCGAATGCGAAAAGAAAAACTCACACTTAGCACTCTGGTCTATGTCTACGAGCAGCCGCTGTCTTATACCATTAGGAGCATTGTTCGCTTGTTTGTTGTTCTTACGTCATAAACAAAGTAAGTGTAACCTCGATCTGTATTAATGATTTTAATCCATATTTAATAGGCGGTAAAGTTCTGTATGGCTCGCCCGGGTATGGTACCATCGCCTTACCTATTCCTGCCGCAATACCGTCAGCGCTAGTCACTGTCGTGTTCCAGTTCAGAGCGTAAGGAAGCCGGTAAACTTATGCATGTGGCATTAGATCTCGTGTGGCGCCACAAGATAGCAACGCACTATTCATATCTTTGGTGTCTATAGGCGATGGTTGACTCTTTCCATCAGGAGACCCATCTGCTTGTTTGCTGTCTTATGATATAAAAAAGGTGACAGGTAAATTTCTTGACCTTTTATGATTTGATCACATGAAGACGAGACATGGGTATTTTATATATTTATGACCTAAACACGTTAAATAGAGATTAGAAAACACATAAATAAGTAGTCTCTTTATTAATAAAAACATTACCAATTATATTTTAAAAAATGTAAACAACAGATGAGCAATAATAATCTAGACTTAAGCTACGAATACTGGTCCTAATTTGAACATATTGGTCCACAATTATTTATTTTAATTAAAATTATTTATTCTCCGTATATTTGAAACATCGACATTTTTATTATTACGTCGATGACTTAAATCATGTCTAGCATTATTTAAACATGACCAATGCCTATACAATGACCGCAGCATATTATACAGCTTAAATAAAATAAATACTATAATTTTTGATATACAGAATTTGCTTTAATATATTACTTTTTACTTTAATTTCCACTTCTTCATATGACATCCTTTAACATAAAATAAAACTAAATATTGAAATTATCGCTTGCGAGTTAAGTATAGAGAAAAATTTATTGGGCTTTTATTTACTTGCTAAATACTTTCATATTTAAAGACGGAAATTTTTTATATGTGGAAAATATAAAAGGAATATTATTTTTAAGTTTAAATGTGAATGAAGTGTGACAAACAATCCCGCAATCGAGAAAGGCGGTCATGCTGCAGTATTTTTTTGGTAATCATTTCCTTCTTTTGTATTTAAAAAAGCATTGGCGTTAACATCAAGTCTAATAATCTGTAGAATTGTGATGAATATTGATGTATATATCATTTTTATTAACTTTTTTGTATTTTAATTAACCTTTTTGTTTATGGGATTTGTTTCATCAATTTGTTTTGGATTTTTGAAGAATTTGGTAAATTTTGAAAATAGCTTGTTGAGATCCATTCATTTTACTAAGGTGTTTATAAAAAACACATTAATATATATTTTTTTATTTCAATGTGCGCTATAAGTAACGTGCCTAAGCAATAAATTGCGAAAATCAAATAGGTATCCTTTTGCACTTATATTAAATTCTGTATGATTTCTTTTCTTTTCGAAATAGAGGTATACTGGCCGATTAGTGTTTTTGCTTGTAGTAGGTATCGCTTGATAAAATTGAAGATATTTTTCAATTGTACACAGATTTTCAAATAAATTAATATAATATTAGGTAACTATTACTTACTTAAAATTAGCTACTAAGTATTCGTCCAGCTCCAAAACGATATTCCCCGCCCACGCAGACAAGCAAACAAATTAGATCCTAACAAGCCTAATTTAACATTAATTAAATATATTATATCGTGCTATAGTTTCCGCAACATACCTATTATAGGTATTTAAGTTTGTACGAATTTATACTCATTAATGGAAGATCAGGTACATTTATACTTATAATATATAAATATGCATTGAGTTATATAACAAGAGTAAGAGGGCGATTAACGTGTTAAAATTTTAGGTATACCTACCACTTAGTCTCACTAAAATGAGATCATTATCTTATAGGTAAACTTAAACGCTGATCCAAATAAATACTGTTAGACTTGTATATTTTTTATAATTAAAAATATTGCAATTTCATTTGAAGAATATAGTATTTTTTTATTAAAAATTTAACATAGTTACTTTTATTTTTTCTTAACAATTTTTTTGTCGATGTGCAATAAAATATTTAAAAAACATTTATCCATTTAAAACGAATAAGATAGAAATGAAATAACAAATACACATAGAAGTATTAAAACGATAGCTGAATAAAGAAGACAAGTCTGTCTTCTTTGACGATAGCTGAATAAAGAAGACAAAGAAAAATAGAAAGGCCCTCCAAATTATTGATTAAGGAATTTAATTTTGTGATGACAACCCATAAAATAAACCTAAACATCTTTATTATTGTATTCGTGCCATGGATAAATGCTACAAGATAAATTTTTAAATATACTGAAAAAGCAGCGATATATTTCATAAAATCGAATACACATATTAGGTAAAACTAAGTAGGAATATAAAAATAATAATTTTAACTAGAATTTTTGAACGAACTGTAACTATCGCAAAATTCTAGTTAAATACTTGGTCTATCATTCTCATTCTTCGAAAATTAAAAATATTGCATAATTTAAGTATATCCAAGTAAAAGTCAAATTTGAATAAACACACTTTTGAATGTTACTCTTTGGAATAAATATCATACAAAAACATGCGACAATAATTAAGTTTATTAAAGTAAATGTCTATACAGTACCTACAGCAAAGGATAAAACAAGACTAAAGTGAAATTATCAGTAACATAATCATTTTTGTTGAAATTGTAAATAATGTACACATCATACTTGGAAAAAGGCCTGTCTCATGGAAATAAAAGTAATTATTTTTAATTTAATTCATTTACTAGTAAATAGTTATTCTATTCGAAGATCCTTTTCTGAAGAAAGCAGTCTCAATATACTACTATTAAGCTATATTTCGATATTTCAATATTATGAGATTCATCGAATCATTCTGTGGCCGTAGATCGATGACATTCAATTTCGAAGATTTTTTAATGCCAGCGCTTCCCAAGCCTGTGTTTAACACGTCATATTGACTTTAACAGTAGCGGTGTCAAGGTCACGTTTCATGTCCTCCAATTGCTTCATATCTTGCACTGAAGTTTCACATTTCTGCACTACAAGTGAGTGGTAGAAGTGGATTGCAAAAGCCACGAAGACTATTAATACTAGAAAAAAATAATATTGACTATCAGTGACACTGTTTGTTTTTTAAAAATGTTGAATATGTAATATAAAGTTTAGTGGATATTTCCCGCATAATTAATTCGGAGATATAAACATCCCAGACGAATGAATTAAATTATTTTTCAAAGAAAATTTAAAATATCGATATTTAAATTTAATATTTTTTGTGCCTCACTAAAAATTACATTTTAAGCTATCGAATTCTCGAAATTATTCTTTGATGTCTTAAAATTCATTCAAAAATTCATTCCTCGTGTTGGCTCGTTACTTTTAGACGATTCATAATCTTTCCAGCAGTTTAATGGGGGAAAATGAAGGCTAAATATGACACCGTAACTCCTTAGTGGTAGAGTTCTCCAATATCTTGCTTGTATCTACCACTGCCTTGCATTTTCCTGTCGCAATTGCGTTTGTTCTCAGTAAATTCATATATGTATGTATAAAAAATATAATTTTGTTACGTGTATTTTGATTTTTTAAATATTTTTTATATCATAACAAACAAACTCCTGGCTTAAGGAGACAACCATCGCCTATAGACACTAAAGATATTATAGGTGTGTTGCTGTCCGTGTGATTGGGTGTCAAACTCAATGGCACATGTATAAGCATACAGGCTACCTTACCCTCCGAACCGAAATACGATAGTGACATGCAGTGACGCTATTGCGGACGGAATAGGTAAGGCGCTGGTACCAAAGTGCTAAGTGTGAGTTTTTCTTTTCGCATTCGATCGTGAGCGCGTTTCGAGTTTACTAGGAATTTGTATGTGATTTGTGCAGCGCCACCTAGTGGTAAACGTGAGAAACCAGTTTACCACTAGATGGCGCTGTACAAATCACATACAGAGTGCTAAGTGCGAGTTTTTCTTTTCGCATTCGATCGTGAGCGCGTTTGGAGTTTACTAGGAATTTGTATGTGATTTGTACAGCGCCACCTAGTGGTAAACGTGAGAAACCAGTTTACCACTAGGTGGCGCTGTACAAATCACATACAAATTCATAGTAAACTCGAAACGCGCTCACGATCGAATTAGAAAAGAAAAACTCACACTTAGCACTCTGATTCCTAGTAAACTCGAAACGCGCTCACGATCGAATGCGAAAAGAAAAACTCACACTTAGCACTCAGATCCAGGCGAGACGTTGGCGAAATATACCACCTAATTACCACAGAAGTGACTCGTATAACCAATCGTTCGCGTTTTATGAACTGCCTGGCAGAATATCAGACGTCTTTTCTTTCAACCACGAACTTATTGATTGAAGATTTACGTCCCTATTTTAAGATGATACAAATGACTAACCTGGAATAACTATAATAGTAGCCGCAGTAGCTGCCGCAAAGGAGTAGTCCCAGAACTTCACCCAACAAAGTATCGCTATTTCTACTAGGAACAAGAATAATCCTGTAAAGATAAAAAATATATAATCATAAGAATTGAATGATTAACGTCCATCGACATCATAAATGATGCTATAATAAAATAAAGATGGAAATTGTTTGTTTTGAACACGCTTATTATGCCAGTGGATATATTTGAAAACGTATTTTCCAAAATAAAAGACCATTTATACATATATAATCATACCGGTAACCTTAAGTCAAAAAAGAGCGAACCAAACGTAAAAAATCGCTTAAATTTATGACAATTCACCGGTTTGTCACCTGGAAAAACGAGAGGTGATCCCCTTCGTGGCATTTGGCAAGTTTCACGATTTATCGCCCTTTAATTGCAATAACTACGGTGATAGTTATTTGCTATACGTGTTTTTTCTGATGCACAAAAGAATAAGAACATCACCACCAGACACTGCTATTTCTGGTTATTTCTGAGATTTTTCTAATTAGAAAAACCTATAGATACTGTATGATCTAGGATTTGAACTGAATTGATGATCGTCTATCAAACGATCCACCTTATAGAAAGTGGTTACCGTTGCCCTAGGATATCTGGAACATGAGAAGAGATGCACTGCTGAAGAAGTATATTAATCCGCTTTGTAGGGAAACTTTCCTTACAAAGCGGAAAAAATCATCTTTTTTAGGGAAAACTGTTTTAAGATGGTCATTCCATAATTTGGTAGTGAAAAAGTAATTTCTAGCCAGGATGAGTGTTATGGTGGTGGTAAAACTAAAAAATAACTTAGAATACTTTAATAAATTCAGAATACTTTAATAAATTCAGAAGAAATACTTTCATCATGTTATAACATTGAGGATTCAGAAGACAATATTATTATATTATGTGTAGGTGAAAATGATTGCAATCCATATATCACGGTAACTAATCTAATTTCAATTTTGCGTTTGCTACCAAAATCAAAATTTATTATAATGAATGTGTTATGTAACAAATATTTAAATGAAAAATTACTTAATAATTTAATATCATCTATATGTAATAACTTTCTAAACTGTAAATTTATGAACATTGAAATACCTAAATATGCTACATATAAATATTATAATAAAAAAATATTTACTAGATTGCACTAGAAAGATCAACTTCCATTTAGATATGCAATATTATATTAAGAGGTTTTTGACGTTCAAAAATGAGCACAAACGTAGGTCAACTATACAACAAGATTAGCAATAATAACTCGGAAATTTTTAAACCTGCAACCATACCCTTCTATTTTCCAGTGATTAATAAAAATGTTCATGTGATTAATAACAGAGATTACTCAAAACAAAACACGTTTTTTCGTTCGTAAAAACTATAATGGGACAAAAAATCAAAATAACTTAGGAGATATATCCACAATATTTCACCAGAATATAGCAGGTGTTTTAAATAAATTAGATGATCTGGAACTGTGTTTATGTGAGCATTCGAAATATAATAAGCCTATAGAAGTTATATGTTTGTCGGAAACATTTTTAAAGCGGGGGGACGAGAACTTCATTAGGATCAAAGATTTTAAATTGATTTCTTCCTTTTCTAGACAAAAAGAAAAGAGAGGTGGGGTCTGTATATTGGCAAAAAACTCTGTGAATTGCACACCACTAACTATAGACGTAAATGTGTTAAGCGAAAAAACATTTGAATGCTGTGGAGTGGTCATACCATCATACAAATGCATAGTAGTATGTGTATACCGAATACCAAACTCGGATCCCTATATATTCTTAAATAAATTAGATCTATTGTTAAATAAAATAAATAAGACGAAATACCGCATTGTGATTTCTGGAGATTTTAACATCGATATACTGAAAAATAACAAAGTAACATGTGATTTCAAAAATTTATTGTTAAATTACAATTTACACTATCACATCAATGAACCTACGCGCCAGCAATCCTGTATAGATAATATTATTAGTAGTGATAAGCAGGCGGTAGGAAAGGTACACCACTATTATTTATCAGATCATGACACTGTTCAAACTCTACAATTACCCATTGTACATGAAAAACCGAAAAAAAAATCATTGGTACATACTAAAACGAGACTACAACCACGAAAATGTGGTGAAATTTAACAAATGTCTGGCTAGTCTAACCTGGTCTGAAGTTTACAATATAAAAGACTTCAACACTGCCTTTGATGTTTTCAATGAAACTTTTAAAATGTTTTTCGAACTTTGCTTCCCTATTAAAAAAATTAGAATAAATAATAATAATAATTGTCATAAGTGGATAACTAAAGGTATCAAAAAATCAGCGATCACAAAAAGAAAATTAAGATTTACATATTACAAAAACAAAAACATTGAAAATAAGTTAAATTTTATGAATTATAACAAGTTATTTAAGAAATGTATGCAATTATTGAAGTTAAATACTAATAATCAATATATCACGAATGCAAAAGACAAATGTAGAGCGACTTGGAAATTAATTGGAATTAAGTCAGAAAAGGGTGTCGAAGTAGATAGTATCAGTTATGAGGGGAAAAAGTTATATGAACCATTAAAAATTGCAAACTGTTTCAATAACTTCTTTACTACTTCAGTAAATACGACAAATATTACGACAAAAAATTATAAAGTACCTGATAAAATCAATTCCACTATATTTTTAAGACCAGTCACAAATGATGAGATTTCAAAAATAATAATATCTCTTAAAAATACATATGCAGTAGGAGTCGATTCAATATCGACAAATATTATAAAAAAGTGCGGTAAGTATATAGCTCCAGTTCTTACATATTTAATTAATCGATCTTTTAAACAAGGAATTTTTCCCATGTAGCTTAAAAAAAGCAATAGTTAAACCCATTTTTAAAAAGGGTGATAAAATGGAAGTCAATAATTACAGACCAATAACATTAATACCAGTGCTTTCAAAAGTATTTGAAAGAGCCATGTATACTAGATTAAATAATTACTTAAATAAATTTAATGTTATAGCGAACGAGCAGAACGGATTTCAGAAAAATAAGTCTACTACACTTGCAGTATACAAAATGATAAAAAATATTGTAGAAAATATAGACAAACGTAAGACTACTTCCGTCATATTCTTTGACATGAGCAAGGCGTTCGATAATGTTCACCACCAGATATTATTAAATAAATGCGAAAATTATGGTATAAGAGTTAATGCAAACAAGTGGATTGAGAGTTATTTAAAAAATAGAATGCAATGTGTAGAAATTTTACGTCTAGATAGAACTAAAACGGTTAGAGCTTACAGATCAGCTTTTGTAACAAAAGAAACTGGTGTATCACAAGGAAGCGCTCTTGGTCCGTTGCTCTTTCTACTCTACATAAACGACTTGCCAAAAGAAACAAAATGTAAAAGTATATTATTTGCCGATGACATAGCAGTAATAGTATCAGATAACCATAATAACAAGAATAAATATAAACAAACACTTCTATCAACAATCGACTCTATAACATCCTGGTTAGAACGAAACAACTTAACGGCTAACCTTTCAAAGACAAAGTTAGTCCAATTTACAAATTACAAAAATGAGTGCCATGATTTAGAAATTAACTATAAGGGTAGTTTAATTAACGAAGTAAAAGAAGTAAAATTTTTAGGAGTAAACTTAGATAGAAATTTGAACTGGAAACCACATGTTGATACAGTTTGTAAAAAAATCGGTTGTCTGTAAAGTTGGTTTACAGACGATAGTTGAACGTGACAACGTCTTAAGCTCTCGCTTGTACTCCAAGCCTTAAACGGAACGCCTCAGAGCGAGGTAACGCCGCATGAGTCATGTTTTTTCGTGCGTGCAGCCAGCTCTATCGAATTATAAGACGTTGTCACGTCAAAAATCAATAAATTTGTATACGCCCTCAAAAAAATCCGAAAAACGGTGGGACTCAATGCAGCATTAACTGCTTATCATGGTTATATAGGCTCTGTTTTGAGGTATGGACTTATTACTTGGGGTAACTGTACCAATATAAACCAGGTTTTTATTGCGCAAAAGAAATGTGTTCGAGCTTTGTGTAGTGCGGATCCAACTGAGTCATGTAAGCCATTGTTTAAGCAACTTAACTTGTTAACCTTAACTGGATTGTATATATTAGAGTCATGTTTATTTGTTAGAAAACACCAAGAACTATTCAATAAACTAAATGATAACAAAAGGGTATGGTCTAGGGATCCAACCAGGCTACAAGTCCCATCGAGTTTTTCTGCATTGTACTCAAAAAATTGCCATGTTATGATAATAAATATTTACAATAAATTACCTAAAACAATCTGCGAACTACCATTAAGACAATTTAAAAATGTATTATCTAAACTGTTAACGCAAAAAGCGTACTACAATATTGCCGAGTATCTAAATGATAAAATTGTTGTATAATAATAATTATTCCCTGTCTTATAACTAGCAAATTTTAAATAACAATAATATATAATGTCTCATTTTATATAACATTTAATTAAATAAGTTATAAGTTTATAATAGTTTTGCACACCGGCACTACCGGTTGACTATGGCGGGCTAGAAATAATGTTGTAACACCTATTGTATAACCCATTTTCATGCAAATAAAATATTCTATTCTATTCTATTCTATTCTAAAGTTTGTCAAGTACGTTTACAGCATTACCGTCTTGTTTAAAACTAAGAGACTCCAGATGAAAGTTTAATCATAAACAGCGCGAGGATCCTTTGAATGCGGTCAAATAGGAGAATTTTTTAGAAGCTAATATCGGCCTTAACTGAACCTAAACCTTAGCCTTATTTTAGGTAACTATGAAATTAAAAATGTCTGGAGATTTCCACACCCAGGGTCATACACGAATAATTCTTGGGTGTATGTACCATATAATATAATAGTAAGTGGTATCTCATATTGCCTGGCGGTTCATAAAATGGAGAGGCGAATGATCAACTAAATATGTGAATATCGCCGCATAGGTGAGATTCAGAAAGGGAAGAATATGTGGGTACGGATAACTTAGGAGTTTGGAGGGAGTCAAGTAAAAGCGTCAAGTCAAGTAGCGCGTACCTCTCGTAAATTCTCCCAATACAGCGAGAGCTCGGTAAGGACATAAATAGGAGATGAATAATTATATGTGCGATGACCAGTTTGTAAGATTACATAATAATAGAAGTCGAAACAACATGATATTTTTTTCTTTTTCGAAATTACTATTACAGTTGATCTTATGAGTCGTTACTGCGTCACCGCAGTTGTGAGGCGAGCAGAGCGCTCAGACAGAGCTTAAAGTTGGGGCTATAAACGCCCGCGCTAAGGGCTGTGACCTTCTGTGAGACTGGACCTCCGCTTAGTGCGACTTTAGAATGAATGTGGTGGGTGGAGTCGTGGCATTGCGAGGGCCGATAGAGAAGTCTTCGACGTCGAGATCGGCGATGACGGTGTAGTGTTGTGTGTATTTGTACCTAATTCTGAATCATTGATGGAGTGGAATCATCGGGATAGAACATGATAATTAACTCACCTAATACTGTACTAAACGCCCAGGCCAACTCAATGAAGCCTCTCATTCTTTCGTGAGGCGAATCCCTTAGAGCCCGACTGTGGTCCCCAGGAGTCTCTATTTTGCTCACAGCATCAATATTCGGCAATAAATACGTAGATATCATCAGTGCGAATATATGCACCGCAACTAAAACTGTCGTACAAATTGAGAACATCACGAATAGCCACTCGGGAACATTCGTCGGTTCATTGATCTGTAGTTCCACCATCGCTACCATAGCGAAACCTGAAAGCATAACACTTAATAGTAAATTTGGCACGCAAAGTTTTTGCCTTGATATTTCCGATCTCTTTTGAAGGTAAGACCATCTAACTGACAAACATCTTCTTAAAGGCAAAAGAAGGTATTTGCAATTAAATTCACAATTAGATTAATGTTATCTAAAACCAGACAGTTCGTTGTATTAAAGTACCTAAATGTCCAAGAAAAACCCTTACAATAAATTTGTGATCACTTTATTCCTCTAGCCGTACCGGCTCTAAGGTATAAGGTTTAGGGTTCGTATCCAAGGTCAGATTGCGTTATTATTCGTGGGAATATCACATGCATTAACTTTACCCTCCACAGCGAAATAACAAAACTACAATCATTTGATCAATTGAGGCTATTCAACAGGAAAAGATAAAAACACAATTCTCCTAATTTTGGTATTATACATATATATGTAAAGAGTCATCCATCGCCTATAGACACCAAAGATGTTAATGGTGCGTTGCTATCTTGTGGCGAGGTCTATTGCCACATGCATAAGTTTACCGGCTACTTTACCCTCCAAACCGGAACACGACAGTGAAAAGTACTGACACTATTGCGGCAAGAAAAGGTAAGGCGGTGGTACCAGACCCGGGCGAGACTATGCAGAACTATATCACCTACACAGCTGTATAAAAAGAGATAGCGAGACCTCATAGAGAGAGATGTAACGTAAATATTTGTTTCAATTGATTTATGCGAGTGCTGAAAAGGTGGAGCCTTTACCTAATACCAAGGATTTATAACGTTATAATTTCGATATGTTTGCGTCGTTGTGATTGGTTATGGTATATGATATTATGACGTTGTCTTCTAACGCTAGTTTGCGAACCAATCACGAAACAGCATGAAACGCGGCGGACCAATCACGAAACAGCAAGCATATAGAAATTATAACGTTTTAAATCCTTGCCTAATATTAATACTTCATGGTTTAAGCTGCTATCCTATTTATGGAGGTTTTATGTCGTCGCGGGCATTATAATATCCGCAAAATACTTTGGAGTTGGTGTTTTATTATCGATTACGTGCTAATTAGTGCTAAAGGTGTTGCATGTTCAAAGAGCCTATTTACAACTGACGTCACAATAATGGCGAACGTAAGCACAAATTATTATTTGCGAGACCAATTATTATTTCTAGTAGCCCGAAGTCTGTTGGTGATACACACTCCCATGTGAATCCAAACTGGAAAATTGTGGTAAGCCTTTAGGAAACAATCACAGTTCTAAATCCACTTGTTGCTTCTTGTACTTACCGGACAACAGTTCTGATGTGGTTGCAGTCGCTTTGAGTTTCGCTCGGGACATGTGGAGACGTCGCCATGACAGTCCATCTGGTGAGGGGGTGGCTCCTTGTGTTTCTTCGTTCCATGGTTGAGCTGGCATTGCGAGGGCTACTTCGCTTACACTCTGTAAAAATATATTAAATAACTTGCATGTACCTACCTTTATATAAAATTCTAATTTCTACCTACATATTCTCTTTAGTTGTTTTTCTAACCACCCCGGGGTTACAATACTTTTTTCAACCGACGAAAAAAACAGATGTTATCAGTTTGATATGAATGTTTGTAATACTATAAGAATTGGACAATATTTGAGTATGATAATCTATTTAGGCTTCTAAGCACGTGTGCTAAATTTCGTAAGTGACTGTATATTTATGAGTCCAAGAATTTCTCGAGAACTAAAAACCATATCAATATCATTCTTTTCGATTTAAATCACGTATATTCCAATTTAGGAAACAGTCTACGTTTCATCAAAATCGGCATATCGACAGGTATAGATGACCAATATTAAATAGGGTTAATTTTTTTAAATGACAATTATTGGTGAAAGGTCGTTTGTATCACTGACAACGTGTTTGCAAAATTTCGTTATGAATAGTTAGAAGTTAAGACGTGAAACCGTAACTAACAAACACACATATTGTCATATTTCAAAATAGTTCTTAGGATTCCAGTGTTCATATTTTTTTGCTTCTAAATCAGCTAAATTTCAAGTGACGGTAGGTGACAGAGTTCAATAGTCTACAACTATGTAGAAAGAGTGCATTGTGTGCGCGTTCAATACGACTCGCTTTAATACAGACTTGGGTTTCATTATGCCGCCAGTTCTTTCTGTGGAAGGCAGAGCGAACCAAACTGCCTCCCATACACCTACATATGCTCAGATACACCTACCACGATTTTCTAGTATGTTAAGTGGGTGGTAACCCACTCGTCGTGTTTCCGAATTATTAACGGCTATCGCTTCACAAATTAAATAAATATTTTCGTTATTAAACGTTGAGGTTCATCAGAATTCACCAGTCTTTGGGTGATGGGAAGGGTGACAATACCCACCGCCTCATTTTACCGACCTGGTAACGATTATCTTGCGGTAACCGCTTTGACATGCTTTTCCGAGGCACAGGTTTGTTACCTCATTACCACTAGACTGCGGGCTGCAATTAAGGTTTTATTATATAATTTATACTTTCCATCGCTAGGACTTAGTGAAACTGGATCATATTCCCAAGTAGCACGTTAAGCTGTATATAGGCTGCATTTAGGTTAATTTTTAAACTTAAAGCTGTATACTAAGCCGTACAAAGGCTGTAGAAGCGCTTCTACAGCCGATATAACACCAAAAAGGGCCCCAAGTTATACAGATTATTGCGTTATGTAGGCTGCACAATAGCTATACAAGCTGTTATAAAATGTACAATGGCTACTATTTATATATAGGTGTATAAAGAAACTATAACACTAAAGATACTCTCTTGTAACTGTCTTGTACAGCTAAGCGTTAAATAGGCTGCACAATAGCTGTATAAGCTGTTATAGGCTGTACAAAGACTGTTATTCGGTGTATAAAGAAACTATAACACTAAATATACTCTCTCGTACAGCTAAATGTTTTTAATAGGTGTTTGAAAATGATAAAAAGTAACAATCTGTTTTTGATATTGTATAACATTAATTATATCACATATTGGTATCTGCAGACGCCATAATTAAAAATATATTAATAAACGATAAATTCTTGGACTTGGAGCAGTATTGAACGGTGTATTCAAAGTGCAAATTCTAAATGATCGTAAAGTCGTGTATGATTTCCCTCAAAATATTCACGCGCCAACGAAATAATCAAGATAACACAAATAAAATCATTGCAAAATACGGTAGGTGTTTGTGTTTAAGGTTAGAATATACAAGTATTTATGGTACTATATTGTATATAAAGGCATAATGATTATAAGTTGCTTGTCACGATATAACTATAGATATTGCTAAATATATCTTTTATTTAACAATATATTTCTTTAATGTTGTTTTTAATACACAATAATGGCGACGCTTTATTATACAGCCTAAAGTGTATTTGGAGGGTGATATACTGCAAATAGCTGTACTGAATCTCTTTTTTATTCTATTATACCGCTATTGGCTTTTAATTACCGTCCAAATACACTTTAGGCTGTACTAAGTCCCTATATAAATCTGTTATACAGTCATTGGCTTTTAATCAATTAACTTATGTTTAGAGATGCGTACAAAAATTTAAGAACCCTAAATACAAAACATATATGTTTGTCACTTGATTTCGCTATTGTGATGTATTGATGTCGGTCGTTTGCCTTTACAAGTAAACCGACTTATTGTTAACTATAACTTATGGGATATGTATTTCAATCATGTTTTACTTTATTTTTCAGGGAAATATGCCTTATAAAATAATAAAAACAATTGAGAGAAGCCAAAACTGTATTTGCATCGTATCCAGTTCGTGGGAGGATAAAGGTGAATTATAATGGCCAAGAAAACAAAATGATATAACTAAGTTGATCAAGAACGAAAAATCTAGCCCTTTAAAGATTGGTCTATCACAAAAATATTTTTAAGAAGAATACGTTATTTCGTGCTTGTGATTTAATATTATTAGTTCTTCAAAGAGAAACACATGCTCTCTTGCCTGTAATTGTATCTAAGTATATAATATTTTTAAAATGATTGTAAGTATACATATATACAGAGTGTTGCAAAAGTTTTGAATTCTAGCCTATAGAGAGGTAAAAAGAGGCTTTAAAGTTTGTATCAAAAATGAATTATTTATTTATTGCATTACTATAAAATCTAAATTATTTTAATTTAGTATTTATGATTTATGCTCTTCAATCGAAATTGAAGAAACATGCATGTAATGTTAGAAGTTTCATCCATTAAAGGAGTAAAAGTGTGTGTCACAATTTATATGAAAAATTAAACGTTTATGGTCAAAATAACTTGAAATTCGGCACTTACGTTCTTCAACACAATTTAAGAATCATATATTTGGGGATTTTTTTAAATTTCATTCCTTAAAGGGTAATAAAAGCATTGATGTTTGTATAAAAAATAGATTGTTTATTGTAGAATATTGTAGAAATTATTTAAAACTTAGTATTTATGATTTTTAATACAATTAAATGAATACGAGTTTAAGGTTTTCAAATGTCATCTCTTCAAACGATGAAAAAAGTGGTAAAGTTTGTAAAAAAAAAATATGTTTAATCAAAATCTCTTCAAATTTATTAGTCATGTTCGTTAGTTCAATTAAATAAACGTGCATGTAAGGATGCAGTGAGTTTTATCTCTTAAAGAGGTAAAAGAGGGTATTAAAGGGGCTGAAAGCTAGTACTTTATAAATAGTTTTGTTTGCGAGTAGACACTGAATAATATTTTGAGACTATTCACCTACGGAGGTACTTACCTACGTTTACGCTTGAATTTTTTATTAGCTATAGAAAGATAAGTATTTTGTCAATATTTTGTATAAATGTACAAAAATAAAAAAAATAAAACATATAAACAACGAAGATAATTCAAGCAAGCGAATAAAAAGCAAAACTCTAAAGAAAAAAAAGAAAAACTGGTACTTTTGAAGGTAGTAAGGACTTCGCAACAAAAAATAAATAAATTTAATATATTATACATACAAATAGTCTAAATAAAACAACTTATTTAGTAGTTTCCTCTATAAACATTAAATCAGTTTATATATCTTCTTTTTTATTACGAGATTTTGAAACAAAAACTAAGAAGCTAGTTAGTTTTAAAATATTATTCAAGAGATTACATTTTACAAAATCAAATTTTGGAAGGTTTTGTTAAATATTAATTTTTGATTGTATGTATTAAAATAAAGTGCTACACGGGATGTATTGTATATTACAACACAGAAATAGGATACGTAACTGTTATTATTGCGTAAATTGTTATATAATTGTTTGTCGATTTTCGGTATATTTTTTTTCTTTAGATATTTATCGTTTTTCTAAAATGAATGTATATGTAATCGATAAATGAGCGATTACTGGTTATTGGTTTTGAGTTTGACAACATTCAGTCGATTCATGATGATAAAAGTTCATATAGGTGAACAAAAATGTTAAAACGTATGTATCTGCATCCACTGTAAATACTCTTTGACTTTGGACCATGCCACGCGCGAAATAATATTTGCGCTGCTCCTGTTAGAAACTCAAGGTCGTTCGCAGGTGTAATCGCCTTAATCTTAAACCCCTGATGATGCCTTAAAACAAATGAATTGTATTGTATGTGAAACAGTACTTAAGTTTAATCTGAGAAAATCGATATGATAATCAAGGATTTTAATTAAAAAGACCAGCAGGCCTACTCTGGAAAACAATATAAATCTTTAACCAATATTGATAAAAACAATAAATTTCGAATATCGTCAAAAAACGGTACTCTTTAAACCAATATTGTCCACATTGATTCAGTATAGTAACGACCTAATTATTGGAAATAGATGTCATCGTTACACGTCAAGCTAGTGTTACAAGTGGAAATTTTAAGTACCGTTTTAAACAAAATAATGAATTAAAGCAATAATGAGTAGTTCCAAAAAATTTCGAAATCCGTGTGGCGCTGTCGCCGAATCCAATAATTAAATAAAGTTGTCCAGAGTACGAAATACTTCAAAACTCATTAAATATTTATTTCAAATTGAAATCGGTTTTCAAGAGTAGCCCTACAGATGTTGTTTTTAGAAGCGAAACTGGTTAGCTTTGAAATAAATAAATTGTACCTATGTGAAACAGAGCAAGAGTCTAAGAAAATTAAAAAGATTTAAACTCACCTTAATAGATTGACTACATTGGCACGGACTTTGCAGATAGCTAGGACTCAGTAGCACCGTGGTAGCAGTGGACTTGCTGGCCAACATGCCGCCGGTGGGAGTGACGCTGCCGTTCGGCGTTATCCCTCCTTTAAGGCACTCGTACTCCAGGCTATGAGGTGGTGTCAGAGATACCGCTGGGCTGTCTGATGCAGTCAATCTTAGCCTGCAAATATAAAAAAAAATCTTTTATATTCCTTAGTTATTTGGAGATTCCATATCTATATATATAAAAACAATTGCTGTTCGTTAGTCCCGCTAAAACTCGAGAACGGCTGAACTTATTCTTAGAACGGCTGAGCTTAGTCCAGGGAAGGTTTAAAAGGTGAGAAAATATAGAAATAATAAGAGTGGTTAAAAAGGCAGAACAACGTTTGCCGGGTCAGCTAGTTTAAAATAATTAGTAACAAATTACGATGCTGCAGATATTTTAAAATATTTATATTTTCCTTTACAGGATCAGGTTCTACTACGTGATTTCTAGGCCAGATTATACAATAATTACTGTTGTAATTTCTAGGTAGTAGAGTTTTGGTAGATCCCACCCGGCTTTGACACCTCTGATGGAATTGATAAATCACCTATTATTGCCGCTATAGTGTCAGTGCATGTCACGGATGTGTTCCGATTCGGAGGTAAGTTAATCGGTAAATACACATTATCTGCTAACTATACGTTAAAATTAGCAACTTTCATTAAAATATTTTGCTAGATCATACAATGGCAAGGAAGCTCTCCTAATTGAAAAAGATGATCGTTGCCTACAGAATATTCAATATCACTACATAGTATAAAACAAAGTCGCTTTCTCTGTCTGTCCCTATGTCCCTATGTATGCTTAAATCTTTAAAACTACGCAACGGATTTTGATGCGGTTTTTTAATATATAGATTGATTCTTGAGAAAGGTTTTAGTATACAAACCTTTCCGATATTCCCACAGGAACAAAAGCTACGCGGGTGAAACCGCGGGCAGGTCGCTAGTAGATACTAAAGCAACTTTATGGTGCGTTGGTATCTGTTAGGTATATTTTATTATCATCTAATTAATATTTAAAAATTATATCCCCCGACACTGAATTGACTCTTATAAAATCTAAATTTTAATAAATATCTGTTTGTGGTCCCATTATTGATTCTTGATTTCTACGCCATGATTTACCGGTTTGTCTGTTGGCAAGACGAGTCTTGGCGAGCTAAGTTTAGATGAGATCTTACCGACCGAACGTCTATTGTTTACCTCCCGGGACCGATGATGATATAAACCAAATGAGCTAACCACGACTTACTCTTACTTGCCAAGATAGCAAACAAGCAGATGGCTCTCCTGATGAATACAATGCCCGTAAGGTATTGTCCAAGTTGCAATATAGTGAAGTCATATGCATAAGTTTACCGAATACCTTACCCTCCAACCGGCACACGACACTGACATACTGTCTCTATTGTGGCAGGAATAGATAAAGGGATAGTTCGAGACACGGGCAAGACTTTGAAGAACTCTGCCAACTAGTAGTCACAATGACATCCATCCAGTTGGCCTGAGCGAGTAATTATTTAGGGGCCCTTTATTATATGATAAAATGTGCAGGAAAAAACATTTGGCGCCCCTGTGATTGGGCGCCCTGAGCGATCGAACGGTTGGCCCCCTCTCCCCTCCCTCCCCTCTCCTCTCTCCTCTCCACAGAAAACTGTAAGGACAATATAGCATCTTGTCCAAACCATTGCCGGTTTGGATTTGTCGTTAATCTAGTCCATGATGTATTGGTATATTATTGACCATAGATTCGGCTTCTTTCTCGGTAGTTTAACTGGAGTCTGACATATAATCTGGAATAATTCCTGAGCAAAAGCTACTATTATAATGAATTTCGGGCTAAGGGCCCTTTTTAGAGTTCCGAAGTAAATTAGGAACCCTTATAGTTTCGCTATGTCCGTCCGTCCGCACGATTGGTCAGATTCTTATTACTAGAAAGCTGTAATTTGGCACGAATATACATATAAGACACGTCAAGGTGGTAACATAAAATCTTGAAGAATACGTTTTCGGGTAGCTACATGTAATAAAAGTGGGTATGTTAATTTTTTTCACACGTGCCCCATTGTGAGGGATATCGTCGGATAGGTTTTACAAAAATATTGTATTTTGTGTAAACAAGCTTTCAATTAAGGGAATCGTTTGTAAAATATATAATAATATATATAATATGTTTTTGTTTTTGTTAGAGTCCCCATCCTCTGCATGTTTTAGGTTGGTTTTGGGGGTGGGAAAAAATCATAGTAGCAGTAAATATAATGAAGTTAAAAGGAAAACTATCACAGCTTATAAGACTTTACAAGTTTTTGAGCAATAGTCGAATAACTTATAAAATGTTTAAACTTATAAAAACTTTGTGTTAATGTTAATCGAACATTTCTATGCACCTACTAATATTGTTTCTAATTAAGTTAGGGGGTGGTAGAGAATGCCACTTAGCATTAAGTCCACCTTTGTACATTGTTGTGCATAAATTACAAAAAATGTACTTAGAGAAATTTTACAGGCGATGAACCTGTAGTGCGGATATACATACCTATATTTGTTAGTGACGTTGAATAGCTTAACTGTTCATAGTTTGAAACTATAAAAGCCTTTTTCTTAGTCCGCATTATTGTGATGGGCAACTTCGGAACCCTACCCTAACCTAATTTATTATTAAGCGAATATACTTACTTAGGTGGGAATTCATAGCTCGGTGGTTTGCCGTATATTGTGCAAGGATCGTTAAGACCTAGACTTTTGGGCCTCGTTTCTAGCCTGGTTCTGTACGGTCTAGGCCTTTCGTATAAGTGGTCGGTGGTGTTGTATCGTTGTAGAGACCGTAGCTTCGTCTTCCCGCTCGGTGGAGTCTGTGTGCATTGGTCGATGCGAGCCGCCTCTTCGACACTTGTCACGAAACTCGCCTCGGATATCTGAAAAATATTTTTATAGTTTTTATTACAATTAAATTTCAACAGCATTAAAATACGAAACGTTTGGCTTTCAAAAAAATTCTAAAGTCAAACTCAAAAAATTCTTTATTCAAATAGACTTTACAAGCATTTTGACGATTACACATTTTTAGAAGAGGAAACGCGGCCACACACTGAGGAGATCCGGCGAAAGAAACTTAGCGGGTTTTACCTTTTTTTCATAATTAATTAATTAATTAATTAATTAATTAATATAATTAATTAGTAAGAATTTAGTAATAATATTGTAATTACAATATTATTACTAAATTCTTTGGTTCGATGCCCTTTAATTAATATTCAGGATTTACATCCTAGATTTTAAATAAATGTAGTACAAATCAGGCAATATGAATGCAAAACGCAGTAATCGACTGGCTACTAGTTCCCATCTTTTTGCGTCTGCACCAGTTTACACCTCCCGGAATATACCTCAAATGTTAATGTTAAGTATTAATAAAATTAATATAATATTTCTTCTAAAACATTTTAAAATATCTCGCCTTTATTTCGCTGGGTATTAAGTAAGTTCATTAGTTTTATAAGCTGGTGGAATTACTTAAAAACTAGAAGTATTAACAATAAGACTCCGGTTTGCTAGTGATTTTTCTACAAAGAAAAATCTAATAACATTGAGCATGAGCCGGGAATTGAATTTTTGACCTCATTATTACTATTACTATTAAATCACCGTGGCAATCAAACCTTTCCGTTGTTTTCCTACATTAAATTAGTGAAAATCTGATGCTGAGTTCCACTAATAGTGTGATAAAATTGGCTGCGTCAAAATAAGTACATTTCACATACTTGTGTGAATTCTACATACGTACAGATAATTTTCGATACCATGAACACAGACGGAAAATTATTCATGTACTTAACAATACAATATTATGGGACTTAGATAAAGATTCTACAATACAATGTGTGCATAAATCATTTTGAAAAATCTCACATCACCCTGAATATATAAATTAGATGGGAAGATGAGACAATGTTTATTCTTAGAATCAGCTTTATCTATACGCAATTTTTTTGATACTCATATAGACTCCAGGGATATTTTAAAAACTCAGTGAAGAAATTAATAAAAAAATAAAAGTACAAATAACGTAGTAGATGCCTAGCTTGCCTCGGCGGGGCCCCGTATAAATATTTGTATTAATTTGTATCATCTCTACCTTATGAAGGGTAGATTTCTCACAAAAGAAAAAAAAAAGGTTTGTATAAAATTACAAAAATATTTATTCATCATAAACATTTATCTGTCTTTTCCAACATTTTTATTAACTATTCAAATTAATACAATAATATTAAATAAAATTAATATAATAAAATATACACTCGCTTTTTCTTTTTTCTTTTTAAAAAAAGGAATTGCTTTTTTGACTTCTGCCATTTGGAAAGTTTTTATTAATTTTTGCTTACGCACGTTGGGTCCCCGTCGTCCGGGGCCTCGCATAATTAATACGGCGGAGACGGCGGTAGCTACGCTCCTGAAATTTTGACATGACAGGATTTGAATATGCGGCTTTGCCTCTTGCCGGTATACGTCTGAACCTAGCGTTCATACGGTTATGCATGGTTCTATGTGATTTTGTGATCAATGCCATCGGTTGTAATGATCGCTAGATATATGTACATTGTACATACGTACATATATCCTAGTTACACGAGTTCATCGTTACAGATGAAATTCACATCTAAATATTGATGATATTGATCAATAATGTCGTGTTTCTTCTAATTACGTGTGTCTTTTAGTTAGTTTTCAACTAATCCTGTGCTGGGAAATCTTAAAGAAAACTGCAAGCCACCACCTGTCTGCCTCTTGTTGTGTTAATATTTTTCTTTAGTTCTTAAGTTAAAATAAGTTACCTATCCTATGTATTTAGATTAATTTCCTGTTGCATGCCTTAACCGGTGAAATATGCGAGCCTTTTTTTATATCATAAGATAGCAAACAAGCTGATGGGTCTCCTGGTGGAAAGAGTCAACCATAGCCTATAGACACCAAATATATAAACGGTACTTTGCTATCTTGTGGCGAGGTCTAATGCCACATGCATAAGTTTACCGGCTACCTTACCCTTCAAATCGGAACACAACAGTGACGAGCACGACGATGCAACGCAAGAGACTTGTCGCTTATTAACCTACAACAACGCAAAAATCCTAGATCTTTTCCAAATTTGCATGAGACCAAATTGGAAGTTAACTACCCTCTTAAGCAAAAGAAGAATTTTCCAAATCAGTAAATAAATGACCGAGTTCTGGAGTAACATATAAAAAAATAACTTCAATCGAATTGATAACCCTTTCCTTATTGGGAAGACACTTAAAAAGATACTTAGTATGCACACAATTCTATATAGATAGAGTATATTAAGGTACATTAATATATATTAAATTAATCGTGTAGTGTACATTAAGTATTAAAGGCTGCGCCGAGCTGATTTCGAAATAAATGCGTTTGAAAGATCTCTTACTAGATCTCTCACGACCAATGATTTTTTTCGGAATATCAGAATCACTGCTGGCCTTAAAGGCCTTCACAGCTTCACCGGTCGCGGGGGTGAGCAGAGAGCCAGAGTTAGCTGTGGGGCTGTACGCCCTAAGCTGTCTCCTATGAGATAATGAGACCAATCCTCGGCTTAGGGTGGGGTCATGATTTTCGATATGAGAGTTAGTGGCATCGTTTTGTCCATCGGCTGATCCGTGTCCTTTGGTTACGGTTCGCAGATGGGCAAAACAGGGCCCTCGTTGCCGCCGGCGCCGATGGTGTCGCGTGTGTATGTGTGTAGCGTTTTGGTGTATTCTGGTGGCCAGAGCTATTGGATCGTCGGGATCGGTGAGAACGTGACATGACCTACGTAATTTGGGATCGGGATTAGGATCTGGGATGTCGTCTGCTGCGGCTATTACCAGTGGGTTAGGGTTTGAGTTGGTGCCTTGATGGAAATATCTTTGAAATGCCTAGCTAAGCTCGGAGATTCGACATCTTTATGAAGGTTAACGTTGCATAAGTACCGCAGTGCGCCCGTGAAAATACGCAAGTACGAGTATTTGTTCTGTACTACTGCAACGGATGCAAATCTACATGGGGAGATGGGCAAAAGCCACGCAGGCGTATAATAGAATGGGTCTTACGTACACCTTGTAAAGGGTCACCTTGTGTCTAAATGTCATTTTATTGCGTTTATTGATGAGGTTGTATAACTGACTCATAAGGAATTTAGCCTTAGCTTTCACTGTTGTTTGTGCGGTTGAAAATACATTTTACTGTCCAGCGTTACCCCGACGTACTTGACTTTCCTTTCCCACGGGATGACGTCCCAAACAGGGTAATGCCGCCTAACTTTCGCAGACCGCGCTGTTGCGGTTGTTGACCGCGGCGAAAGTACACGGCTTCACTTTTATCTGGGTTGAATTTGATACACCATTTTTTGCACCAATCGCCAAGGGCGCTGGCCGCTGCCTGCAACCGTTTGATGATTGTAACTTCAGCAAAATTGAACGTATATAGAGGGCGAGGTACGTCGGCGAACTACGGGAGCTCGACGTGTGGCTCGCGTTGTACGTCACACGAATAAAGGGAGAATAAAAGGGGTGACAAAGCCCTGCGGGATCCCTGCTGTGACCCTATGGAACCCTGACCCTGACCTATGGGAGGAAACCCTCTATACGGAAATGAAATCGGTGGTGGGTTAGGTACTATCGTATGATGAGTACGAGTCTGTTGGGCACTCCCGTTTGGTATAGCTTATATTAGGCCATTATGCCAGATCTTATCGAACGCCATCGCGACGTCGAATAATAGAGCACGGGTGGGAATTTGCAGCTCCGGGGCTGCATTTAAACCGGTTAAAATGAACTCTGTGAGTCGGTGCACTTGATGAGTTCAAGAATGACCTGCTAGGAAACCGAACTACTCATTTATTATGAGACCTTTCTCGTGAACAAATGCTTTAATTGGGACGTGAGGCAGCCTATCCTTTTTACCAATTTGTTTTGTGGCGTAAGAGGTCACGTCATAAACAGTTTACGACGAATGGAGAGTGTTAAACTATCTCTATGTTGTGACATGCGTTTAATTATCAACCTGTAGACCGTGCCATCAACGTTATATATCCATAAACAAACAAATGAACAAAGTATGTAGCAATTCTGAGTCGTAAATATTTACCAAACCTAAGTACTTTAACACTTAAAACTTAACCTAGCTGGCTTTTACTTCTGCAACATCTCGTCTGGGCTTACTCCGCCTTACTTTTTCCTGTCGTTATAACGTGAGTGCTTGAAACTTTTGGGTTCCGGTTTGTTGGGTAAGGCAGCCGGCGAACTCCATATCATCGCCGCTACACGATAGGTATACATACAGCATCGCACTAGCAAAATTTTCGGTGTCTAAAGACGATGATTATTTCTCTCCAATAGATTTACTTTCCAATAATATACTATATAAAAAATGTATGTAAAGGCTTACACTAGTTTAATACTTATAATATTACGTATAGCACTGAATTATATTAGTGTTAGTTTACAGGTAAGGACATGGAAAATGCTGTTATTATAGAAAGAGTCAACCATCGCCTATAGACACTAAAGATGTTAATGGTGCGTTGCTATCTTGTGGCGAGTTCTAATGCCACATGTATAAGTTTAATAGATACCTTACCTTCACCGGAACACGACAGTGACAGGCACTGACGCTATTCCGGCAGGAATAAATAAAGCGGTTGTACCAGGAACGGGGAGACAATGCAGAACTCTGCCACCTAGTAACCACGATGGCAGTGACATGTGTAGCCAATCGGTCGCCTTTTACGACCTGCCTCTCGGAAAGGAGCTCGGGAAAAAAAGTCAGTTTAGTATGTTTTCCCGTGTATGTCCAGGCTCATTTTAGAATAAAGATTACCTACTTTCCTTCTCGTAAGGCATACGTAGACTATCGTTGTGGTTACTATGCGGTAAGGTCTTTTGTCTTATGACGGTTGGCAGCAGTTGGATAGGATCAACCATTTTTTTGGCTTTTTCGTGATTTAGTTCATATAAAAATCGATGTATGTGTATTGTGCATATTCCCTAGAGACTCCAAACGGTTGGACTAATATTTATAATAGTTTCAAGAAATCTAAGATTAAACCAGCGGGTCTGGCAGCAATCGGAACAACACATTTTTATGTAATATGCTTTTATTAGCTCATTTTTTTAAATTAAGACGCTTTTATTAGTTTGGTTCATATGTTAGTATATAACGTAAACTGACGGAAGCTTTGAACATTTAAAAACCGAAATAAAAAATAAATTTAAATTGAGAACAGTGTAAAAAAATTTGAATAAATTTAAATTAAGAATAGTTTAAATAAGAAAAAAAGTATATTGCATTGAAAAGTGCGTGGGGTGCATGGTGTCAATCACAGAAATCATATATAGGTGTCAATAGATATCTTAAAAGCAGCCTACGCTTTTTTGGAACTCAATCGAATGCCATCAACCACATTTTTTTTCGTTCGATCACGTTTCGATCGGACATACACACATGCACACATACATACAGACATACTGATGTTATCGTGATATCTGGTGAAAACTCGACTTCCGAAAATCGAGGCAAAATCAGTAGGTAAGGTATCCTTCTCTACGTACCTAGTTAATAAATTATTGGTAAAGAGCGTGTCGGGCCATGCGCTATGTATTTTAGTTTATTTTATTTTAGTTCATTACAATAATAATAAATATTCACGGGACAAATTACACTGACTGATCTAACCTCAAAGTAAGCAAATTATTTGCTTATGTTATGGGTGTTAGTCAACGATACTAATACATAGAAATACATACATAAATACTAGATTATATTTAATATATATTTATTAATGCGGACCAAAAAGTGGGCTTTTATAGTTTCACTAGCTGTTGCCCGCGACTTCGTTCGCGCGGACTTCGTTTACTCCGCACAGTTCTTCCTCCGTAGGTGATAGCGTGATAATATGTACCCTATATGTTGACCCGACCTGTTAGTAATATTCATGCAAAATTTGAAGTAAATCTATGCAGTACGTTTTGAGTTTACCCCGGACATACATTAACTTTCCTACGATTTTATTATATGTATATAGATACTATGAACATTTAAGCTATTCAACGTCAATGACAAATATATATCCGCACCACAGGTTCATCGCCTATAAAATTTAATTTTATAACTAGGACTACTATTACTCAAAAACTCAAAAGTCTCATAAGCCGTGATAGTTTTCCTTACGATTATATTTACGACTACTATGACTTTTTTCCCACCCCCAAAACCAAGCATTTAGACTGGATGGGGGACGACACTTGCGTCTAACAAAAATTAGCACTTAGTTTAATATTTTACAAACGAGTCCCTTAATCGAAAACTTATTTTCACAAACCTACAATATTTTCGATACCTCACACAATTGGGTACGTGAGAAAAAATTAACATCCCCACTTTACATGTTACCCTGAATGTACTTTAGCTCCACTACATGTAATGTGGGGCATTACATGTAAGGGAGCTATCCTGAAATAAAATATTTTTCAAGATTTTATGTTACCACTTTGTTGAAGTGACTATTATGTACTCGTGCCAAATTACAGATTTCTAGTAATAAGGATCTCTGAGATATCGTGCGGACGGACGGACATGACGAAACTATAAGGGTCCTAGTTTACTTCGGAACCCTAAAAATGGGAGTCCAAGGATCATGTCAAAAAATTAAAAATACACGTATCTACAACGTCGCGTGTACTGTAACACTAACAATAATACCTATTTACTTATACCTAGCTGTACGCTAGGTATAAGTAAATAGGTATTATTGTTATATTACATCCATATTAGATTTGACATACATGTATATGAAATGACACGTACAATGCCTTCTTGTGTGAGTAAATATTGTTATTATATTAGTTTAATTATGATTAGATAAAAGCAAGTCTGCGAACATAATATACATATGTATGAATACACATCATGAATATAAAATGACTCTTTGTAATGTAAATCGTTATTGTGTAGTAGTAAAATTAATGTGGAAATAAATTAAGTCAATTAAATAGACATTAAATTAATATCTTTAAAAAGATAATGTCTCCAAAGATAAGGTCGTTAAATGTGGGAACGCGCATGGGTGAGTTAAACTGGCTGCTTTTTGTAGAGCAGGATTTGTAAAGGTCCACTTCGACACTTCAAATACACACAATCCTCATCCAATTAACACAATAGTGGTTGATGTTTATGACATTCTACTCATTCATTCAATTAACTACATAAGTAGTATGTAGTTAATCTGCATTTTGGTTTCCAAGTTTTAGCCTCGACATTGTGAACAAAAAATTAAATAAATTGGTGAAGTGCGTGTCGGGCCACACGCAATGCGGACTAAGAAGAAGGCTTTAATTGTTTCATACTATGAACATTTAAGCTATTTAACGTCAATAACGGATATATCTGCACCACAGCTTCACCGCCTATAAAAACTTTTTCAAGTACATTTTATAAGTTGGTCGACTATTACTTAAAAACTTGTAAAGCTTTCTAAGCCGTGATAGTTTTTCTTTTAATTTCATTCTATTTACTACTACCGTGAAATTTTTACCACCAACAAGAGGTGAACAACCTGCAGTCTTACAAAAAATAACACTTTGAACTTTGAAGCTTAATATTTACAAAACGTGTCCCTTAAGTAAAAAAAATATTTTTTTTAAAAAAATCCAATTATTCCTCATACTATGAGGTAAACGAGAAAAAAAATTAACATCCCCACTTTACATAAAGAGGAGCTATCCTAAACAAATATTTTTTTAAGATTTTTTGACACAACTTTGTTGCGGTGACAAATATGTATATATTCATGCAAAATTACAGTTTTCTGGTACTAAGGATCTCTGAGCTAAACTGCGGAACAAACATAGCGAAACTATAAGGGTTCCTAGTTTACTTTGGAACCCTAAAAAAGATTATTTTAATTGTAAAATGCGTTTATATAATAAACTATCTATAATTATAACTGAACCACGCAGTTTTGCCCGCAAGTAAATTAGGATGTCATCAATTTAAGAAATTTTGTATAATTTTTCATCCCATATTTCGGCTCCTTAGGGTTTAATTTTTTGGAAAAAATAGCCATTGTTTGACCCCGTCTCGTCAACCATGTCCTTATCTCCTCCTTCTTTAGAATCGGTCGGCGGATTAGCCGTGAAAGCGCAACAGCCAGACAGAGTCGCAATTATAATATAAAAAAAATCATACAATATTTCATCCTTTATTTCGGCTCCTTAAGGGTTGATTTTTTGAAAAACGGTAGAGTTCTGCATTGTCTCGCCCGGGTCTGGTACCACCGCCTTGCCTATTTCTGCCGCAATAGCGTCAGTGCTTGTCGCTGTCGTGTTCCGGTTTGGAGGGTAAGGTAGCCGGTAAACTTATGCATGTGGCATAAGACCTCGCCACAAGATAGCAACGCACTTAGAGTGGGACTGCTCCAAAGACATCCTCCTTCTTACTTTCACCATCGGGATGTTTGTTAAAACACAACAAAGGATCCCAAACTCAATAGGTTTATCTTGTTTAATTTAGAAGTTCCCGTGACTACGTTCCAACTCCATCAGCAGATACTATAGATATAGAAATTGTCCAGCACCAAATTGTTTTTGTTCCCCACTTGATGGGTTAACCTAGTTTAGCTTAGGAGTTCTCGGGTACATCTAGCTCTATCATCAAGCATTGGAAGCCATTCCGCTCCAAAGTCCTTATAATAACGATACAAATGACCCCAAAGTCGATGGTGTTGCTATATTTTATTCCAAAGTTCCCATAACGTACTTTCAGCTCCATCATCCATCCGTGAGACCCTGGGAATCGTCTAGCACTAGAATGTTTGTCCAATTTGAACAAATTAATCCAATTTCGATTAATTTATCTTATTTAGTTTAGGAGTTGTCATGGTTACATTTCAGTTCCATCATCAGATCCTGAAAATCATCCAGTACGAAGGTGCTTGTCAAAACAAGACAATTAAGTGCTAATTAAAAAGCATTACCTTGTTTGGTTTAGGAGTTCATTGTAGTTGCATTTTGAATCTGGATTCTTGAAATTCCAATGAGACTTTTTCGGCGCAATCTTCAGAGCCTTATCATCATGAGAAAGATCTTATTTTTACAAATGAAATGACTCCAAACTCCACTATATTAGCAATTTCCATCCGTGAGTTGTAATGACACTCTTACGGCTCCATCTTCAGTTCTTCAACATTATATTATGGAAAGTACACATCATAAAAAAACCATCGAGTCCGAATTTGACTATCTTATCTCTTTCTACATTCGAAGCATGAGGTTCGGTAGCCACTTTATCAGCTTCATCTTCAGATCCTCGTCATTATGTACACTAATCAAACTTAGTGCTTATAACAACAAGACTCAGTCCAAACAAGATTGTCTCGTTAAAACTCTGCATCAGAGAGTCCAGTCCTTACATCCAGGCTACATCATGAGCTCAGTTGGATGGTGCCATAGAATTGGATTGTCACTGAGCTTTCACAAGTCTACCAAGGTTTTGTACAAACGGATATCAGAAAGTCGTTAAATAGTGGCTTGCAATATTTGGAAAATCTGTTATTGAAATACGAAAATTGCCAGTTAAATAGACGCTGATGATCTCCGAATGAGGATCTGAAAGTATCAGCCCAAGGTTACCATGTAAATGCAATATCAATAAAGTAACAAAATACAAAATTTAGTATTGATAAAGCCATTACAAATTACCTAATTATTTTCATCAATTTGAAAAGAACTGGTGATCTTGAAACAGCTGAACAGATTCTCTTGAATCATAGCTAAGAACCATCTCGCAAAACAGGGCTTTCAATTAAAAAAAAACACAACCAAATCTGGCCGCTACGATGCAACGGACAGACACACAGATACACAGATACACACCTGAAACTTATCTCGTTTTGCGTCGGGGGTTAAAAATCGTGGACGTCCGAACGTATGGATGTGTAAAGATTATGCTCAAAATACTTAACGTATCAGTAATATTTTTTAAATAACTTCAGTGTGTCCCGCGATTGTTTCCTATTGAAAACGATTATCTAATTCAGTGTCGTTTAATTATTTTTTAAATTAAACGAGCGTTATGAGGCGTGCACTTTTGAATTTTCCAAACTTTTTCTTATAGTAAAATCGCAAAGGTCTCATATGATAGTCTGTGAAAGGTTGCGAATTGTTTTTTTTTAAATTATATTAAGTACAATTATATTACTGCAATTATGGTTTTATGAATAAGGCTGAATAGGGCTTTAGTTATGACTGAATGACTAAGTGATCTGACGACAGCTGGTGTGCTGGATTCGGTAAGCGGTTCCTGAGAAAATGGTATGTCGAACATATTTAAATCCCATTTTTTGGGAAACGTGAGAATATTACTTCAGAGTGCTAAGTGTGAGTTTTTCTTTTCGCATTCGATCGTGAGCGCGTTTGGAGTTTACTAGGAATTTGTATGTGATTTGTACAGCGCCACTTAGTGGTAAACGTGAGAAACCAGTTTACCACTAGGTGGCGCTGTACAAATCACATACAAATTCCTAGTAAACTCGAAACGCGCTCACGATCGAACGCGAAAAGAAAAACTCACACTTAGCACTCAGAAATACATTCCACGGTAAAAGCAATGTTACGACTCGTAACATTGCTTTTACCGTGGAATGCATTACTACTACTGCTCCTATAATTTTGGATTATACATATCCCTTTTATTTATACCGGTTGTTCTTTTTATATTGTAATATTTTAGTGTAATTTCGCAATCAAAACGTACACTTCCGTGCTGTTTAAAATGGCTGTAAGACAATTCTGAATTATTTTTGTTTTACCTTGAACCCAGTGTAGTTATGTTTTATTATCGTGATTATTTGTAAACGAGGGTAACTTTCTGTCGTTTTTGTAGTTAATTATTCACAGTTAAGGATTCAGGATTTTTGTTTGGGGCTGGTTTCACCTATTTAAGGGTAATTAGCAAGGTAAACATATACATATAATATAATTCTTTGAGCGGTACAAAATTTTAATTTGCTAATTTAGAAATGAAACCGTTCCGTTTTTTATCCTTATAGACGCAGACTCCCTGAAAATCTGGACCGATTCCACTCTGGAGATTATGAGAAATTTTGGAAAACCTCAAAAAAAAATTTCGATAAAAGAATATTTTTCATAAAAACTTCCAGATGAATGTACCAATTGAGTACAAAACTTAATCAGCTCTATTGCTTTAAAAAACTACGTTCAATGACCCGAATTGCATCAAAATCGGTTAATCAGTTCGGGAATTATCGTTGACGAAAAATTTTGAAATTGTTTACAGCAAACTTACTTCGTATTTTTAAGATAGCTTTTAGGCCAATACACCGATTTATTTAAAAATATAGTCAGCTCTTCTACTTAATAATCTACGTAAAATACCGTAATTCGGATTAAAAAAGGTTGATTCGTTCGGGATTTATCAATAACGAAAATAAAAAAAAATTTTTTTTTGACATTTCTTTTTGCTTTTTTGACGACGTTTTTTAACTACAGCTAGACACAAGGGCAGCTACAAACTTATAATAGCCTACTCGACAAGTTGAAAATGGACTAAAATAGAGACTCTGCTCTTAAAATTATCTGTGATAGCTCATTGGATCTGGAATGATGCCTAGAAAAATATGCTAAAAGCGTGTATTAGCACATAAAAAACTTTGCAAAAGTTATATATACAATTAAAGATGAAAAAAATTGCATTTTTTGCCAATATTTCATAAACTATTAATATTTAAGAAATTTCAAAAAAGATTCGGGAAGAGGAGGAAATTTCCAATAACAATTCTAGATTTCGGAACTCGTATCTCCATTATTTATAATTATTTTAATTTAACGCTGAAAGTGGGTCTTCACCGTTCAAGACCAGAGTGCTAAGTGTGAGTTTTTCTTTTCGCATTCGATCGTGAGCGCGTTTGGAATTTGTATGTGATTTGTACAGCGCCACCTAGTGGTAAACGTGAGAAACCAGTTTACCACTAGGTGGCGCTGTAGAAGTCACATACAAATTTCTAGTAAACTCGAAACGCGCTCACGATCGAATGCGAAAAGAAAACCCCACACTTAGCACTCAGTTCACAGTTTAAGACCGGCCGGCGGCCGGCGTGAGACGGCCTTAAAAGCGAGTACACCGCATAAATTAATTTATTTGAGGTATTGAATATTCTGTTTTAAATTTGAAAAAAATATGATGTATTCTGAACACTATAAATAATTTATTCCCGTTAGAAATTTTACTTAAAGTTACTTTTTCAACAAGGTAAACGTTTGTAACTAACAAAATTTAGTAGAGCCTTTCTTACATACATACTTAACAAGATCACGCCATAAAAATAAAAATAAAAATTCATACTTTGTTTATAATAATTTTTGTACTTGAACAAAAACAGAAAAATTCGCGTAATGTTGTTAATTTTATTTTAATCATCATACAATCTTTTTTTTTATTAATACAAGATATTGATTGATTTGCAAAAAAAAAATTTCTCGTCATTAGTTGATAAATTTTATTATAGTAGTTGATAATAATTTAAAATATTGAAACAAATTGATTATTTCAATATTTTAAATTTTTTTTTCACAACTATTTTATTACAAATATTATGATTTTTTTAAAAAAATCCAATTTTTAATTGTTTATAATCGTTTTTTTTATATTTCAATTGTTTAAATAATTAGTTAAGAAATTATTTTTTTCATCATTTATAAATCATAATTGACAGTCCTCTATAAAATAGTATTTTTTTTTATTAACAATTCCACTGTTTAGTGTTTATTAACTTACCAATTTGTTATAAACAAATTTTTAACTTTGTATATTTTTTTCTGAAACTTCTAAAATTAACAAAAACAACCATAGGTATATAACAAAGTATAGAAAACTTTTTTCGAATTTTCGTGACTTCTAACTTTTTAATTTTTTTTCTAAATAGTGTTCTTCAAATACATTTACCGATACGACACGCACGTCATCTCCTGAAAGTTAATTATGTTTTGCTTGAATCTTTCGTGGATCGTGGAAGCAGTAAATTGATAAAAAAATTTCGTATGCCTCCGTCCGCAACAAATAAAAAATGTTTTCTAATAGTTAGTACCTACCCTATGTGCCAAATTGGTGCAGACATTTGAGGATAGGAGTCGGGACTCACAGTCGCCTCTCACAGCATGTTACTTATCACCATTCGATAATTGCACACTGGTCATGCTTTTGCCTGTGTGGGTGTGTGTGTTTTTATATTAAACTCCAAAGATGATAATTGTTGCATTTTGCAAAAAGAAGGCGCTTCCACACTTAATGATCAAATCAGACTCTTCAAAGAAAAATTAAAAGCGTACCTATCCCATTTAAGTCGCTATTTTCGTCTTCAAATTGAAATTATCAATAACGCTGGTACAGCAGTACGACTTCTTATGGCATTCTAGAATACATGACTGAGTTGATTGAATAATATATTATCAAGGTATATGTTAATAGGTAAAACAAGAATTGTGCACCCCTTTTTTAAGAAAATACGCGAATTACGGTAGAGTACCAAATTTGGTACAGTTAAAGCTTACATGTGGAGGACTTCAGAAACCTAATATTTTTAAACTAGCTGTTGCCCGCGACTTCGTTCGCGCGGACTTCGTTTACTTCGCACAGCTCCTAGCTAGGTGATAGCGTGATAATATGTAGCCTATATGTTGACCCGACCTGTTAGTCATATTCATGTAAAATTTGAAGTAAATCCATGCAGTACTTTTTGAGTTTACCCCGGACATACATTGATTTTCCTATGATGCATAGTATCACGCTATCGCCTATGGGGTGAAGCTGTGCGGAGTAAGCGAAGTCCGCGCGGATGAAGTCGCGGGGAACAGCTAGTTTATAATATGATTTAAGACTTTGAGGAAATTTAACATAATATGTGTAGTTAATTTATTGTTATGACACCATTTTCATTTTCAATTATCATGTTTTTTTAAAATAATAAAATAGAATAAGAAGGATATACAAATTAGAATAATTACCGTCTTCTTAATGTGACGTAGAGAGTTAAAAGTAAATGACCAGCTCACCGATTTTTTCTAAAAATAGTTAAAGATTCTTTGCGCACTTAGCGATTTTTCTCTATTTATTTATCACAGATTTAAAATAAATAAAATAACAAAGCAACCACGTCCAAGTTGTCACTCGTTTTGTAAAAACTAATATTAACATAACAAGACAGTCAATCTAGTGGAAAATCTAAAAAAACGTACATTAACTTCTGTTTTTTGTCGTTCAGACTTCTCACGATCATTAAAATGTATAAAATATAGCATAAAGCTATATTTTATATATAATTTAAAACTCACAGCTGCCATCTTGTTCGTACTATTTACATTTATTGTAAACTAGCTGCAGAGTGCAGCCCGCTGCATTATAAATATTTTTGGTGAATCTCGCGGTATCGTCTAATTTTCCCATAATAAAAAGTAGCCTATATGCTATTCCATATCATCGCCTACCAGTGTGCCAAATTTCATTCAAATCCGTTTAGTAGTTTTTGCGTGGTTGAGTAACAAACATCCATCCAAACATCCAAACTTTCGAATTTATAATATTACTGGCTGCAGCGTGCAGCCCGCTGCATTATAACTTTTTGGTGAATCCCGCGGGATCACCTAATTTTTCCGGGATAAAATATAGCCTATGTGCTATTCCAGATCATCATCTACCTGTGTGCCAAGTTTCATTCAAATCCGTTCAGTAGTTTTTGCATGATTGAGTAACAAACATCCATCCAAACATCTGTCCAAACATCCAAACTTTCGCATTTATAATATTATATAATTAATATAGATAATAATAATAATGTATAATTATTATTATTATCTATATTAATTATATAATATTATATAATTCTATAAATTATTAATTCTATATTATAATACAATATAGAATTAATATAGATATCTAAGATTTATTGTAAACTAGCTGTTGCCCGCAACTTATAGATATATAGATACTTATAGATAGATAGCGTGATAATATGTACCCTATATGTTGACCTGATCTGTTAGTAATATTCATGCAAAATTTGAAGTAAATCCTGCAGTAATTTTTGAGTTTACCCCGGACATACATACAGACAAACAGACATACAGACAAACAGACAAAAATTTTAAAAACTATATTTTTGGCTTCGATATCCATTGTAGATCACGCCCAAAGTATTATTTTAAAAAAAATATTTAATGTACAGTTTTGACTTCCTACGATTTTATTATATGTATAGATGTTAGAGTATTTTTTGTTTCGTTGGGTCCATGGCCATTTGCTTCTTGATCAACCCGCTTAGGATAAGTAGATAGAGAGTAAGAACTTTTCTCGACTCGTTTTCTTGCCATTGAGTAGGAAGAATGTGTGAGATAAGTCGCGCACTAGAGAAGACATATTTGTCAGTATCGACTCTCGACCTCTCGACCAGTGGCGTAGCGTGCCTTGGTGGGGCCCCGTATAATAATTTGTTTGGGCCCTTATGAAGGGTAGACATTTCTCACAAAAGAAAAAAAGTAATAATTAACGGGACCTTACGGGCTATGCGGTCTTCCAAAAGTTCACAAAAAGGATGATCCCTTACGACCAATAGTAAGTCAAATCGGTTCACCTACACATGATTTGGCAAGCTCTTTAAAAATTGGTTGGACACTCATCATCTTACGTCAAAGACTCCCGCCAATTCGTGAACCTACTAAGACAGACTGGAGAATAAATACCCAATGAGATTATGGTAAGTTTTGATGTAGAATCATTGTTCACAGCTTCTCTTGTATTACTACTAGACATTCTACAATAAGGACTTGTGGAATGTTTAGTGGAAATAAAAGAGAAGCTGCATACAAATAACATCCCGATGGAGTATGCCTAATTATTTAAATACTGCCTGTATTTCAGTTATTTTGTTTACAGAGGCGAGTTTTATCTGCAGGTGGACGGAGTGGCCATGGGTAGTAGTTGTAGACCAGTTGCAACAGTAGTGGCCAACTTGTGGATGGGACATTGGGAACATCAGGCTCTCACTATATTCTCATCAACAATAAAAGTTTGGAGAAGATATGTCGATGACATATTCTGCATCATGAAACAAGACGAGGATAAGGAAATAGTTTTAAAAACTCAACAGCATCCATAAAAGTACGCAGCTTACATTTGAAATAGAGAATCAGATCTTTGGCATTCTCGGACGTGAAATTGATGGTAGCCAAGGACGATACACTTACGCATACAGCTTATAGGAAACCCACTCACACTGACAGGTATCTTCACGCAAGCTCTCATCATCACTTATGACACCTTAACGCCTTTGTCATCTCACTCACTAATCGCGCGTTTGATCTGTGTACCTGTGTATCTGTGTATCTGTGTATCTGTATATCTGTGTATCTGTGTATCTGTGTATCTGTGTATCTGTGTATCTGTGTATCTGTGTATCTGTGTATCTGTGTATCTGTGTACCTGTGTATCTGTGTATCTGTGTATCTGTGTATCTGTGTATCTGTGTATCTGTGTATCTGTGTACCTGTGTACCTGTGTATCTGTGTATCTGTGTATCTGTGTATCTGTGTATCTGTGTATCTGTGTATCTGTATATCTGTGTATCTGTGTATCTGTGTATCTGTGTATCTGTGTGTCTGTGCGTGGCATCATAGCGCCCTGGCGGATGGTTCGATTTGGTTGCAGTTTTTTTAATTGAAAGCCCGGTTTTGCGAGATGGTTCTTAGCTATGTTTCAATAGGATCTGTTCAGCCGTTTCAAGATCACCAGCTCTTTTCTTATTGTTGAAAGGAATTGAAGAACTTGTAATGGATTTATTTATACTAAATTTTGTATTTATAGCTATAAGCTCATTATGCAGGGACTGGAACTCTTTGGTCCAGAGTTTTAACAACATGACCTTTTTTTATGTCATAAGATAGCAAACAAGCAGATGGGTCTCCTGATGGAAAGAGTCAACCATCGCCTATAACACCAAAGATGTTAATGGTGCGTTGCTATCTTGTGGCGAGGTCTAATGCCACATGCATAAGTTTACCGGCTACCTTACCCTCCAAACCGGAACACGTCAGCGACAAGCACTGACGCTATTGCGGCAGGAATAGATAAAACGGTGGTACTAGAACCGGGCGAGACAATGCAGAACTCTACCACCTAGTAGCCACGATGGTGGTGACTTACATAGATAATCGGACGCCTTTAACGACCTGCCGGCACGGTACCAGACCTGCCTGCTGAACGGCAGTTGGCCTAATCTTCAAAGGAGCCCGGACCAACAAGGGGGACTTATTAAATACTTAATAAATTGATACGGCAGATACGGCGGTAGCTACGTCCCTTGTCCCGACTTAACGTACCTACATGTTACTACTGATTATCGTCTGAAAAAAAAATCCCGTGTACTTCACATTTTTTTTAAATATCCCAGCAAATTGCGGGGCGCAACTAGTAAATGATATATTTATCAAGCAATCTCACGGTTCTGCCACCAAATGGGATGCCGTGACTCATAATAATGGAGGTCTGTCGGACGGTTGGCGTGAAACGAGCCGTGACAAGAGCATGGAAGACAGTCATTTCACTGATTGCCAGTTGCCGCCGAGTGTGAATTCAATTCACTGACATTGACATTCTTCATAGTAAGCTAAATAATACGCTATACACAGAGTCGCTAAAACGCGATGCAGCATAGATGCTAAAAGTAGCATGAGCGCGGCGCTGTCTGTAATGCTAAAGCACTTGCACTTGTGTCTATCGTCTCGAAGTTATATGTGCGCTAAGGCAAACGCAATCCGGAATGTATGCGAAAATAGCCGATAATAGCCGGTCACATCTGCAATTATCATGTTATTGTACGAAGCTATGTGATGATAGGCGTAAGTGCGGCTCCAGCATAACTACATACTTGAGAGCTGATGATGAAAGTTATGTATGGTCTGGCGCCGCAGGTCGATGGTCGATACTCGATACCACTGAAGAGCTTAGTGTGCAACTACTTGGGTGACGTTATAACTGTGGAGGTCGATGACGTCACCCTTGTGACGTGGAGAAGAAAGATCTTCCCAGCCAGGCAAGGTGTATTTTAGGGACCGAATGAAAAAAACTGTCCTTTTGAGAAGCGTTGAAACTTGTATATAATGTTTGTGCGATAAACAGGATTTAGGATTGTATCGCGATTTAAGATTTCATTTTGAATTTCATCATAGAACAAGTAGAGTAAGTTCGCCTGTTCGCATCCATCGCCCAGTTCTGTTCGCGTCCATTTGAAGTATTTCTTTTTATAATACTTAAAAATAACAATATTAATACACTAATAAGATCAAAAGTATTTTCTACTTAAACTTGTTGTATAAGAGGCACATACATATAGAAAAAAATCCTTACGAGCAGTCCTTCCAGTTTTAAATAAAATAATTAATCTCAACTGTGTAACTAAACACTGTAGACGTGAGAAATGTTTGTAAAATATAGTGAGCAGCAGTGCGTTTGGCGATAAGTTTGTTAATTTAGGTTACATAGTTGTTTCTAGATCTTAATAATAAAGAAAGAATTTAAAACAATTTGAAGTAAATTTTTTATAGTCAGACAATTTTTTATTGTTAACACTTAAAATAAAGTGGACGCGAATTACAGTACCAAAATAAATCTTTCACTTTGCGTCCCCAATAGACGCGAACTTACCTATATATTTTTAGTTGGTTTAAAATTAAGCAAATGATTAAATACGATCAATAAAAATCGAACAGGTATTCATCATGTATTTTTCACGCCGTGGCGCGGCTGTGCATTATCATCGGTTGAAAGAAAATGTATGGCTAAACCAATTTTAATCACTTCATTCAAGAATCAATAAATTCATACACTAATTTGATATAAAAAGTACCTATATGATTATAAAGAAAAACCTTAATTCTTCAAATTCTTTATACAGATTTTATATAAAAAAATCTAGTTGAAAAAAAATTTTAATGGCCGTTAGTTGATTATTTTATGTCTGTAAACGGGTTTTTATATATCAATGCTGTAAACGAAATAGGTTGATTGGCTTTATGAATTCACTTTATTTTATTATCAATATTATATAATCCACTTAGAATGTATCCCTATTGAAAATCACTTCCTTCGGATCTGGTTTTTTTTCTAATAAATAATTTAAAGAAAAAGAAAAACGTTGTGGCGTGCATTTTTGGATTTACAGAGATTTGACAATTGAGAAGAATAGTATTTTTTGTGTTTTATCAATAAAAATAATGTTGATTTTTAAATATCTATATTCCTAAATAAACAAATATTTAAAATCCAATCGTTCTTTCCAATTATTTATAAAAATCTTCCCTATATTCCTTTCTAAGTTGGTGGACGCGAAATGGTCCATGGGTGGACGCAATAAGGGTTTTGTGGATGCGAACTATATAATGGCCTAATTCTGATATTTATCAATTAAAAAAAAGTACTATGTGTTTTGAACAAAAAATACAATTAATGCATTACATTAATTTTTTATTCATAATTAGCGCTATAACATTTTTATTTTTTGCTTCAAACTTGTCAACTCCACTAAAGGGGCGCAAATAGGCCAAATGACCTTACTTAAGTGAGCGAACTTCGCTCTGTATTTTTTATAGAAGTGGTTTTTTTGGACAATAAAGATATTTAGTATACGGATCACATACTGATTAAATATGAATGAGCCACAACATTTTAAGGTAACCCTTAATTTTTTTATCCATTTGCAACAATACTTGAAATCTACCATAAAAATATACGGGATAACAAGCTTAAAAATAATACAATCGAATTGAGAATCTCCTCCTTTTTTTAAAGTCGGTAAACATATTTTGTATTTTTTTTCTATGTTCTAAAATGTGTTTTTTACAAAATATACAATATAAGTAGATATATAGCTAAATTCATACAGCTAAACTGTTGAAATATATATTTTTTCCAAATTGTTAGGTTAACTCCGGAACGAGATTAGTAACTATAATAGTAATTTGTGATTGAGCTTCTATCCGTGAGTAATTCGGATGTTTTGTCAAACTTTTTTCACGCCAATAATGCTAAAATCCATATAGGAAATAGAAATCTGTGTTGAGAAATCTTTTATTCTATTAGATGGTTTAAAAACAAATTTAAAATCCACCAAGCATAACAATATAAATACAATCTCGAATAAATATCATGTTTCTATGACAGTATAATAAGTACATTATTTTTATAAGTTTTTTTTGTTTATATTAAACCTTACGAAGTCACGACTGTTGACAAATTATTCGGCAGGTTTGCTAGACTTTAATCGCACTAACAATGCCAATATTCATAAAATTGTGTGTGTTTATTAATTCTGAACGTTGAAAGAACTAGAAAGAAAAGTCTAGTCTAAGCGGAATTGCATAAAACTATCATTCATTACATAAAAATGTGTTGCAACCATAAATGAAGCAAAATAATTTTCACTTTTATTTCAACATATTTTATATATATTATTATACTAGCTGTTGCCAGCGACTTCAGCCGCGCGGACTTCGTTTACTCCGCACAGCACCTCCCCCGTAGGTGATAGCGTGATAATATGTAGCCTATATGTTGACCCGACCTGTTAGTAATATTCATGCAAAATTTGAAGTAAATCCATGCAGTACTTTTTGAGTTTACCCCGGACATACATACAGACAAACAGACAAAAATTCTAAAAACTATATTTTTGGCTTCGATATCGATTGTAGATTACGCCCCAAGTATTCTTTTTAAAAAATATTCAATGTACAATTTTGACTTTCCTACGATTTTATTATATGTATAGATTATATAGGTTACAGAAAAATCGCTTATGACACGATTGCCACTTAAATTTATAGGGAGAAATCCCAACTAACATTATATATGTAAAAATATCTATGTTTTCACTGTTCCAAAGTAAACTAGGAACCCTTAAAAATTCTCTATGCCGTCCGTCCGTCCGCAGTCGAGTTCAGAGATCCCTAGTACTAGAAAACTGTAATTGGTCACGACAACAAAATGGTAACATTAAATCTTGAAAAATATATATTTTTAGGGTAACATGTAAAGAGGGGATGTTAATTTACTTTTTTTCTCGTGTACCTTTAATGTAGATACTCCAAACGTTGAATAAGTTATTAAAAATACCCTAGATTAGTGAAAACAGTTTAATTGATTAAGATACTAGTTTGCGCAATATTAAGCTTTGAAGTGCTAATTTTTGTAAAAGTCTACTAGCTAATAGGTTGGTTTTGGGGATGGGAAAAAATCAAGGTAAGTAGTATTAAATATAATAAAAGTCCTCCGCTCCGCTTAGTCCACATTATCGTGATGGCCAACTTCGGAACCCTATATTGCGCGTGGTCCGACACGCACTTTACCAATTTTTTTGTATTAATTCAAATGTAAAAATTCAAATTCATTTAATACAAAAGTGTGAACTTAATAAGTGCTTATAAGAACAATGGCAACAACGTATAAAAATGTTAGTAAAAAATATTATTAAATAAGATAAGTAATTATAATACTATATATAAGAAGAAACATAACATGTTTATATAAAATTAAATATATATATATATATATATATATATATATATATATACATATATATGTGTTTAGTTTTATAGCCGGGTCAGCTAGTATCTAATAATATTTAAGCATTTTAAATGTTTTACCAGACCCGGACAATGATAAGCATTAACGTTATTGCGGCAGGAATAGGTAAGTGCGAGACGTTGCAGAAATCTACCTCCTAGTAGTCACGATGGTAGTCAGTCGTATAGCCAATCATTCGGCTTTTACGAACTGCCTGGTCGAAAGGAGCCCGGACCAACACAGGTTTATATGAAATTCACCTGTTTTGACAAGTGGAGGTGTGTAATTGATATCTCAATAATAAGGAATGACAGATGAAAAATGTAAAGGATCAACATTACCTTTATTTTAGACCGTAAAAAAGAAACAAAAAAGTATTGCATCAATTTTTTTTTTATATCTACGGAGTACCGAGTTAATGTAAAAAAGCTACGTAAATTTAGTCATTTCTTTAAAACTGAAAAATACACGAAGGAAATTATGTTTGAGTTTAAAGTTAAGTTTTTCTTGACCCCCAACGTTATATCCAAAATATAGCTTTTTCGGTTCACATGCTTTTCAAACCCGTCTTTTTCGATATAATGACTATTATAATGCACACCCAGATCCAGAAATTTGACATACATATGGCATAAAATATTTTGCTTTGTTATTAAATATAAATACTCATCAAAGGCTTGGACCTGTTGGGAGTCGACCCGGAGTCGGGAATTGTTGGGAATCGATCCGGTGCTGCGGTGTCTGGAATTGTGTACTCTATCACCTCAGCCAATGCGGGTAGATAGGAATTCATGTAAAATATGGTCCATATTATTATTCCCACTAACGATGATTATACAGAAGCGTTTATTTATAGCTACCGACCCATAAAATAATCTTATCTTAGGGCAATCACACAAGATAATTTTGTCATCAAAGATTCCTTTGAGTGCTCTAATGATGTCTTTAATATTTCCTTATATCAGGTAGGTATGTAGGTTTTTATTTACTGTTTTTGCTCATTGTTGTTATAATAAAGTTCAAGAGTATTTTGTTAATTTGTATGTTTGAACGCTGATCTGAATGAGGAACTCGGATTTAAGAAATTATTTTTGTGTAGGATTGCCAAATCTATGAAGAAGGTTTTAGCCAACTGAGCCCAAGAAAGAAATGTTTTGGGATGTGAATGCAAATGAGGTCGCGCGTAACATCTACATCGATATCTAGGTATGTAAAGCCAATGTATGTCCGGGATAAACTCAAAAAGTACTGCATGGATTTACTTCAAATTTTGTATATAAATTTTGGTAAACTTTTACATAAAAAATATACCAACAGGATCAATCATTTGAAAAAAAAAAACAGTTTATCATACCTACCTCCCTAATCCTTAGCGGTACACTACACACACTATAAAAATCGACACAAAAAAACAAACCTTATTCATTTCGAAAATCGTTTACATAAACACTTGTCATTTAAATCACTGTTAAAATATCCGCGAGTCGATTATCATTTCTAATTCACCACGATTTTACACTCATAGCAATTGAAATAAATGGAGTGGGAAAAACGCATGTGATTCGATCGAGATGTCCCCAGCACGCTTCCGCGGAAAACAGCAGAGCACTGAGACGTCAACAATGCGCAATCAATTTTAACCAAAGTGTTTACGAGATGATAATACAGCAAAGGCTTATAGGAAAATAAGGTTTTTAAGTTAACATATCGCTACTTCCACTGCCTCTGAGACTATAATATTTTAAAATAAGTTTTGCAACGACCAAACTAAATTTTCTATCTTATTTTCAGCCAATTAATATAACACAGCTTTTGTTGTGTAAACTTATGAACACGTAAAAATCCAATCAAGATAATGAAATTTGGGAATATTATTTTAATAAAATTTAGTTTTGAATAAAATGTACAAGATGTTTTCTTTTTAATTACATTATTTTCTTCTCTTCAACCCACAAGCCTTTACGATTTATTCAATTTTTGCTAATTTTAATAATGATATATTTTACAAAAAGTCCGCGAAACTAGTCAAAACTACACCGATGAAACGTGAGTTCAGCTGTTTGCAATTATGTAGTAAAAAAAAGATGGAACATAAAAAAAAGCTTTTGGGACCTTACAAGTAAAATTAAGTAATTTCTTGTATCATAGTTCAGGCAAATTTCATTAACTGACGGTTTTGTTAATTGTTTTATATTACAAACATTAGCTAAGAAATAATAAGGGCGAGCGAAGCGAGCCCTACACTAGGCCACTTTCTATGCACTTTTGTGGTAAATTTTACTGAAAAATTATCGCACTTTTAGGTTTGAGCTTTGACGTGGTGGTTTAAATTCATGTCTAGATATGTTATCTACCATTAAATGCTATTTCATAAATATTAAAACAATAAAAGATATATTTTGTATTAGAATTTTATCACTGCTAACGCCATCTATTATAAAACTAACGAGTTAAAATCAACAAAGCTACACTAGGCGATGATCTGTGTCCTTTAGTGTTACATTTTACTGAGAAAATATCGCACTTTTAGGTTTAAGTTTTGGCGTGGTAGTTGTATTTCATTTAATTCATTTTCATTCACTCCATTTTAATACAATATTATCTATTAAAACACTTGTACTTTTTAACTTCCTACTACGTATGTAGATAGGGAGGTTACTGATTTTGCTCCGATTTTCAAAAATGGAGTTTTCACCATATGTCCACGTTTTGTGGTCTTAGGAACCATTTTCGTTTTTTAACCTTTTTTAAATTCATAAGTTTGTATCTCGAAGCACATCAAAATGTTACCGGCCACTAGCATTTACTAAGGAAACTTGGCAGTATGTGCTTTATTTCATTTGCCTCCTCAATATTGCGAGAATGAAGATTTATTTACGCTGCCTGAATTAATAGAAGCTGCTAAAACAGTCATTTTAAACCTTTTGCCCGAAAAGTCCAAGCATAAGTACAACTAAACATATGAAGAATTTATGGAGTTTCAATAATTGTAATAATTTTAATATAAATTTTAACTAAAATGTTTTTATTTTCCTCATTGGTGTAGTATAAAGTAGTATGTATCACTCGGGAGAAAATGCGATACCTGAGTGTATTGAGCTGTATATATGTATTGAAACTACACTCTCGTAAGGTATATCGGTCATTTTCTCGCCTTGGTGAACAAACTACTATTATTTTTCTATACATTATAGACTTTATTATTATAAATAAAGTCTATACATTAAAAGATGTAATTCTCATAAAAATACTTTTCTAACAATATTACTAGATAGTATAACTTTGCGAGCCCCTACAAAGCTCTGCTTTTTGCTAGTTTACAACTAATTATAGTTTAGGGTAGATAAACAAATAAAACGTTTTGGTATGTATAAATGCTGCTGTGCTATTTGCATAATCGTACTGATTACATCGGCATCGTTACTTATATCATCTTAACAGACATCACCTATAGTCATTACACATGGACATTAGACGATTTTAAATGACATTTTTATATGAGAATCTATATCTATATATATAATAAAATCGTAGGAAAGTCAAAACTGTACATTGAATATTTTTTTAAAAGAATACTTGGGGCATGATCTACAATCGATATCGAAGCCAAAAATATAGTTTTTAGAATTTTTGTCTGTTTGTCTGTTTATCTGTTTGTCTGTATGTGTGTCCGAGGAAAACTCAAAAAGTACTGCATGAATTTACTTCAAATTTTGCATGAATATTACTAATAGGTCGGGTCAACATATAGGCTACATATTATCACGCTATCACCTACGGGGGAGAAGCTGTGCGCAGTAAACGAAGTCCGCGCGGACGAAGTCGCTTGCAACAGCTAGTAGAAAATAAAACAGCTGGTTCTCTTGATAATTCTCTTGATGCTAATAGTGCGCTGCCATTCATGTGATACAGATTAAAAGCCATAAATGTAACATGTTGACTCTTTCCATCAGGAGACCCATCTGCTTGTTTTATGATATAAAAAAAGCATTTCCAGTATCCACTTTGTTTTCTACATTACTTTACTTTTAGACATTATTAGCGATGGCAACGTTTACTAATCTATACATCTATACAGACAATAAAATCGTAGGAATGTCAAAACTGTACATTAAATATTCTTTTAAAAGAATACTTGGGGCGTGATCTACAATCGATATCAAAGCCAAAAATATAGTTTTTAGAATTTTTGTCTGTTTGTCTGTATGTATGTCCGGGGTAAACTCAAAAAGTACTGCATGGATTTCATCGAATTTTGCATGAATATTACTAACAGATCGGGTCAACATAAGCCATTTAGGGACGCTAGACGCAAATTAATTCATACTAATATTATAAATGCGAAAGTAACCCTGTCTGTCTGCCTCTTCTTCATGCCTAAGCCCTAAACTACTGAACCGATTTGGATGAAATTTGGTACAAATATAGTTTGAGACCCGAGAAAGAACATAGAATAATTTTTATCCCGGAAATCTCACGGGAACGGGAATTATGCGAGTTTTATTTTAGAAATTTTCCCACGCGAACGAAGTCGCGGACATAGCTAATTAACAATAAAAAGACAGACAAAAAATATATGGCCTATCGTTTGCGCACTGTTTTTTACCACGTGTTGATCCGGGCCCTCATTTGAAGAATAGACCAACTACCGTTGTGGCAGGCAGGTCGGAAAATGTGACAGATTGGTTATATGTAAATTGTCCATATAGTTTTTATCTTAAAACGGGACACTAAGTTTATTTTAACTACGCAAACAATAAATGATAGAACTAATGTCTGTAGGATGTAGCTATTTTCAAAAGAAAAAAGAAATTGAATATCAGTGTTAAGTTAGATCTCCCAAAATTTTGAATATTTTGATATAAATAATTTTCTTATTGAAAATTAAACATAAAATTTTTAAATAAAATTAAAAAAAATATTTTTGTGTCCGCCCAATCTGTCCAATTAAACAGGAATACCGATGAATTGGTATACAATTTAAAACTTCTTGTGCCTTTATTGCGTGTATACTTTTCGGAAAACGGGACATTTTCGCGTCCCTGACATATACTTGGGGACACCGGGACAGTGTAAACGTGTTTGAAAACGGGACAGTCCCTAAAAATGCTACGAAATGAGACTTTTACAATCAGGTTAAGCCTGATTGCTATTGCACTGCGGAAGTTTGAAAATTAGGGTTATTATTATTTATTGCTTGTTATTATGTTACAACTTACAAGTTTAAGTATAAACTGGAAAAAATATAAGCTGGATACGGTGGCCGGCGACGTCACCATATCGTCCCGGTGAGAAAGGCCCTAAATGTGTTTGAGTTTTCATTGACAATCGAATACGCGCTCTTAATAAGTTTTATCGAAAAGTTGTTTTACGAACCCAAATATTTTTTAAAAACCTATCCAACGATAATTCACAGTATGGGGTACACGAGCAAAAAAATTAACATCCCACTTTACGAGTATATGTGGAGGAGCTTACCCTAAAAACATATTTTTGAAGATTTTATATTACCACTATGATGCCGTGATTAATATCATAATATGAATATTCATGCCAAATTACAGCTTCGTAGGGTCTCTGAGCAATTGTGCGGACGGATGGACGGACGGACATAGCGAAATTATGAGGGTTCCTAGTTTACTTCGGAAGCCTAAAAACGACACCAAAAACCGACCTCGTTGCGGTTATTTTTGAGGCACTTCCCGATCACCCAGGAAACTAAAACTTTTTTAATCGATTCAACTTATCATCAGTTTTGAGAATATACACAGATCTTAATATACATAAATTTCGTGTCACATTGTTTGTCCGCTATGAACTCCGAAACTACTGAAGCGATTTCAATGAAATTTTGTAGATATTTACTGTTTGGACAAAGATAGGATAGTTTTTATCTAAATTAACTCCCCGCCCATCTCAAGTAGGTACCTCACCAAAATATTTAATACAAGAAACTCTATGGAAAAACGTTTGCCGGGTCAGTTATATATTTCATAATTTTAACGTTTAAATGCCCTTTTTTATGAATATAAATAATTAAGATTTATTTTACATTTAATTGTTTTCATATAAATGACCCGTCTATCCAGTCCATCCCTTAACAATAAGGTAATAAGTGTGATAATCTACCCTCCCACATGATTTGTGTCTTGCATATTAGGGCCCTAACTCACCGGGCGACGGCGCTGGCCACCGTAACTAAACAGTTTATCCATACTAATATTATAAATGCGAAAGTGTGTTTGTGTGCCTGTCTTTCATGGCAAAACGGAGCAACTAATTGACGTGATTTTTTAAGTGGAGTTAGTTGAAGAGTTGTTTTATACTCCTATTATTTGCTTCGTATTTTATTTACCGAAAATTCACTTACTCTTGAGTTTAAATAATCATTTTCAATCGAAGAAAAAACCGAAGTTATCAATTTGACAATTGATATGTAGGTATGTATGTAGGACCGTCTTAGAAAGGCCCCAACACTTTGGGCACACAAGAATTCGGGGCCCTTTTGGAATGTAAAGAAAGCAAATTATACAATATTTTTCCAATCCAATATATCATTGATGACATAAGTAATGTATGCTGCTGTTTTTTTATTGTGATTACGCTAATAGTTTCTTTCGAGATTTCTGTTGAGCAAAATCTTCTATTAAATCCTCAAATTCAATTTTCTGAAGAATAAAATTTTCTATGACAAATTACTTAGCCATTCTTGTAACATTGTTGTTTGCAATTCATTTTTTATTCTCTTAAGCTACAAAAATGCCCGACCATAATATTTTGATATTAAATGTGAGAGAAAATGTCGGTCCTCCGGGGCCTGAGGATGAGGGCCCTGGGCACTGGCCCTGAGTGCCCTTATGGTAAAGACGGTATTGTATGTAACATTGTTTGTATCGGATAATAATTGAGTACTATGATATATAGATGGCCAAGATTTTGTACGACGGTGGTGTTGAGTCTTCGAAAACGACGTGTTTGCATGTTGACAGTCATGAAATTAGTGCAAGCATCAAGCAAGGCAAGTCTGTCTTGACAGTGATGTATGGTGCTTAGTCCTCTCCCCGTATGGGATTAGGCATAAAGACATGTTTTTTTTTTGTTTATATCATAAAATAGCAAACAAGCAGATGGGTCTCCTGATGGAAAGAGTCAACCATCGGCTATAGACACCAAAGATGTTAATGGTGCGTTGCTATCTTGTGGCGAGGTTTCATGCCACATTCATAAGTTTACCGGCTACCTTACCCTCCAAATCGGAACATGACAGCGACTAGCACTGACGCTATTGCGGAGGAAACTCTACCACCTAGTAGTCACGCGCATAGCCACTCGGTCGCCTTTTACGACCTGCCTGGCAGAACGGCAGTTGGCCTATTCTTCAAAGGAGCCCGGGACCAACACGGGGGATTTTGGAAGAAAAAATATATTCATATCTTATTTATACAAGGTGAATTTCAGTATATATGTAGGTAAATATGTATAAGCGAAGTTAGAAAAAGTAATCAAGTGTTGGCCATTACTCATACGTAGGTATGTATGAAATAAAGTTATGAAGTACATTTTAAACGAGTTTAGTTAACACGAGTCACGTTGAAGCACAATTCTGTCACTGTCTTCATACATTAAATCGTAAACTGTTCTTAAAGCTAATAAAATATATAATAAAACACATTGTTTTAAGACTTACTACACATGCGGTTACAGTCCACATAGTAGGGGAGCCCAAGATGCTAAATGGGTAGTAATTCACACGCACACGCACGCGCCAAAGTCGCCGCCAGCGGCGACTCGGCCCATTGTTTCGGCCCGCCAACACTCGAGACTCCGGTCAAGAGCCGTTGGTGAGCCGAAATCCTGATGCCACTTACTCTCCCACCAATCGTCAAGATACTGCCCTAAGCCGAGGTTCGGTCTCACAGGAGACACCCTTAGGGCGGGCTCTTAGCCCACCTAACTTAAATTCTGGCTGAGCACTTTGCTCGCCCCAAAAGCCCGGTTTCGCAGTAACGGTCATTTGGACCAACTGCCTAAGTTCATTTCGAAAAAAAAAAAACTCGAGCGTCGTAGAGACCTATTGAATTTTGTAGATTAAATTTTAGCAAAAATAAAAGGTTATGTAATGTTTTTCATTTCAATGGTGGGGAAAAAATCTACAGATAAAAAAATGTTTAAAAAATCAGTAACGTGGAAACACTGAAGCGCGTCAGATTAAGATGTGGTGGGTTAATTGCCAACTATGCTAAGCTAAAATTTAGAAAATCTGACGATTCAAGTGAGTGGGAGGGTCACAAAGTTGTAAAGAAAGTGTTGTCTTGATAGACTCGAGCGCGTCTGAATTTTCTTTTATTATGAAGGAAATTATGTAAGAATCACGAAAAAAGTATAATCTGACAAATTCCACAAGCCGAAGTTATCTTAATTTTGTTTTTTTTTTCCTGCCATGATTACCCCCTCTATAGAAAGGGCTTATATTTGGTGGAGAGACTTAACAGTATGCGAGGTACTCCCTCCTACGTTAATCTGACGTGCTCGAGTAAATATCAATATCCCCCTTGGGCCCCTACTAACAAAAGCGTCATTGGTCGAGTGGTTAGCGGAAAACGGAGTAATGAGGGAATGCTTTACACTCAACATGTCAAGGTAAATTATTTTTCTGGACTTGAGCTGTATCTATATTTCACTAATATAATATTATAAATCCACAGATACAAAGAATAATCGTTTTATAAACACACGCAAAACTAAAAAAAAACAGTTGTCAAGTACCTATATAATATATACAAAAAACTGATTTAAAAAAAACGTGGACGTCCAGATGTCTGTATGTATGAATATGCCGAGTATTTTAAGGGTAATGCTTAAAATACTAAACCTCGTACCATATATTCTATACTTTCCATCGTCGGCACTTAGTGAAATTCCATTGTTATTATAGACACTTTTATTACTGCACTAGTACATAAATTTCACTTTTACACATAATTTTTAATATATTACTCGACTGGTTTCATTTTTTGAAGCATCTTCAGGATGTAACTTAACTACCTATATTTGTTAAGTATATCTATCTATACATATAATAAAATCGTAGGAAAGTCAAAACTGTACATTGAATATTTTTTTAAAAGAATACTTGGGGCGTGATCTACAATCGATATCGAAGCCAAAAATATAGTTTTTAGAATTTTTGTCTGTTTGTCTGTTTGTCTGTATGTATGTCCGGGGTGAACTTTAAAAGTACTGCATGGATTTACTTCAAATTTTGCATGAATATTACTAACAGGTCGGGTCAACATAATACCTACATATTATCACGCTATCACCTACGGGGGAGGAGCAGAGCAGGAGGAGCAAACGAAGTCCGCGCGGACGAAGTCGCTGGCAACAGCTAGTTACTTATATTCTAATACCTTTAAACGAGCAATTCTTGTTATCTCATATATAATAGGAATCTCGGAATCGGCCCCAACGATTTTCATGAAAGTCACTAATTAGGGGTTTTTCGGGTAAAGGAATCGATTTATCAAGGTTCCAGGTCCAAGAAAAGCTCGGTTCCCAAGATATGGGTATGTGAAAAACCGAGCGAAGCTCGGTCAACCAGGTACAGAAAAAAAATTATATATTCTATAAGAATCGATTTATCAAGTTTCAAAGTCCAAGAAAAGATCGGTTTCAAAAATATGTGAAAAACCGAGCAAAGCTCGGTTAACCAGATATTTAATTGTTAAGTATCCTGAATATGCTTTAAAAAGTGAAATTTATGTACAAGTGCAATAACAAAAGTGTCTAATATCGGTACCATATTTGCAACAGCTTCAGTATGTCACGAGATTGTTCCCTTTCGAAAATTATCATAAGGCGCACATCCCTTGCTTACTATAATATAGATTCTCTTCAATCCTGTAGCTCCTAAATATCTCCGTAACTCTTTTAGTTTTTTGCACTCTCCTGATTCCCCATATCGCTCTAACGTTAGAACCTTGTTGTGTTTTCCTCGTAGTAACTCTGCTGCCTTCTCTTACTCTTTTACGGTACATGCAGTAAATTTGTGAAACTCTCTGCCTAGTGAGATTTGCCTCTGCCAGTTTTTTGATTCCTTTAAAAAACGCGTAAAGAACATTTACTAGCTGAACTGTAAGATTCCCTTCTATCGTATGTGTTTTTTATTTTTCTTTTTTTTTTCATTATCACCAATATATATTTAGTTTATTTATGTAACCATAATATTCTCTTGTACACGAAGTTTACTCATTTGATTTTTTAGTATCTCTTTTTACGGGTTGGCTGGAAGAAATTTCTTTAAGTAGAGATAAGCTCGCCCATTGTGCTTATCACAGACCACATGTACTTATGTAAAGTTTATTTTTTTCCCAATTGTGCTGTTCTCTGTGTACAATAAAGTATTAGATAAATAAATAAACAAAAACGAGCGTTATGACTTATGAGGCAGGCAGAGCTAGTGGCTAGGATAAATTTTAGCATTTGATTAGATATGGCGGTGGTACCAAATTGACGGGTGAGACGTTGCGGAACTCTACTCGTGCATGAGGAACCATGTAAATGTCACACATGCGTAAACTCTTTTTCTGACTTCCTGATTTTCTTTCTAAAACCGAGTTTTTCTTGATATAAATACTGATCAAAAGAGGAGTAATTTATTACTAAGACCTTAACAAAAATTTGAAAATATCTCTAAACTTGTCTCATATTTACTTTCTGTTCCCACCACCTTAGCCTTCACTGAAAGAGTGTTTGTTTTATGTAATGATGCCAAGTGGTGCGGTGATTGAAAAAGGTTTTTGACATTTAAAAAAAAAGCTCCTCATTTATTTTAATTTAGATTTAGGGCTTATGAATATTTAAAAAAATATGCGTGTGAAAAGCTATCATTTTAGAATTTAAAAAAATAATAAAAAGTATCTTCACGCCCATATCCCCGAAGGGGTAGGCAGAGGTATAACAAGTACACCCACGATTAGCCGAAGATACTTGGTCACACAAATGTGATAGGTGGCAAGCCTATCGCCAACCAGGCACTTTCCAATCCCGGGCAACTTTGTGTTTATCAGAAAACTGGAAGAACACTTTTTTATGTGCCCGACCCGGGAATCGAACCCGGGACCTCGTGTGGTCAACGCCAACGCAGGACCACTAGACCACAGAGGACAATAAATAATATTTTACTATTTACACATACTCGTATACCTATGTATAAAAAAAACTGTTTTTTAATCTTTGACTTCAATAATTCATACAAAAAAGTTGGCAACCCTATTTACAATATTAAGTTTTGCGAAATCTATACAGTGGCCAGAAAAGTGACGTCCAAAAATTTTTTAAGTTTTTGGTGTTAAGAGGTATCTGAATCACCCCCATGTATGCTCTACGATTTCTCATAGTTTTTGAATTATGCGGCGACACGTTTCCTTTTCAATGGCGCGTCTTAGTATTCATGTGGTCTGTTGGTAAAATATATTATTACTCTGTTGCTAATTTACTTATGACTGTGACAGGTGGCGTGAATACCAACATTTTTTGTAAATGGAACTGACTAATGCAGCAAAATCATGTAAAAATTATGTATTCAAGACAAGCTTGGCACCATCAACTTGTACGTTTGAAATTACCCTGGCATTTCCAAGATCCAACTGAACTTACCCACATGCTGATTATGAGGAAATCACAGGGACAAACCATCTAAAGATATTTTAAACCGACTTTTCAAAAAGAAAGAAGTTCTCAAGTCGGATTTCGTAAATGTTTTTATATATGGTATAACTCCGTCACATGTAAACGGATATGCAAAATTATTTTTTATTTAAGATAGTTATTTCTAATTGGGTCTCATTTAAAAAACACAGGCCATTATGGTTTTGTATATTCCTTGCGTGTCGGAGTGACGAATATAACTAGAATAATTTTCTACGTTTTTTAAATCAATTAAATAAAATATAACGCTAGGAACAATCATATAAAAAATATTGAGACTGACTGAATTCTATCATCATATTTAAGTGTTACCATTGTATAAAACTCAATTAAATTTTCATTAAAACAGCAATAAGTTTATATAATATCATAATTTTCATTATACCTAAGTATCAAATAAAAATTTTACGCGTTTAAACATTTTTTTCCAAATTATCTCGTACGTACCTACTTTAAGAAGTTTAAGCTTAGAGGTCATCCATAAATTACGTCACACGAATTTCATGATTTTTTGACCCCTCCCGGTCCTTGTCACAGCTGGCCTTATTTGTGAGACTCCCACCCCTACCTAGTGTGACGTCACATATTTTGTTATTTTACATGGGAATAATGATCTTATTTGTTTATTTTTTTACTAGCTGTTGTCAGCGACTTTGTCCGCGCGGACTTCGTTTACTCCGCCAGCACCTCCCCGCTAGGCGATAGCATGATAATATGTAGTCTATATGTTGACCCGACCTGTTAGTAATATTCATGCAAAATTTGAAGTAAGTCAATGCAGTACTTTTTGAGTTTACCTCGGACATACATACAAACAGTCAAACAGACAAACAGATAAACAGACAAACCGACAAACAGACAAAAATTCTAAAAACTATATTTTTGGCATCGATATCGATTGTAGATCACGCCCCAAGTATTCTTTTAAAAAATATTCAATGTACAGTTTTGACTTTCCTACGATTTTATTATATGTATAGATTTATACAGATAGCTTTTTAAATTTAATGTTGTAATACTTAAATATAAAATATTATGTTTTGAAAAAATGTAATGTCACAAAATCTGGGACCCCTTCCTACCCCTTGTCACATAATGTCCCCTGTTTATGGATGACCCCTTAGAGAAATGCGTTATTATTCTATGAGTTTAAGTATCTCCCTCTCACTGTCCACCACTCAACCCTAACACAGCATTAATTTCAACGTCTCAAATGATTATGGTGCAGCTACACAGGTCGGGCTACGGCGAACGATCGCGTTAGCCCGAACTACATCGCGACACCTGCTTACGTCATAATGACGTCGTATTATCACTGGTCGTCAAACCGCGGCCCGCAGGTTATATTTGTGCGCCCCGCGACAAAGCAAACAAATTACAAGAGGCCGTTCATTAAAGTCTTTAATTTTATGTAACTACTAGCTGACCCGCGCAGCTTCGCCCGTGATTAGATAAATATGTCGTCGAAATAGCTTTTAATACAAATTTCATCCCCTATTTCAGCCCTTCAGGGTATTGATTTTTGAAAAAAAAATAGCCTATTTTGACCCCAGATCTTTAACTATTTCCATGCCAAATTGCATGAACGGCTGGACCGATTTTGACGGGACTTTCACTGACAGATAGCTGATGTGATAGGAAGTTTTTTTAACTTAGGTCACTTTTTTTAGAAATACCTGGCAGAACGACAGGGAAGGATTGGTCATCATAATCGTAATGCAAGCAAACGGGTTACACGAGGAAATTTATATAAGTATATCTAAGTATTTATTTTTAATTAACTTCATGTCCAAATTACAGTTTGCTATTATTATTATTGTTTATCATAATTATGTTATCTATTTGTTGGCCGCGCTAAATATATTACCCGCGGACCGAAGTTTGACGCCCACTGCAGTGACGCGTCAAGGCTCTTCGCGAAACAGTTCGGGATATCGCGATAGCACGAACCTTCGCCGTAGTCCGATATATGTAGCTGTACCCCAAGCGTCGGTTATACTTCTTGCCACCTATACCTACTCAATGATAGTTCTGTAATACCAGATTGATTCAGCTGATAAAATGGCGATGCACTCTCTAATGCTGGAGCCGCACTTGCGCCTATCGTCTCGAACATGGAACATAGAACAAACGGAATTGGCAAGTACAAACATTTGTATGAGGACCGCGATCGCCATACTCACACATAAAATAAGCATTATTGCATATAAACTACTAATGTAAATATTGTTTCATTGGTCGTTTTCATTTTAAACAACAATAATCCGAAACACACAAACAGAACATTTAAAAATATACCAAACTGCGTTACAATAAATTTTATTTTGCTACAAAAAAAGAGTATTTACGTCCTTTTGTAGTCTATTCAAAATAGACTCATCTATTTGTACAATAGTGAAACTTAAGATCGTAATAGTTTCGCTATTCTACAATAGATGGCAGCATTGATTTTTCCGTAGTTTTCAGTTGATCATATTTGAGTAGAGAACTTTCTAGAACGATATACGTAATGACTGTCATTACGTATATCTTTCTAGAAAAATTAGGTCAACCTAAAATGAACTTTATATGTAAGGTGTACGGCTGATTTTAGCTTGACTTTCTATTATATCATTAGAGATTATATTAAATCAGGAATTTAATTAAAATAAAATGAAAATTGTATTTTCGAATGGTATGAAATATCTCCATTTTTAATCATCTGTATTCTACTATCATTTCTGCATTCAAGGATGGCACAATACGGCATAATTCAGTGTATAATAGATTTTCGCACGACGACTATCTCCTAATGATATGGTATCACTAAGGCAATTTAGAGTAAAAGCGCATAATAGTGACGCACGCGGCACGCCCACTCTTCACTTCCCCTTGTTCTATGATCCATGGTCCAGAAGATGTTAGCGCACTATATTCGGAATTTATGCGACAATAGCCGGTCACATCTGCATTTATCGTGTCATTGTACGAAGCTTTGTGACGATAGACGCAAGTGCGGCCGAGGCATATCACAAACATGAATTAGACGAAAGGTTATTTACATAGCGATATGTTAGTTTAAACATGAATTCCCATACTCTGCAACACCTTACTATTTCAATCTCTTAAAAGACCATGACTGTCAAAATTTATCATTAAGTTCGATCAGTTGGCTCGATCAAAAAAACATTATTTAATGTGTATGATAGTAATGCCAATAATTTTTTATTGTATAACTAGCTGTTGCCCGCGACTTCGTCCGCGCGGACTTCGTTTACTCCGCACTGCTCCTCCCCCGTAGGTGATAGCGTGATAATATGTAGCCTATATGTTGACCCGACCTGTTAGTAATATTCGTGCAAAATTTGAAGTAAATCTATGCAGTACTTTTTGAGTTTACCCCGGACATACACTGACATTCCTACGATTTTATTATATGTAGGTATAGATTATACGAAGCTTTGTGACGATAGACGCAAGTGCGGCCGAGGCATAACACAAACATGAATTAGGCGAAGGGTTATTTACATAGCGATATGTTAGTTTAAACATGAATTCCCATACTCTGCAACACTTTACTATTTCAATCTCTTAAAAGACCATGGCTGTCAAAATTTATCATTAAGTTCGATCAGTTGGCTCGATCAAAAAAACATTATTTAATGTGTATGATAGTAATGCCAATGATTTTTTATTGTATAATGACGTAGAAAGGATGTAGAGATATTTCGAAACCAGTTTTTGATTACTGACCGGGGCCGGTCTCTTTGAAATTAATCAAAAACAGAAGAAAATTATAGTAGTGGACTTTTTGGTTTTTTATTTTTATCTCCTACAAAAACTTGGTAAAAAATTGCTTATTTCATCCTATGGTTGCTTGCTTATTTCATCCTATGCTTATTTCATCATATGGGTTTCATCCTACTATGATTTTCTTTTGTTCCAAAATTTATCTACCCTAGCCTATTAAGGCAATGTATTATAACGAAATTGTGTTAATAATACTGTTTTAAAATATCTAAATATCTCGGCGACACGAAAGCCTGGGAAAAAATTGAACCGCATATCAATTTCCTGTTTGTATTATAGCATAATTGTTTACAAAATAATTAAAGTTAGGTCAAGTTTTTCAAAAAAAATGTTCAAAAAAGCGGACGAAACTAACAGAGCTTGTATATAGAGTTTCTTTCGGCTGAGCCTGTGGTCGGAGCTACTTAGTGCATGGCTAATTCAGTAGTGGCTTAAAAATGATGACGCGTCAAAACTAGTGAAAAGTGTAATTGAATCGTAATTGAATAAATACTTCCTGGTTTCTTATTTTTAGAGTTTTACAATGAATTGTAGATGCTATATAGACCGCATTGCTCACTTATCAAGCATAAAAATATTAGTAGGCTATTATATTCAGAACACGACTCTTGGATGGAAAGAAAATTGGTAAAAATTTACACCACATGCCTTAATTATTAACAACGTTGGTGCCTATAGTCTGTGGCTACGTCCTAAAATCAGGATTATTTGCTTATTGTTTCTTATTGGGTAAGTTTACCAAATAGGTAAATGATTATTATTATTACCTTGTCTGTTTACCCTCGAAGTTTAAAAACGACAAGTAGTAGGCAAGCGGTCGCACAAACCCGGAAAAATAGTCGCAGATCTTGGTAGTCAACATGGTAGACACATGTTTAGCATTCGCTTGCTTCTTGCGAACTGCATGACATAAAGACAAGCCAGCTTCAACACATGGAGCAATCCATAAAATCATAGATTACAGATACCTATATTATTTTTAATAAATAAACTCTCGGATTTCCTGTTCCTTATGCATTCAAATTCATCACAAGTTTGCACAGCCATGTGTCCCTTGGGTTCACCGTCGACTGAATATGAATAGGTATGAATGTAATTCTGCAGTAGTCACTACCAATCTGTGCAAGACTATAATATACAGATGACTGGTAAAAGACTACATGCTGGAGGATGTTTTTTGGAACGAAGTTCCTTATCGCGCGTTGTGAAAGGGGGCTAGTCGGAAAAAATTCTTACGAAAAGTTGTCACGACACTTTTTGCTATAGTAAGCTATTGTAAGCTATGCGGCGTACGCATGTTTCTCTCTCTCTCTCTCTCTCTCTCTCTCTTATAGAAAGCAAGCCAGATATTTTCATTTCTATTATTATTACGAAAATTGAGCCTACTGATTAAGTTTATATTACATTATTTATTTGTTAATAATAAAAAAAATATTATTATAACTTAAAAAAAAGAAATTATTACAATTCCTTCACTAATTAATCGAAAGGAACTTCTTTTCATCCAGGTGTCCCTTGACACCTCTTAATTTTTTTTTATAGTATAAGACCGCAAACAAGCAGATGGGTCTCCTAATGGAATGGATGATCAACCACTGCCTATAGATGCCAAAGGTGTTAATGGTGAGTTGCTATCTTGTGGCGAGGTCTTATGCCACTTGTATAAGTTGGCTACCTTACCCTCTAAACCAGAACACGACAGCGACAAGCACTGACGCTATAGCGGCAGGAATATGTAAGGCGGTGGTACCAGACCCGGGCAAGACAATGCAGAACTCTACCACCTAGTAGCCACGATGGTAGTGACTCGCATAGCCAATTGGTCACCTTTTACGACATGCTTGGCAGAACGGTAGTTGGCCTATTCTTCAAAGGAGCCCGGGACAAACACGGTTCTGATGCCGAATATGTAAAAAAATATGTACTTAAATTATGGTCTAATTTTGATCTAATTATCCAATAAACATTCTTGATTCTGATCCCGATTATGTAAAAATAGGTATTTTATAGATTCAGGCGTTACTTTGCGGAAATCCATTGTTCAGACGAAGAAAACTAGTTATTTTGTAATTTCTTCGCAAAAAAAAAACTTCGCGAAAGTTCGCGTTTTTTTTTATTTAGTATTTATTATTTATTAAAGTAAATTACAAAAACATTTTAAAAGTTTATGCAAATTTAAAGAACATATGAAAATTCGACAGTTAGTGGATCTATAGTTTTCCTAAAAAAAATTATTGAATATTTGCGAGCCATGGAAATTACATTAGAGACCACGAAAATGACTCAGCAAGTAAAATTTTGCTAAATACCGTATCAGATATGAAAATAAGATTAGATAAAAGTGATTTGGGGAACTATGAACGGCTGTAATATATGTTAAAACGATATTAGGCAAATTTTTTTCAGCAACTCTTTTTTTCTGAATTTCTCCTTTCCGCTAAACTTAGCACTAAAAAAATTTGAATAACACCTTTGCCTGTCCTGGGGATCGACCCTAGGACTATAAGGCAGTCTAAATTATAAGCTTTGGATTAACAGATTTAAATTAAAAAAAATAACTGACTAACAATATTTATCACTTAATCTGATAATTGTATGAATTACAGTATAAACATTGAATATTTCATTTTAATTATTGCAAATAAAATAAAATAGAGTAATTTCCATGAGTTTTATGTAACTTCCATGGTGTTTTATACATGGAAATTACTCCATGGAAATCACAAAAAAGCATATATTTTGAAATTTCTCGCCATTGGAAAGATATAGGTTACTAGTTTGTTATTGGCTATCTACATTTGGGAGTTAGGTATAAGACTGTAATACCCGTTTACTAAGAATAGTACGATTATGTTCCAAAAATGTGACATGGAAATTCCTAAAAACTGAGAACCAAAAATTTAAAAATTGAAGAACTTACTCTTGCACCGAAATAAAGAGATTTAGGGCTACGAATACTTGACCCACAAGCTGCAGCATAAAAGCAGAATCAGAAAAACCAATCCCGATACCTCTAGACCTCACCAGTTCAGAGTACCTAGTACCCGTCGCAATAAGCGAAGCTAAAATTTTGCTAACTGTGTGACATACTTACTTACACACATAAAATAAAAACTTTCAGAACAATTGGATTAGAAATTTAGTTAGAATATAAAATGATTTGTATTTTTGAATTTTATGTATAAATTTGATTAAAAGCGTTTGTGAATTAAAAAATATCTGCGATTGATCAGAAGACGGCGCACGTGTTACGCGTGTAAAACGTGCAAAATTAACCGGATTTGAGGTGTTGAGGGCAAATAACTTCTATATAAATGATTTTTACATAATAAAATCTATATGACATGATGCATATAGAATGTATAAACAATGTTATAGCAGATTTATGTAAACATTATTTGTTTATATAGGAGATAAGAATCTGTTACGCTCAAAAAATGTACTTCGAAGAATGACCCTTATACTTAAGTAATAAAATTAAATACTTAAATTATGACTAATAAAATAAAAAAGACGTGTGGCACTCGGAGACTGCCGCACTAAAGCTATTGCATTTTTTATCAACTTATGCAATTACAATTATTGTATATTTATTTTATTTATGCAGTATTTTTTTTTCTTTGTTTATTCATATTTAAAACACTTTGTACACAAATTATACGAGTACAGATATTCACTGTTGTACGTAGATGATAAATACCTATACACCTACATACTTTCTCACAAACAGCTGATTACGGTAGTTTTCCAATACAACCAATACCATCTAAAGGCGGGTTGCTGAACTAAAGAGACAAGCGTGATATTTCAAAAAGTCATTAAAAGTTCTGGTATTTGTCGATAGATGGAAAAACTAAAAAGTATCACCGCTGTGCCGGTCGGAGTGGGGGGTGTTAGGTTTTCTTCGTTATGGAATTTTTGGATTCGGTCTGCACGCTCAAGGCCCGCGATAGAAGCTATGCAATAGCTTAAAATACTTAAATTATGACTTAAATATGTAAGTACTAAAATTAAAATATCCAAAAAAGAAATATTTATTAACGAACGTCCATGCATAAATGTCGTAGTTCATTCTTTACCAACAGCGATGTACCGAACTCGTGACTAGACTACCAATGCAACCATAATTTCCCCGTGATGGTGCGGACTCCGTAGAAGAATAGACCATCTGCCAATCTACCATACAGTTCAAAAAAAGCGAACAATTGGCTAAACGTGTCACTATCATCATTTGTGATAAACATCGCCTATGAGCGATGATTATCTCTCCAGCGAGAGAGCCTTCCGATTGTTTGCTACGCAGACCACACGAATACTAATAGAAACGGCGTTGGGAAGGAAACGTGTCGCCACGCATATGAGCAAACGCTCCTATTACTGACAAAAACATACATTTTTAGGTTATATTATATTGTGAGAAATAGGAATAAACCATGTTGTACTGTATTATCGTACCGAATGAGATGACAAGGTTCAAAAATTACCCTTGAAATGATTTTATTTCATTGGTAAATAGTATAACTCTGTATTTCTGTGTGTAATTGCAAGCTACACTGACAAACTAAGAAATTGTTTTGAAAGGCATATCCATTTAATCCGTGGCTTGTTATCTTATAATAAAAACAAAACTAAACTACCTAATTCAAACGAAGTTCACTATATATTTAATCAATATTCTCGTTTTTTAATATTTTTTTAATTGAATAGGTACATAGGTTTGGCCATTAAGTATCTTGTCTTTCGTTATGTACAATCGTTTACGAGTCAATCTTTGTAAGTATATATTATTTTTATATATTATTCAAAGATATGATGTAATAGTTATCTATTAATAACATACTTACATATCGCAAGTAGGGATGGACATTTAAAAATAACATCGACTTTTTTTCGATGCAATGCATCGGAAAGTAGCATTGATGTTATATCGATGTTTTAAAAAATACTTCGATGTTTTCATGCATCGATTGTTTTTTCCACAGTCATGTTTAAAAAACGGCGGGGTCCGGGTTTAAAACACGGCAAAAACAACCCATCCATACTAATATTATAAATGCGAAAGTAACTCTGTCTGTCTGTCTGTCTGTCTGTCTGTCTGTCTGTCTGTCTGTCTGTTACGCTTTCACGGCCAAACCACTGAGCCGATTTGGATAAAATTTGGTACAAATATAGTTTGAGACCCAAGAAAGGACATAGGATAGTTCTTATCCCGGAAATCCCACGGGAACGGGAACTTTGCGGGTTTTTATTTTAGAATTTTTTCCACGCGAACAAAGTCGCGGGCACAGCTAGTCGGCCATATTTGTTTGTTCTTTTGCTTTTATTTTTTACTAGCTGTTGCCAGCGACTTCGTCCGCGCGGACTTCGTTTACTCCGCACAGCACCTCCCCCGTAGGTGATAGCGTGATAATATGTAGCCTATATGTTGACCCGACCTGTTAGTAATAACAGACAAAAATTCTAAAAACTATATTTTTGGCTTCTATATCGATTGTAGATAACGCCCCAAGTATTCTTTTAAAAAATATTCAATGTACAGTTTTGACTTACCTACGATTTTATTATATGTATAGATGTTTTATTTTTCGGACTCCGGCATAATATAATAGCCTATACAGCCAAGTGTGATGTACATTAGGAAAATTGATTATTACTCATGCAGAGTACCAACTTTGACAACGCACTGGGTTATAGTTGGTGGTAAGGAGACTTACTCCTACATTCATACAGTGTACCAACTTCGACCCAGTGCAGTGTCGTGTCGTGTCGTTGCTCGTGTGAAAAGCTGTAAAGTTGACTTAATTATAATTATTACGTCCCGATTTACGAAACTTGGCCGTGTTTGTTAAGAGTTTGCATTTTCAATGCATCGATTAAAAAACATCAGCATTTATTCGATGTTGAGGCGTGTTGAGGTAATAAATAACAATACATCAGTTCAATACGATACATTGTTAATAAAACTCGAGTGTTTAAAATATATCGATGTAGGTATGTCGTCCATCATTAATCAGAAGCAAATTTTTCAGTTAAACATCGTTACCTCTAAAACATCAGCAACCTCGCAGGACAAGGTATCTATCATCATATACAACAACATTTGTTCTATGACTTTTGATAATTTGTTGGATTTTCTTTCATACAAAAATTAATATGAATTAAATTTTTCGTTTGAACGTTCTTAACTCTATGTGCATCGCAAAGATTAGGTAGGTAAATAACAGTTACGGAGTGCGGGGTGGGAGCGGGGGCGGCACGTGGCGCTCTCGCCTTTGCAATGTTTGTTGCAAGTGGTGAAAATGTTACTATTAGAATGTGAAAAACGGATCCTTAAAAAAAAAGAGATATAGCTCTTTTGATTAAAAGAGCTATATCACTCTTTTAGCTCTTTAGCTCTTTTAGTTCATCTAGAGAACTAGTGTTTTCATCTCTTCAGAATCGTTCAATGTCTGGACTACGCGTGTTGCGTACGCGTCGCTAAGCCGTAAACGACTAGTTCATTCTATGCGACACGCGTCGCTAAGCGAATAGTTCATTCAATGAACTAGTCGCTTAGTAACGCGTACACGACACGCCTAGTCCGCGTATGTTACCGTTCTCTATTTGTCAATGATCGGGGAACTCGTGCCCTTGCTCGTGCCTACTTAGGCGCGCTATCGGCTGCGCTCGGCCGGCTAGCGATTCAAACAGCTGATTGAGCCGTTGGACTATTAACTAAGCGACTGAGCTAATAGGAAGTTAGATTGAAATCAAGAGCTAGTTCATTTGTATCTCTCATTCAGGAGCTACCCAAGTCTAGTTACTATTATTACTAATAGCAGCGCATCCGAATGAAGAGTTAGAAATGTTACGACACGACAATGAAAACTTAAAAATCATTTTCATTTAATGTATTGATTTCGGTCAAAAGTCATAGAACATATGTTGTTATTTATAATGTTAGGTATCTATTCCTGCGAGGTTGCTGGTGTTAAAGAGGTAACCCCGTGTATACAAACACACGTTTATTTTTAATGTAAAACTGGATTTATTAATGTAATTGGTCCAGTGATAAATACATATTTAGGTATTTAATGGTTTGCCTGAGTCTTTAAGTATGTACACCTCATACTAGACCATAATAAGAGGGCATTCACTCAAGGTTACAATGTGATAAAATAGGAAATACCGTTCTTCTATACCTACTTGGCCACAAAAAAACTGTATGAAAAGTTTGATTCGTAAAATTCGCACGCCTCAATTAACGCTATTAGCGAGAAGTTGGTGGCGTAATGCTTATAGGTACCTAATTGGCAAAAAATATATTTATAGAAGAATCAGTCAAAGTTCATGGAATTTCACCGTGTTTGAATTTTGTTTATTAATTAAGACTTATGTGCTGACTGACTCGTTTGTTTTATGACTTGCGTTCTCGACTAGGTACCTATATTATTATCAAGAACTAAGTTAAATTTTATTGGAATAAAGAAAAATAGTTTACTTACGTAGTATATAATAGTATATGGGTGTTAAAAGATGTACAAATTAATGTTAGTTAGTAGTTACCATCATATTCTACCAAATATTATGGTGTATAGTCACGGTAAAAATAGGTCCGTCACCTTAAGATCTAGTTTCGCTTGTACTAGTGTACGAATCAATCATGCCAATACACCAGTACAAACAACAGTTCTACTAACATTAAATAAATGTGACGTTTTCTATCAATTAAAGTTTATCTCAATTGAATAGACTTAATTTTTACTGCTAATTTGAAAATTATTCGAGGCCCTTGATGGCATATCAACTATCATAATAGGTATAATGCACAATTGAAATGAAACTAAAGAGGAAGATTAACTCAAAAAAATCATATATTGAACTAGCCAAATAAACAAACAAATTTCTATAAAAGCTACAAACAAAGAAACATAATATATTAATAACGGATATAGCCACCATTAGCGTCAATGACACATTGTAATCTATTTTTCATGGAACCTACGGGACGAGAGCATAGATCTGACCCTCTTGTATCTTCCCAAATAGTTCGGCAGTGGTTTTCTATGGCCTGTTTTGTCCTTTCATTTTCGTTTTCCCATCGCTCAACCATTAAACCCCATAGATTTTCTTTGGGGTTTATATCTGCAGATTTTGCTGGCCAGGTAATCACCACTATATCACCATGCCGGATGAACCACTCATTTACAATAAGAGCTGTGTGCGTGCGAGCATTGTCATGAACATAAATGATCTGAGGCACCTCATTGGCTGCATACACGGTGCGAACAGTTGGTAGCATACCTATTTATAAAGTACTTTGTGTAGCATACTATCTTCCAATACAGACAGATAATGTGTTGCGTTTGCTTTTGAAGGAAGAAGAACGAGCGCGCCCACTCCATCCGCTGACATCCACACCCACATAATGGCCGGGATCCGCCCAGAATTAAAATTCGGCACTACATAGTCTTCGGTATATCTCGTACCATTATATCTCCACAAATGAAGCCTTCCATGTTGGCTTGACATAAAGCTTTTTTCATCTGTAAATATAGTGTGGTGATGACTGACTGCTGCAGTCATCACCCGAACTCAGGCACTATTTTCTAGATTTGGGTTAAGCAGATAGATTTAAATTTATGATTTTCTTGTTACATAAGTATTCAATGAATATTTAATGCTTACTATTCATTGTTTTCTCCTGAAAAATGCTATTATCTTTAATAAAAGAAACTTAGCTCCTCAAATGGTCGCATACTAGAGGCGGTCGCGTTACCGGCGCAGTGGCCCTACGACGGCATTTCTCATGACGTTTTCTATTGAATTATGGTTTTATTGTAACTAGTTAGAAAAAAACTCATTGGTTTCTCTAACAAACTATTCGGATCCGGGTTTAATTCACGGGTTGAGCTATAAAATAAGATATATCGGGATTTTTATATCTAAAATTTGATGAAGTCTAAAATAAACCTTAGTAGCAGCTCGGAGATTGTTTTTTTTTATATATATTTCATAGTTTAGCAAACAAGCAAATGGCTTCTCTGATGGAAAGATACAATCATCACCTATAGACACCATGATAATAACGGTGCGTTGTTATCCTTGTGACGGGGTCTTACGACCGGTTTCCGAAACGCAAATTAATTTAACAAGCAATTAATCTGTGTTTAACATAGCATTTCCTTGTAAAAATTATGTTAAAAAGAGATTAATTAATTGCTTGTTAAAATTAATTTGCGTTTCGGAAACCGGCCGTAAGTGTCACATGCGTGAGTTTACCGGCTACCTTACCCTCACAAGACGAACAGGACAGCGACAAGCACCGACGATATTGCGAAGGAATTGATAAGGCCTATGGTGGGGGTGTGTCAACACCTTCGAACCTCGGAGGTAAAGCTCTAGGTCTTGGTTTTTACAAGAAATAAACAATAAATTAAATGCTACGTTGCTTGGGATGCCAATCGTCTCACCAGCCGAAAAGAAATCGATGTTTGGTTCACATTGTAATCTGCCTTCTTCAGAAGAGAACCGGCGTGGTGATAGAACTGCTTAACTGGCAAAAATGTTAGCCAATCTTTAATAAGAAACCCTATTTACATAAAAATTTCAACTATGCTTTTGAAATACTCACACGGTCGGGTTTTTTGAAAACATCTAACGCTGGTTTTTTGTGTACGGGAATTAAATACCAATAAGGAGAAGATATTCCCCTCATGATTCTTTAACAGTTTCTGTATTAAAAATACTGTATGAATATATGGATAAATTGTTAGGTTTCCAATACTGAAAAAAATAATGACCTATCTATCACAAACGTTATTACTAATTGTTTTTCCATATAAAGAAAAATATAATACAGATTATGTCGTTAATACACTATTTCATTTTATTAAGAGGTTAAAGATAGTCGTAGTATTTTCCAATATTATAGGTTTAAATGCACAGAGTTTATTGGCGTACCCAGGTTCTGTGCCAGGGGGGCAACCGTCCTCGTCGGTTCCCCCCCTCCTCGGTACGCCCATGACAGAATTTCTTTTAAAGGTCAGCCAAATTTTCAAAGGTTGTTCAGAATCGATAAAAAGTATTATGTTCGATTTATGTGATAAAAAATAATTTAAAAAATTCTAATCTTATTTAAATTATTATTAAAAATAAATTATTATACGACACCAAAACAAAACGCATTGATATAATTTCAGTTACACAAAATTCCAAATACATATAGATCGGGAGCTGGCGACAAATTTTGGGAAGATCCTTTTGGCAAATTGAAATTGCGAAAAAATATAATTTCGTCGAATGGCGATACCCTGCGAGTCTGGCAGAGCGTTTGCGGTTATTTCGCTACTGCGCAGTATAATATAATATTTGCAAAAACTGCGCAGTATATAATATTTGCAAAAAAAATAGTATTTTTGGCAACTTGATTTTTATTTATTCTTTTAATTAGGTTTTTTAGAATTCAAAAAAATATCCCATACCATTTTGTCGGTTCTATAGTGTTTCCAGACACCTTTAAATGGGTACATTTTACAAAAGTTTCCAATAAATTTATTTAACATTTATTTAATTATTTAATATTTTATTGTACATGACAAGATATAAAATAAATAAATAAATATTCCCCGTATTGTTCCGGGCTCCTTTGAAGAATAGCCCAACTGCTGCTCTGTCCGGCAGATCGTAAAAGACGACCGACTGGTTATACGTGTTACTATTATTCTGACTACTAGGCGGCAGAGTTCCGCAACGTCTCGCCTGGATATTTGGTACCACCACCGCCATAAATATTCTGGCCGTAATAGCGTCGGCGCTTACCGTTGTCGTGTTATGGTTTGGAGAGTAAGATAGCCGGTAAACTTATGCATGTGTCATTGCCATTCCGCCACACGGATAGGAACGCACCGTTAATATCTTTGCTATCCAATAATATAAAAATATAAGCAAAAGAAAAGTGTACAAAAGGTAGTAAAATCGACGTAATCGATCATATAGCAAAGAAGAATTTCGCCGCCTAGAGCCTGTCGACACTAGCTCAGCGGAAGAGCGTCCCGGCTTTAGGGAAATGGTCGCAGGTTCAAATCCCGCGTATCGATATTTTTCTTTGCTGTTTTTAAGGTTTTTACAAGAGGTAGATTTTGCAGGTTTTTTATATCATAAGATAGCAAACAAGCAATTGGTTCTCCTGATGGAAAGAGAAACTATCGCCTATAGACAATAAAGATGTTAATGGTACGTTGCTATCAGTGTGGCAGGATGGCAATGTCCAATGCATAAGTCTGCAGGCTACCTTATCTTCCAGACAGAAACACGACAATGACAATCGTTAACGCTATTGCGTCAGAAATAGGTAAGGGGGGTGGTACTAAATACCCGGGCGAGACTTTGCTGAATTCTACCGCCTATTAGGCATGATGATAATGATACGTATAGCCGGACGCCTTTTACGACCTGCCTGGCAGAACAGCAGTTGGTCTATTCTTCAAAGAAGCCCGGACCATCACGGGGGATATTTATTTATTTATTTTACATTTTGTTGCGTACAATAAAATATTAAATGATGTGGTGTCGCGGGACACCAGGTAGGAACGAACTTCCTTCGGCTAAACGGCACTACTCGCTTGTGTACGCGACTGTCGCGCTTGCGCACGTCTCATTTAACGCTTTTATTCCACGCATTTTTCTTACGGTTTTACTATCACATTTTTTTCAGTTCGGTCGCGCAGCAAAATCCCTATCCCCTCCAAGCCTGCCGTAAGGAACTTCGTTCCAATAAATGAATAGTAAATTTATTGGAAACTTTCGTAAAATCTATTTGAAGGTGTCTCGGGATATTTTAGAACCAAAAAAATGTTTTTTTTATAAATTCTATGTTATATACTGCGCAGTAGCGAAATAACCGCGAACGTTCTGCCAGACTCGCAGGCCTTGGTATCGCCATTTGACGAAATCATTTTTCGCAATTCCAATCTGCCAAAAGGACCTTCTCGAAATTCGTCGCCAACTCCGGGACAAATAATTATAGTGCCTTTAACCAAATTAAGAGTGATCGGGAAAATGTACTTTAAGAGGAGTGACAGATTACATAATAGTTACTATCGTAATTATAGGAAAATGTAACATGACACACTGCCAGCATTACAGAGTTCATTCACAAGACTTACGGCCGGTTTCCGAAACACAAATTAATTTTAACAAGCAAATCTGTTTGACATCATTTTTACGAGCAAATTATCTAACAAACACAATAATTGCTTTGTAAAATTAATTTGTGATTCGGAATCCGCCGTTAGTACATCCAATTGATGAATTTAGTGAAAACTTTGAAATTAATGTACCAATTGAGTACAAAATCTAATCAGCTCTATTCCCCAAAAAACTGCGCCCAATACATAAATTGTATCAAAATCGGTTTATCCGTTCGGAAGTTATCGTTGAAGAAAAATTTTGAAAAATGTATTTTTTTTTATCTAACTACAAAATTTTTCAACCAATCACTTTTTGGTCTTGTACAATATTTTAGTATTTACTTAAACAACTACGTCGAATGACGTTTCAAGAATTAAAAGCGAATTGAATTTTTAAAAGTACACCTTTACACCTTTGTACACAGTTTACACATTTGTAAATATTTTTTCAAAAATTTGCGTCATTGATAAATCCCGAGCGGATAAACAGATTTTAATGCAATTTATGTATTAAGCGAAGTATTTTGGGGAATAGAACTGATTAGATTATGTACTCAATTGGTGCATTAATTTCAGTTATATTAAAAAAAACTGTTTTGCCAAAATGTTTTTTAAGGTTTTTTCAAAATTTCTTAAAATCTCCTGGACCAAATTAGTTCAAATTTACATTCAGACATATTGACGTTATCGTAAAAATATTTGGAAAAGGTTCCTGGGACTTCAAAACGTGGACATCTGGTGAAAACTCGATTTTCGAAAATCGGGGCAAAATCAGTAATTTCCTTATCTACATACACGGAAAGTTAAAAAAAGACGTGTGGCACTCAGAGACTGCCGCGGTAAAGCTATTGCATAGCATTTTTTATCAACTTATGCAATTACAATTATATATTTCCAGTAAATTGTTTAAAAAAATTGAAGTCGAGATCGGACAGTTATTTTGTTTTAAACTTTTTTTATTTGAGCCTTTAATGCTGACAAACACTCGTTATACAGATTAATTGACTATCCCTAGGTTCCGAGGTTTTCCAATTTTTATGCGTAACGCGTGGACGCAGCGCCTGCAGAACGAGAAAAACAATGCAAAATATAAACACCTACAGTTGTGGAATAGATAGATGGGCGTAAGGCGCAACAGTATGGGCGGTGTCAGAAAGAAACGTTTTTAATTTACCGTATTTTACCAGAAAAATAGTAACTTGTGTTTTTATATTTATTTTATTAGACTGAATATTTTGAGGAATCAACGCGAAGGGTAAAAAGGTTATTGGGTTATACGGAAATAATGTAATAATTAAATTATTAATCTATACATATAATAAAATCGTAGGAAAGTCAAAACTGTACCTACAATGAGTATTTTTTTAAATAATACTTGGGATCTACAATCGATATCAAAGCAAAAAATATAGTTTTTAGAATTTTTGTCTGTTTGTCTCTATGTATGTCGGGGGTAAACTCAAAAAGTGCTTTATAGATTTACTACAAATTTTACATGAATATTACTAACAGGTCGGATCAACATATAGGCTACATATTATCACGCTATTACCTACGAGGGAGGACCGGTGCGGAGTAAACGAAATCCGCGCGGAAGAAGTCGCTGGCAACAGCTAGTGCAATATAAAACTTTTGTTCCTCTAAGATTTTACCGATACAGTTATTTTTATTAGTAATGTCACATATTACTATCAAAAAATCTGTAGATATCTTTCATCATTGTTAACTTAAGTTGAAACTGAAATAAAAAATTAAGGAATAAAAACCTTTGATGAAAACAGCTTATATCTTTCATGTCTCACTTCCAAAAGTTCCAATGTAAGGATCCGCTTCATGTGAATATTTTAAAATCCTGCATTATAGTAAATAATATAATAATATTAGTACATAATATTCACATAAATAATCATATGATTAATAATAATAAATGATAAATTTCCATACATAAATAAACATATGATAAGAATCTCGATTGATAATCATATGAGGAATATTTAATGGCTGTGGTTTTACTACATAATATTATATACTGCATACTTTATAATATTGCACGACTTGTATCGTCATTAATATCCTAGTCTCCTCTGTAGTCTGGTGGTCCGGTGTTTGTGTTGACCGCATAAGGTCTCGGGTTCGATTCCCGAGCCGCGCAAATCAAACATTTGTTTTTGTTCAGTTTTCTGATAAAAACAACTTTGCCCCTGGCGATAGGCTCCCCATCGATCACATTATGGGAATAAGTATCTTCGGAAAATCGTGGGTGCCCTTGTTATACGTCAGTCTACCTCTTCTGGGATACGGACGTGAAGATACTGAAGATGACGGACGTGAAGAGAGAATATCCTAACACAGTGTTTCCCAAACATTGTTTTGATATGGCCCGGTAATGAAGAATGTTAACTAATTTTGATTATTAGCACTCCATATTCTCTGTGAAAAATAAAAAATACTAGTGAAAGAATTACTTCGATACGTCAATTAGTTTCCAATTTAGAAGTAAAATAAGTTGAACCGCACGACGCTGGCTGCCGTTGACGCTGTGACGTCATCTCACAACACGCTCAGTCTAGTTCGCCCGGCCGCCAGCGCTCGCGGTCGCGCGCCCGTGCCGTCGAAATTACACCTCAATACTTTTCCAAAAAAAATGTCCAATCCAAATACTAGGAAATCATGAGTTGTGCCTACTGAACGGATCTGGACGAAGTCTGGAATAACTCATAGGCTCCTTTTAATTCTGGGAAAATGTACAGTTCCCGAGGTATTTATTTAAATTAAGAAGAACGGTACCTATACACGTACATATACCTACGTCCTACGTACCTACCTATAGCTACAAAACTAATACATATTTGTTGTCTTTAACGTAAAAATTTAATGGTAGGTACAATGTAGGTACTTCTATTATTTGAGTTGCATTCTTTCATTACGACATTAGTTGGGTATTTTGTTTTGATAAAATAATTTAGAACAGATAAACTATTAAGCATAAGTAGTAGCAAGGAAAGTTTTCTTACCTTTGCATTTTTCTTCCTCGCATTTCGGCGCCAACGAAATGACCGCCCCGTTGGTCGAGTGGTTAGCGACCCTGACTCCGCAATCAACGGGGTTCGGGTTCGATCCCCGACGGGGACAAGCATTTGTGTGATGAGCATAAATGTTTGTATTTCCGGGTTTGGGTGTTTATTATATATATTCTGCTATTTATATATGTATTTCTATGTATTAGTATCGTTGACTAACACCCATAACACAAGCAAATATTTGCTTACTTTGGGGTTAGATCAGTAAGTGTAATTTGTCCCGTGAATATTTATTTATTTAATCACTATTTGTTGATAAATAATGCGCAACCATTAATCCATCTATTTTAGGGAAAATAGCCGATTACCCTTTTTCGAATCCTTCATCCATTTTATTAATCGAATAATATTTACTATTAATAGACTATTAAAGTAATACGCTGACGAAAACAACAAAATACTGCGCAAGCTATTACACCTTACTATACTATAACCGCTGGAGACTTGATTTGATACTGAGGCGCGGCGCGTTGTGTCATGACGTCACAAGCGGTCACGAGGCTGTTAGCGAAACTTGATATTTTTCGAAACATTGAATGCCTATAAAATCAAAATTACTAGGTATTTTTTACTACAACAAAAACTAGTGTATTTGTATACATACAGGCTTTACTGAGACAAAATTGCAAGCGATTTGGCATACCTAGTAACATTCTTCATTTTCACACTGGCCCTTCGTGACCCACTTAACACTTTTAAATCCAAGCAGGTTCTTTTAGGTGACATAATACATAATATTTAGTAATAGTAAAAAGGTTTAATTAATGCTACATACTTTGACGTCGCCTATTTTGTCGTCACTCAACGCTTACGAATTTTCGTCGCGTCACGTCACGTTGCGTTGATTTATAGTAGATCTAATATTTTAAAAGCAAGGCGGGAATGTTGCGACCCGGTATTTTTTTTTGATGGCCCGGTACCGGGTCGCGACCCGGTAAGTGGGAAACGCTGTCTTATATCATATAATTTAAAAGCGAAAGCATTTTTTTGTTATGCTTTCACGGCTTTCCAAAATGACAGTTTTGTAGTAGATACCTATGTAGTAAGTGAACTGTGAATTGTGACAACGAAATTTTGGAGCCAGCTAAGTGCTAAGCGAGAGTTAAAGCTGAATTTGGGCTTCTAGCGTCAATACTGACCCGAACCAAAAATCGAAATAGAAGATCTCATGATTTAAGCCGAGCAGCAACGAGGCTGTTTATTTATTAATATCATAGGATAGGAATAGACAGATACTTCTCACAACGAAAAGAAACAATCACCGCATATGAAACTAAAGTTAATTATGCGATGCCATCCATGTTCTTATTGCATAAGTTTAATGCTATTTTACGGTTTAAGCCGAAACACAATAGTAACAAGCACTAAAGCTATTGATGTAGTCACGTATGATCAAATTTATGGTCAAATTTCGGCTAGCAGGCGGTCGTTAGTATTTATAAGAAGGCATTGTTATATTGGTTTCATTTTCCAATGAGTTTTGTGGTAGATGCTAGCGTCGAAAAAAATGACGAAATGACGAGTGACAAGGATCGAAAAGGTTCTTTCTTTCTTTCCTTTCGAAATGACTGTATAAAAGTATGTTTTTTGACCTGCTACTGTGACTCTGAGTGCTAAGTGTGAGTTTTTCTTTTTGCATTCGATCGTGAGCGCGTTTCGAGTTTACTAGGAATTTGTATGTGATTTGTACAGCGCCATCTAGTGGTAAACTGGTTTCTCACGTTTACCACTAGGTGGCGCTGTACAAATCATATACAAATTCCTAGTAAACTCCAAACGCGCTCACGATCGAATGCGAAAAGAAAAACTCACACTTAGCACTCTGGGCTTTTTGGCGAGCAGAGCGTTCAGTTAGGCCCCGGTTACACTTTGCGAAGTGCAAGTGCGAGCGTTTAACGATAATTACTAATCACTCGCACCATCAACCTTGACGAAAAATTTTGAAAAAAGTGTATTTTCGACATAGCTTCGAAATTTTTCAACCAATCATTTTTTGGTGTTCTACGATATTTTAGTACTAAAAAAACTACGTCAAATGCCGTCTCAAAAATCAAAATCGAATCTAATTCTCAAAACTTATAGCTTTTTAAATACATATTAAAATTACGCTGTTTTTAGCAAACTTACTTAACTTTTTTTAAATAACTTTCAAGTTAATTCACCGATTGACTTAAAAATCTTATCAGCTTTTCTCCTTTAGAAACTGCGTCAAATACCGTTAATTTAATCAAAATCGGTCAATTTGTTTGGGATTTATCAATGAAGAAAATTAAAAATAAAATGTTTTTTGACATAGCATCGAAAATTTTCAACCTATCGATTATTTAGCTAAAGCAATATTTTAGATCTCAAAAATTGAGTTGAATGCCATCATCGTTATCAAATATACAGCTTCTCAAAAATTAATATACTGCCATTTTTAACAAAATAGATAAGTATTTGAACTAAAAAATCTATGCTTATATTTTTTACTCATTCGAGCTTAAAATAATTTAGAGGGAAGTTTCAGGGATGGCCCGTAGGGTCAACCGTTTACACATTTTTATTTCAGTATGACTTTCAAGTTTCAAGCATTTAGACTGAATGAAATCCAAGTACCTCAGGTAGATAAAAACTATACCGTCCTGTGATTACGGTTTATAGGAGAAATCTATACCGACGTTATGTGAGCGCACTTTTAAGTAGCAAGCGAACTAATGGCTACCTTGAGTAATTGCGCATTGTGGTTTACCACTGAATCAACTGGGCGTGGGCTTGGCGTGTTTTCCTCGAATTCAAGTTTAAGTTCAAGTTTTGTACCTACTAAGCGGACGTTGCGTGGAAACAACTTCAATCAAGAAGTGGGTTTTATTTTGTGCTTGTTCATATATACTATACCTTAATACCTATATATTAATAGATGAAAAAAAAACTTTGTGTCCCTTTTTAAGATAATTACGCGAACGGTGGAGTAAGAAATACACAGTTAAAGATTACATTGTGGAGGACTGCAAATTTTTTTTAATGTTAAATTATTAATTGCATAAATGGTACAACCAAAGAACACAATCTATAAATATAATAAAATCGTAGGAAAGTTAAAACTGTACATTAAATATTTTTTTAAAAGAATACTTGGGGCGTGATCTACAATCGATATCGAAGCCAAAAATATAATTTTTAGAATTTTTGTCTGTTTGTCTGTTTGTCTGTTTATCTGTTTGTCTGTTTGTCTGTATGTATGTCCGAGGTAAACTCAAAAAGTACTGCATGGATTTACTTCAAATTTTGCATGAATATTACTAATAGGTCGTGTCAACATATAGGCTACATATTATCACGCTATCACCTAGCGGCCAGGTGCTGTGCGGAGTAAACCAAGTCCGCGCGGACGAAGTCGCTGGCAACAGCTAGTATTAAATAAATGAGAAAGAAAAAAATAAAAAGCTCGTTTGTTACATGAAAACCAAAAATCGAGCCCTGAGATATTTTTTTAAAATTTGTTTACCAATAAAGTCACCATGTAATGTGGTTTTTAATTGAAACATTTTTTATAATAAATATAGTTAATTAAATTTATTATGTTACATTATAATAAATGCTCTACGTTAAAGTTAAACTAAACATATTTTATATAACTAAACATATTCGCATTCGATCGTGAGTGCGTTTGGACTTTACTAGGAATTTGTATGTGATTTGTATAGCGCCACCTAGTGGTAAACGTGAAAAACCAGTTTACCACTAGGTGGCGCTGTACAAATCACATACAAATTCCTAGTAAACTCGAAACGCGCTCACGATCGAATGTGGAAAGAAAAACTCGCACTTAGCACTCAGAGGCCATGGTGCCTTATCAATCATTATCTTCTTTCGTGAGCAACAGGGATAATAATTGTTAATTTCTTCCGTGGATAAATCTTTTTAGATTTTTTTTAGAATTTTTTAAAACAAATAGAAACAGATATTTAAAATTCCCCTACCGTTATAATAATAAATTTATACAAATCTATGATAATTCTATTCTCCCGACTGGCGCTACCATGTGCTCGGTGTCCCAACTCCCGAATGACCCCCCTAACAGTACATACATGGTTCATTTTTGCTACATTATTTATTAATTAATAATTATAATTATTAATGTTATTTATTGATCATAGTTGCGCGTCCGACAATTTCCAGTTTCAGATCGATAGGTTATGAGGTTGTCACAGGATTTATTTTTCGCAGCACTTCCGAAAAAATTCGTAGACTCGCCAAAAGTAAGGCACACACGAAGTTTTAAGCAAATACATTCGTCAAAAAAACAGTGTGATTTATGCATCTGTGCATCGATTAAGAACACATTTTACACGGTATTTTTAGCACGGATCAAATGGATACGCCTTTCAAGGATATTTCTTAGTGTTTCAGTGTAGCTTGCATTTACACACAGAAATACAAAATTATGCTATTTACCGATGAATTAAAATTACTCCGAGGGTAATTTTTGAACATTGCCATCTCCTTCGGTAAGATAAAACAAAACAACATGGCTTATTTTATATTTACGATAAAATATATCTGAAAATATATAACACTTTTGAGAGTAATAGACTAGCGTTTGCTTATATGCGCGGCGATACGTTTCCTTCCCAATGGCGTGTCTATTAGTATTAATGTGGTTTGTGGTCTTTACTATTGCTAAAGAAAATTTTGTATATAATATTATAGTAGTTTTTTTTGCTTTTTAATTTTTTACCTCGTGTTGGTCTGGGCTCCTTTGAAGAATAGACCATTTGCCGTTCTGCCTGGCAGGTCTTAAGAGGCGACCGATTGAATGTAGGTATGTGTCACTAACATCGTAGCTACTAGATGGTAGAGTTCTGTATTGTCTCGATCGGGTTTGATACCACCGTCTTACCTATTCCTGCCGCCATTGCGTCAGTGCTTTTCACTGTCGTATTCTAGTTTGGAGGATAAGGTAGCCGCTAAACTTATGCAAGTGGCAATAGCACCTTGTCATATAAAGAGCAACACACTTACGGTGTCTATAGACGATGGTTGTCTCTTTCCACCCGCAGCCGTCTGTGGGTTTGCTATCTTATGATTAAAAAACCTGTAAACCGGTTTAATATATATAATATATATATATATATATATATATATATATATATATATATATATATATATATATATATATATATATATATATATATATATATATATATATATATATATATATATATTTTAAGCTCAAAGGAACAAAAATTATACTTCAACTAGAATTCATATATTAATATAAATTTTGTGATAAATAACAGTAATTTTGCATTTTTGGAAATCTTAAAAATAACAAACTAACTTAAAATTTTTAAGTTAGTTTGTTATTTTATCTCTTCTGATTTGTTTTTACAAATTAAGATTACTTTGTTCTTAATTATGATGCATCACCTCCATCACTTATGTTTCTGTTTTGCCCGAGGTTGGCTAGGATAGAATGCCCTTAGGCGTTAAGTTTAACCTATGTACGTTTTTGTTGTGCATGAATATAAATCTATACATATAATAAAGTCGTAGGAAAGTTAAAACTGTACATTGAATTTTTTTAAAAAAATACTTGGAGCGTGATCTATAATCCATATCGAGATAAAAAATATGTATGTCCGGGGTAAACTCAAAAAGTACTGCATGGATTTACTTCAAATTTTGCATGAATATTACTAACAGATTGGATCAATATATAGGCTACATATCATCACGCTATCACCTAAGGGGGAGAAGCAGTGCGGAGTAAAGTCCGCGCGGACGAAGTCGCAGGCAACAGCTAGTAAATAAATAAACATATAAAACTGACGGTCAACGACAAATAATCTTTTTTAAAGTACTTTTTCTTACCAGAAACAGGTATACCACGGCATGCAAGTTGCAGAGCGCTGCTAGTCTCTTTAAAATCTTTCTAAATGTGTAATCTCTTGAAACAAATACCTAGACTTTATTCACTTTATCCTCAACACAAAAAGACGTTGAAAGTTAATACCTAGTGCGTATTCAGTGCCGCATTAGCCCAAAAACCAAGCGTCATCAGTAAACAAAGTAAGCAGCATCAGTAAAAACTGTTTCCCGTAATGATCTGGGCCCTGTTGAAGAAACCATTCCTCTCTGCCATTCTACCAGGTAATTTGGGAAAGACGAACGATTGTCTATATACTAGTAACTAGCACCGTGACTACCAGGTAGAGTTCTGCATTGCTTGCCCGGTCAGGTACCACCGCCTTACCTATTCCGTTCGCAATGGCGTCAATGTTTATCACTGTCGTATTCCAGTTTGGAGGGTAAAGATAGCCTGTAAACGTGTGCATGTGACATTGCTATCCCGTCATATAGATAGCACGCACCATATACATCTTTGGTGTCCATAATCGATGGTTGTTTCTTTTCATCAGGAGAGCCGTCTGCTTGTTTACTCTCTTTTTTACATAGTATAAAACAAAGTCGCTTTTCGCAGTCTGTCCCTAATCCCTATGTACGCTTAGATCTTTAAAACCACGTAACGGATTTTGATGCGTTTTTTTTAATAAATAGAGTGATTCAAGAAAATGGTTTATATGTATAACTAGCTGTTGCCCACGACTTCGTTCGCGCGGTCTTCGTTTACTCCGCACAGCTCCTCCCCCTTAGGTGATAGCGTGATAATATGTAGCCTATATATGTTGACCCGACCTGTTAGTAATATTCATGCAAAATTTGAAGTAAATCCTTGCAGTACTTTTTGAGTTTACCCCGGGGCTGCTGCCCTGCCCCCCCCCCCCCTCGCTCGCAGCAGCTGGAATTTGTTAACCTCTACTTACTATATACTGTTGTGGATAATAAGATAAAAATATAGTCGTAAGATGTTACCGTTGCCCTCCCCTGGCCCAAAACCTGGGTACGCTCACGAGCATTGACGTTATTACTGCAGAAATAAGTGAGGCGGTGGTACCGGTAATCACGATAGTAGTGAGACGATTAACCAATCGTTTGCCTTTTACAAACTGTCATGCAGATGGTATGTTCTTCAAAAGGAGCCCGAATCAACACAGATCCGCATTAAAACTGCCTTAAGCTGAGTTACGGTTTTACTTTGAACCTTAGGCCTCACACTGGATGTCGGCGAGCTGCGGCGCGGCCCCGAGAGCGACGCGATTTAGCACTCTGACACAGCTCCCCGCGCTACCGTCGCGCCGCGGCTGTCATCAAGTTCACTTTCATAAGAATTTACGTGTTACGGCCTGGCCACGAGAAATTGGCGCTTGCGAATGGCGAAGCGTCTGGCGTCTGAAACAAAAGTATGGGGAAGTAATAAACATGCCACGCGGCGCAGAGACCGGCGGAGCGACGGCCGTTTTTTGACGAGCGAATCGGGCGCATGGTGCGGGACGCGGCGAGCAAGTGAGACAAATGTATGAATCAGCACAGAGCATGGCGGCGGACTTAGCGTATAGCCTAGGAACCAGAATGGTTTAGTTGTAGTAGCCGAGAAAATACACTAGATATTATTGAACGCTGCAAGTAAATAAAATATCGATTGCGTCGTGAAAATGAACAATCGTTGAAGATAAACAAAGTATCGATTCTATCAATAGTATTGTTAGACAATATTGCATTGACTATCGATTCATTCGATACTATCGATAGTTTGTACAATCGATAGCATCAGTCAGCATTAGAATAAAGTTAACTATCGATAGTTTTGATACTATCGATATAATAATCTGTAATTGTGATTAATGCAATATTAAATAGCAATACTATCGATAGTATCGATACTTTTGACAGTTTATTTTTTTAATCATGAATATTATCGATGCTATCGATTGTATTGATGTTTACCGATAGTATTGTACTTATTGAGGTAATGAAACCCTATCGATACTGGACTATCAAGCGGCAACACTATAAATCAAAGGTTTCGAGTTTCGACACTCATTCTAAAAATTTGTCTTGATATAGTACGTATTTCTCATACTTCTTGTGAAATTCAACGTCTATACTATACCCCGATTCTTATTTAAATCATGTACTACATATTCTCTTTCAAATAGTAAGTGTTGAAGTACAAAACCACTACCCTCCAAGCAATATCGAGATAAAGTTGATAAAGTCATTTTGATCTCGGACTATACTGATCGTGGCGGATGACGCAAGCTCCCGTGGACTGAAAATCTGCGCGCGCGAATTTTCGCCTCGCCCGCCGCGCCGCTGCCGCCGCCGCCGGTTCGAGTGGCCGGGCGGTTAAATCGCGCCACGCGCCGTTTTTACCGCCCTGCCGCAGATCGCCGAGATCCAATTTGAGCCCTTAGACAGGCTCTTAGTACACTTTCTTCATCTACACCAGAGATGTCCAACGCAAGGCAATGCAACGCAAGGCCTTCCGTTGTGATTGTGCGGCACAGCTTGTGATTACGTAAATTATGAGAAAGGAAAAGTTTTATTTCTCAATCTCTATCCTACTTAATATAAAAAATATGAGTTACGTTGTGTGTGCCTTATCTATTTGCGCGCGCAATTTTGTCTCACGTCCGAACTCCGAATACACTCTGTTCAATTTTCCTGAAAGAAGTATAACTTTGAAACGCTTACACCTAAGATAGTTTTAACTTGTCGATGTTTATACGAAATAAACATTAGCTGGCAATTATCAATCCTTGAACACACTAACTCATTAGCTGAGAAAAAGGCTGTGCTATGCAGATTAACTCAAAGGTTACTTTCGTCCTTGGAAATTATGAAAAAAAAACTGGATATTTTCACATGTGTTAATATGCGTAAAATGGAACACATTCACTTACCTTTACTACAGATCAAAACAAACAATTTTCTTATCACTGAACAGTTCAGAAATACGACAGATGGAGATAATGTTGTTTCGAAACACAAAACGACCTAACTGCGTTAATTTAATGAGCCACTTCAGTCCACTAACACGTACGATTCGGTGGATACTAGATACAGTTGATCATTAGGAACCTCCACGCGCGACTAACGTTTTGTTTTACTTTTAACAATATGACCTTAAATAACAGGGCTGAGACATTATTTTCCGGTATGATTCCGAAAAGCGACAACTAACCTACTCGCCAACACATGTAGTTTCGTGCGCAAGTAGATTAACATGTCGTCGATGTAGTCTTCATACAAATTTTCATCCCCGTTCAGCCCCCGAGGGTATTTATAAAAAAAATTGGCCTGTGTTCAAACCCGGAATTTCAACTATCTTCATGCCAAATTTCATCAAAATCGATTCAGCGGTTTAGCCGTGAAAGCATTACAAGCAAACATATAGACTTGACATTTATAAAATTAGTATGGAATAGTATGGATACCTCTGAGTAATTATCACTACATAGTATAAAACAAAGTCGATTTCTCTGTCGTTCCCTATGTATGCTTAAATCTTTAAAACTATGCAACGGATTTTGATGCGGTTTTTTTAATAGATAGATTGATTCTCGAGGAAGGTTTTAGTATATAAACCTTTTCGATATTCCTTCGGGAACAAAAGCTACGCGGGTGAAACCGCGGACAGGTCGCTAGTGTCTGTATAAGAAATGAAGCATTCCAAGAATCTTGGATTATGTATTTTTATACGTATGTCATGCGATCGCTAACAAGCAGATGATGTCCCTAAAGGGCCATCAATAAATTACGTCATATGTTAAGGGGGAAGGGGGGGGACGTCCAAAAAGTGTGGCAAGAGGTAGGGAGGGATCCCAAATTTTGTGTCATCACATTTTTTTTGGGTACATACATCACACAAGGTGGGTGAACCATGGAAGGCCATGCTCCTTCAAAGGCCAATTATTAAAAACGCATAGTTATTGTCATGTGATGACACTACTACTACTCACACTAATATTAATCGAACTCAAAGATACAGACGTAGCGGCGATTCGTTTGTGCCACTATTTTGCCAGTGAGGTCCCTTGTTAAACTAAATTCAGATATCGACACGAAGTTAACCTTTAATTCGTATACAAACACACAATGAAATTCGCACTTTTGTGTGAATATATTATTGTAAGCGTGTTGTTTTTCGATTAAATGAAAGACCTTTTTATGTAGTTTAAGTGTAATCAGATATTTTGTGTCCCATAACGTTTGTTTTAAGTTAAAAAAACAATTTATTATATCGGCCTTGTAAGGAACATTGTTCTTAGCAAGGCCGTTTGAAAGACTTTAATTTAATTTAATTTGACTTTAATTTAACAAAAATAGTAATTAAATCTGAAATAATAGAAAAAGTATTTTATGTTTTATATGATAAAACAAAGCGATATGTAAGAATTTGTTTGTTTCATTTATCCAGGAAATAAAATAATAATAAAATAATAATTTGTTATAGTAACCTACCGTGGTCCTTCGAGGGCCGATTAAAAATGTGATTTGCGTAAACACACATTGTAAATCGCACTTAATGCCAACAATTTAAAAGTTAATTTCAATAAAACAACATATATTCATTTTCAAAGCTATAAAACTAGTCCCATTAATCTTACTATGTCTTATAATAATACCTCAATACAAGAAACAAATACATTTAAATTTCTTGGAGTTGTACTTGATAAAAATTGTAATTGGAAGGCACATATAGAGAAACTATGTAATAATATTAATTCACAAGTATATGCTCTCTTTAGATTGAAACAAATTTGTGGTGAAGATATAGCTTTAACTTCTTATCACGGATTAGTAGCATCCAAGCTAAGGTATGGACTTATTCTTTGGGGAAATTCTACAGATGTTCAAAAAGTGTTGATCGTTCAGAAAAAATGTGTGCGTGCAATATGTGGCATAGATCCTTTCATTTCTTGTAAACCATATTTCAAAAGACTAAAATTGATGACCTTACCTTGTATGTACATCTATGAAGCAGCAATGTTTGTGAGAAGGCATCCGAATATTTTTCCTAGATTAGGAGACTTAGCTAACTTCAATATTAGGGATAAGGATAAAATTACTATGCCAGTTTTAACTAGTTCCATTGTAGCAAAGAACTGCTATGTTATGTGCATTAAAATTTATAACAAATTACCAAAAGATATGAGAATGTTGCCAATAAATAAATTTAAGCAGCTTTGCAATCTTTATTAATTAACAAAGTTTATTATACAGTACAAGAATTTTTCGTAAATTATAAAGATTAATATTAGAACCATGACCTATTATCATTTCTAAGTTCATTCCATCAAATTGTTATTGTCTTTTTTATTATTATTATTTAAATGGATGCTAAATTAGTTGCACGAAATTTGATAGATATTTTGCTACGTTTTTACTTTTCAGGCTATAGATATTTCGTAACATTTGTTTATAATTATAGAGTAGATTAAGTTTATTTTTAGATTACTAAATAATAATGTTATTTAAAAAGTTTGGAAATATTAACCATGACAGGCATATGACGATTGTATAATTATTCTAATTTATTGTTGGTTCAAATACTTAAATTTTTGTGCCGAAGTCATATTAAATTAGTAGTTTTAATTTATAATTATATTTGTTTAAAAAAAATAAAAATTGCATGCCAATTTGGTAGAATACGCGGATGTATTATAACTAATGTAAACCTATAAAACTGTACCGTATTCTGAGCAATAAATTTCATTTCATTTCATTTCATTTCACTTATAAGTGAATAAATAATATTATTATAAGCATTTAATGTTTAATTTAAATAAAATTCCTTTTTATGTAGTTTAAGTATAAAGACATGTTTCAATTGTCAAAACGTCAGTTTTAAGTTAAAATACTGATATATTACATCGACCTTGTAGAGAGCTTTGTTCCTAGCAAGGCCGGTTGGAAGAGTTTATTAAAACATAAGATTAATAAATAGTGATTAAATCTGTAATAAATCAAAGTATTTTACATGTTACATGATAAAGCAAAGTGTTAATTAATAATATGGTTTATTTATTTATTCAGGAAATATAAGAATAATAACTGTCTATTTGTTAACGTGGCCTTTCATGATCCACCCACCTTACTTGTATAGATAAACAATAATCGAAGTAGATCATTTTTCTTATGTAAAATTAAAAATATGTGACATCACACTAGGTAGAAGGGGGTCTCACAAATGTGACCAGTGACAAGGACGGGGGAGGGGTTAAAAATCGTGAAATTCGTATGACGTAATTTATTAATGGCTCCTAATGGAGAGAGGCAACCAACGCTCATAGACATCAAAGATGTAAATGGTGCGTTGTTATCCATGCTGCGGGTTGGTAATTACACTCGCTTCCCTACCTTTCAAACTGGATCACGATAGTGTTAAAGCATTGATGCTATTGCGACAGGAATATTTGCTTTGCCTATTCCTTTCGCAATTATATCAAAACCCGGGCGAGATCTTGCAGAACGTTACAACAACTAGTAGTCACGATAGTAATGAAATTAATAACGTAATTTTTCTTTGATATTAATTCAAGTTACACTTTGAGCGTGGTGACTGATAAAAAAACAAATTTTTTTCTTTTATTAAATAAATGAGATGTTAATATTGTTCAAAATATTTTTATTATCTTTCAATACATGTCGTTTCTTCAGGAATATTTAATAAATGCACTTTGTTTATTCATATTTAAAACACTTTGTACATACACAAATTATACGTACACAGCGTAATGGGCTGTCGCCCATCTGATGAAAACATGAAGTACGAAACGCTTTGTCATATGCTAACGTGTTGAGTTTCGACTTACGCCTAAACCAGCACAGGCTGGATGACCTATTAGTCTCTGGTTTCCCTCTTAGCTGACAAATCCCATACAACTTAGTCCGGCCTTAGCCGTGTCAAGCCGTAATGGCGATGCCGTAATGGCATTTCACTGTTTCGTCTTCTTTTCGACTCTTCAGGTGCGATGAGATCGCACGACAGTGTTTATGCATTGCTTCTCTCTTGTGAGAGTAGCTGTGTAGAATGGAACGGGTGGAATGGAAGTATTGATAGTTAAAACAATTAAGAGTATAATTACCTGAACTTAAAAAGAATAAAATTGCTTATCACTGTGAACTGTGACAACCCTTGGCGAAAATATGCCGTTTGCCAAGTAAAGATATGCGGCAAGGATTATGTTAATGTTTGAGAAGCAATAAGATAGCATTGGCTCAAAAGTTACAATTAACGAGATATATTTAGTATTCCGTACAAAAATAGAACATTGAAAATCCGGTTTTTTGTATCATAGAATAAGCTATGCGGGTTAACTGATAAACGATCGTACGATTTATTTTAAATTTCTTGATCAAATCTAATTTAGTTTGTTTTTGTTTGTTTTGATTGATGAAAACCTAAATATTTGTGTGTGCTGTGTTCATTGGTGGGTTTTACTTGCTCGCCAGAATTAAACAAGTACTTATTGTGCTGTGATATGCCTCGTATAATTGAATGTATTTTGCACTTGTCCACGCCAAATCGCATTCGGAGATTGTATGTGTGATATCTTAGATGTTGCATAAATTTTAATATCGTCTATAAATAGCAAGTGTGAAAGAGAGTGGTGAGAATCATCATACTTTAATTTAAATCCTATAGTACTGAGGTTACGTAGTTCTGATAATGGGTTAAGAGCTATGCAGAACCATAATGTACTAAGGGAATTTCCCTGAATTATACCTGATTGGACTTTAATCGATTCTGTAGTTACTTATTCACTGTTTTGACTTTTGTGCTTAGTTTTCACCGTGACATAATTATTCTTAAAAATGTTGGATTTTGTAGTAAGTATAAATTGTAACAGACTATAATAAGGGTTCAGTCCCTCCTTAATTAAACGCCTTTTTATAATCGATGTACATTGTGTGAATGTTTCTGTGTTTAGCGTGTGCCTGTTTCGTTACTAGTATAATCACGCCCGGTACCCTTGCGGGGTAGACAGAGTAAACCGAACGTCTATAGACTTTCCAGTTCACAGTGTTTCACCGGTTTGTTGGTTGGCGAGATAAGTGTTGATCCTCATCGCCGCATTTACCGACATGTTACCAATTTTCGACTATTTCTAGCGATAACCGGAACCGACAGCTTTACGTGCTCATCCGAGGCACGGGAGTGGTAATACGCCACTCCGCTAGACTACAAGCTGCTACTGAGGATAAGATTTTCGAGAAAACCTCGAAAAACCTCAATAACATTTTTGCCCGACCCGGGAATTGAACCCGGGACCTCATGGTCAGAGCCGAATTGGATACCCCTTGACCACGAGGCATTCATTTCATTACTATTGCATCTATTATGAGCTGTTCCTTACATCCGTGTAATTTTTTTGCTACATCCCTTTTGTCGCTCTGTATGTTATGGAGATTAATATGTTTGTAGTTAAGATTTTTTTTATAGTAGAGGGGGCAAACGAGCAAGTGGTGCACCTGATGGTGAGTAATCACCGCCACCAAAAATTCATTTCTGCAATGCCGGGGGTCTTGCAGCTGCGTTGCCAGCCTTTTAAGAATGAATAAGCTCATTTCTTGAAGGTCCCTAAGTCATATTCGTTTGGAAACACCCTCGAGTGTAATTGATTCCACAAAGAAGTAGTGCGAGGCAAAAAGTGCCGACAAAAGCGCACGGTTGTGGATTTCCAGACGTCGAGGTGGTGAGGATGGAACTTTAAATTTTGACGCGATGTCCGATGATTGAATTTAGCGGCAGGAATTAGTCCGAACAACTCATTGAAACACTCCTCGTGATAAATACGGTAGAAGATGCAGAGCGAAACTACATCTCTGCGTAACGCCAAAGAGTCAAGCCGATTAGAAATAGCCTGGTCGTCGACGATTCGAACCGCTCTACGTTAAATGCGATCAAGAGGAAGAAGCTGGTACTGAGGAGCTCCAGCCCAGGGGTAAGAACAGTACTCCATTTGAGGTCGAATTTAGGCCTTGTAAAGTTGGAGGCGATGGGCTTGCATGAAGTACTGTTTTGCTCTACTGAGTACACCAAGCTTTTTGGAGGCTAGTTTAGCCTTTCCTTCCAAATTACCGCGGAACTGAACGTTGCTCGATATGTTGACTCCCAGAATTCTAATACTGGCTAAGGCTATCAGGAGGGTGTTCTTGAACCGAGGTGATATGACAAAAGGTGTTTTTTTTTGCGGTGAATGCACAAAGCTGCGTCTTTTTGGGTTTGGGGAAATGTACGTCAATACTGGCGCCAACTCTGGAGCACATACTTTAAGTACAATCGGAGGGATGCCATCAGGCCTACTCGACTTGTGGATGTCCAAGGAAAGTAGTGCTTTACGCACAGATGACTGCCTAAACTGTGGTTCGGGCATAGAACTATCACACTGTTAGTCGATTCTCGAGTTCAGACACGAGCTTGTTCCGGCCCTCTTCGACGTGTTCCCGAGAAATATCGCTACGGCCGTCACCATTACTGTACTATCACCAGTACTGTCGTCCGCATAGCAATATATGTTACTAATTCGCACGATATCATCGATATGCAAAAGAAACAGTATCGGTGATAGCACGCAGCCTTGGGGAACACCACCATTGACAGGTTTGAGGTCGGAGCATGCACCGTCGACTACGACCTTGATGATCCGATCAGCCAAAAAACTGGTGATCCACTTGCATAATTTCTCGAGAAGCCCATAGGAAGGCAGCTTCGAGAGAAGCGCTTTATGCCATACCCTATTGAAGGCCTTCGCTATGTCTAAACTAACGGCCAATGCCTCCACCTTGGACTAAACTGCCTTCGCCCAACGATGCGTCAGGTATACTAGAAGCTCACCAGCTGAGCGGCCACGATGGAAACCTTACTGACGATCGCTAATCAGCTGGTGCTCTTCTAAATACTCAGGAGACCATGACTTTGGAGAACAAGAAGGTTATGGCTATTGGCCGATAATTTGATGGATTAGAGCGATCACCTTTTTTAGGGATGGGATGTACTAAAGCTGTTTGTGAATTCGGTACCACGCCGAGTGAATAGGAGAGCCGTAATAGGTGCGTGTGGCGTCGGGGTCATCACTGTGGCGCCGCTGGTCCGTACCGCCGAAGGGTCATAGTGATGGATCCAGCGAGCCAACTTCTTGTCAGGTGACGTCATAACTGTGGAGGTCGATGACGTCACACAAAGACAAGTAAGGGGAAAAGGAAATTCTTCCCAGCCAGGCAAGGTGTACTGCCTGGGGACCGAAGTCCATTTGAGAAGCGTTGAAACTTGTATATAGTGTTACAAGATAAATAATTGTGATATCGCGATTCAGGATTTTATTTTGAATTTCATTTTTCCATTTGTTATTGATTTTTGTCCATTTTTTATTACTTTTTCTTGTAGCGTTTGTGATTGTTTGAGCCGCTACAGTGCGTCTCTCGTAGTGCGTAGGAACTCTGGAGCACATACTCTAAGCACAATCGGAGATATGCCATCAGGCCCACTCGACTTGTGGATGTCTAAGGATATTAGTGCTTCACGCACAGATGACTGCCTAACCTGTGCTCCGGATCAGGCAGTGGTCCTATTTTCATTTTATAGATCGTTTGCAGGCATGTGATTGGTCGATAATTTGCTGGATTTTTGGGATCCGATCCTTTCAATGTCATAAATGTGTTATACATAAATACCGTGTGTTATAAATTTAGGCATAGTGTTGGGTGAATGTATGAATTGGCTTATATGGTTATGAAACAAATGTATGTGCGCATGTGAATTTTTTGTACTAATAGTTGTGTATGTTGTCAATCTCAGGAGTTTTTCAATTGAGTGTACGATTGATAATTTGAGTAAAGTATATACTTTCAAATTCTATATCTAAGTATACTTTCAAACTCCATTTAGTTAATGAGTTGGTTTTTCCCATATACTTACCCAGTATTGCTGTAATTCTTGTGGGGATGGCGCATCAAGTGTCTGATTATTATTATTTGGTTGATTCCTGTCTATGTTTCTATAAAACTATTTTTATCTATTAAGTTTAGGTTCTGTTGTTTCCGCTGAGTTCAGCTTAAATATCTTTTAAGTCTATTTGCAGCTGCATTTAACTTTTGTTTCAGAGTGTCGAGAAAATGTTGTGGTTCTGTGTTTGGTTCTTCATGTCGTGTTTTTTATATTTACTTTAATTTCGTTAACAGTTTTAATTATTTAATTTATTATTATTATCATTAGAAAAACGTGGATAAAGTGTGTGTTAAGGTCACATAGTGCTATAAAATATCTTCCAAGGTAAATTACCTTTGCTTGTTCATAAATGTTTGTGTTTCTAAATAAATGCCTAACCTCAAGATCATATTATCCCTAAAAATATGAGGAAAAATTAAATCTCATGCACGACAAGCCATGGCATTAAATTCAATGATGTTTTAATTTAAAAATGGTTGTTCTTTTAAAAATTATGTCTTAATACATTTAAAATATATATTACTAGCTGCAGCATGCAGCCCGCTGCATTGTTTAAACATTTTTGGCAAATCCCGCGGGATCACCTAATTTTTTCGGGATTAAAAGTAGCCTTTGTGCTATTCCAGGTCATCATCTATCCGTGTGCCAATTTCCAAATTTCATTTAAACCCTTCAGATTTTTTTTGTGCGATTGAATAACAAACATTCTTCCATCCAAACTTTCGCATTTATAATTAACTAGCGACCTGCCCGCGGTTTTACCCGCGTAGCTTTTGTTCCCGTGGAAATATCGGAAAGGTTTATATACTAAAACCTTCCTCAAGAATCAATCTATCTAATAAAAAAACCGTATCAAAATCCGTTGCGTAGTTTTAAAGATTTAAGCATACATAAGGACATAGGGATAGACAGAGAAAGCGACTTTGTTTTATACTATGTAGTAATATTGTAATATATATTTAGGTATATCATAAAATAGTAAACAAGCAGGTGGCTCTCCTGATCATCAAAGATGTTAATGGTGAGTTGCAATCCGTATGCCTGGGTCTTACTGCCACCGTAATTTACCGCCTGCCTTACCCTCAAAACCAGTCTGAGATCAAACGACAGTGACAAGCATTGATGCAGAAATAGGTAAGGCGGTGGTACCAGATCCGGGCGAGACAATGCAGAACTCTACCGCCTAGTGGACACCATGGTTGTGACTCGCATAGCCAGTCGTTCGCCTCTTACGAACTGCTTGGTAAAACGGCAAATGATCTATTCTTCAAAGGAGCTCGAGCCAACACGGGGTAAATATTTATACATACAATAAAATGGTAGGAAAGTCAAAACTGTACATTGAAAATTTTTTTAAAAGAATACTTGGGGCGTGATCTACAATCGATATCGAAGCCAAAAATATAGTTTTTTGTCTGTTTGTCTGTATGTATGTCCGGGGTAAACTTCAAATTTTGTATGAATATTACTAATAGGTCGGCTCAACATATAGGCTACATATTATCACGCTATCACCTACGGGGGAGGAGCTGTGCGGAGTAAGCGAAGTCCGCGTGGACGAAGTTGCGGGCAACAGCTAGTATATTATAAATAGTGAAAAATATAAAATATGGAAAACTATAGAATTAGACTTCTATGTTTGTTATTAGACGGTTCATCTAAAAGTAGTAGTGAAAGTGCAAGTTACTAACTGTCTCTTGTCAATATGTACTGAACCCTCAGTGTAAAAGGTAAACCCGAACTTAGTAGATCGTTAGCCGTGTGTGCGGGCATGACCTACATCGATTAAGGCCTTTCCGGAGTAATAATGGAAACGATTAACGATTTAGGATGAACGAGTACGTACCGGGAAATTGATTAATAGCTTTTTAATTGAAAGATTTTGTGAAAAATGTATAGCCGCTCAATGTATTGTTAAGAAAGGGCATCCTCGCAGGGGAATCAGTGCGAAGATTCATAACTATGGCGTAATAAGGGACTTGGGCATGTGAACTGCATTTGGTGCAATTGCCGCGTTATACCGTGGCCATTAAAAAAGCCGCGTTAAACCGTGGCCGTTAAAAAAACCGCGTTTGCCGGGTCGGCTTGTTACCTATACATATAATCTATACATATCATAAAATCGTAGGAAAGTCAATGTACTTTACAGTACTTTTTGAGTTTACCCCGGACGGTAAACTCAAAAAGTGCTGCATGGATTTGCTTCAAATTTTGCATGAATATTACTAACAGGTCGGGTCAACATATAGGCTACATATTATCACGCCATCACCTACGGGGGAGTAGCTATGCGGAGTAAACGAAGTCCGCGCGAATGAAGTCGCGAGCAACAGCTAGTAATTTATAAATATGTTTATCTATTTATTTAATCAAAAATTGCCCAAAAACTACTGGACCAATTTACTTCAATGGAGACGTTGTTGACAATATGAGTGTCGCCAATGGTTTAGATAAATACTAACTTTAATGTAAAAGGAAGCAGGAAAGACATAATCACGTACTATATTCAAGGATCGACAAAAATAACTTACAACTCTGCAAACATAGTTATGTTAATGTAAAACCTATTTAAATAAACAGATAAACTAGCGATCGCCCTCTGGTCAAAATTCGACCTTAGATGAGTTTGATCTTAGACCTTGGATAAGTTTGCACCATTCCTTACACTACCTTTAATTTCAGTTGCATCACAGCAGTTCCATATAAGGTTTTGCAGAAATTTTGCAAATTAAATACCACAATTTCTTCTTTAAATTATGGATTTCCGCAAAGTAACACCTGAATCGATTAAATATGGATACTGTATTTTTTTTATATATCATAAGATAGCAAACAAGCAGATGGGTCTCCTGATGGAAAGAGTCAACCATCGCCTATAGACACCAAAGATGTTAATGGTGCGTTGCTATCTTGTGGCGAGGTCTAATGCCACATGCATAAGTTTACCGGCTACCTTACCCTCCAAACCGGAACACGACAGCGACAAGCGCTGACGCTATTGCGGCAGGAATAGGTAAGGCGGTGGTACCAGACCCGGGCGAGATAATGCAGAACTCTACCACCTAGTAGCCACGATGGTAGTGACTCGATAGCCAATCGGTCGCCTTTTACGACCTGCTTGGCAGAACGGCAGTTGGCCTATTCTACAAAGGAGGCCGGGACCAACACGGCGAATTTATTTTTAAGAACAATATAATAATGTTCTAAATAAGTATTTAACAATTTTTTTTGTTATCGCAGTTAAAAAAATCTAAAAGACACTAAAAACAAAATGGAAATGTAGCTGATTCTTCGAAATATGGATATCTTTTTTTATTTTTGAATTTCAATTGTGGCGGTCCGGGGCTGCAGATCCGTATGCCCTTCCATGCTCTCTGTATTCTCTATACTCGATAACATGTATAGACAAGGCCATCATTTCTTAAAACTATTTTAATAGAACATTACATTGGCACTCAAACAATTGTAGACAGGCCCTGACGTAAAGTAAACAAAGCACCTGCTGCTTGTCACATTTTCAAAAAGACATTCTACAGTCTACAATTAATTGAACATAGAGATGTTATATGTACCTACATATAGTATTCGACCTAAGCAAAAACTTTTTCCGTCGATAGACAAAGAAACGTATACATACATGCTTCTCTTTTTAAAAATGGACGCACTTTAGAGAAACGTAACAAAAATCATGACATATTCACTCGACATGCGGTATGCATCATTCAAGAGAAACACGTATACCAAATGAATTTTCTCTCTTTGTTCAACGAAACATTTTCACTTACAAACGCGCTTATGGCTCGCCTACTCTATTTATATGTATATTATCTCTATGCTACTGCAGCGATTTCTAAAATGGGTCACATATAACCTAGTTATTAAGTATTAGCACAGACTATACAATAGTTACTGTTATAGTATCTAGTAAGCTATTTTTGTATTGTATGTAGGTACCTAATTCCACAATTAATTGCAAAATATTATTAATAATTTGAAATACAACGTGTGTAACGATTATAACTATTAACAAATTAATAAAAATTAACATGTTTCTATCTAAATTTTGTTGAAATTCCAGTACCTATCATAGAATTGCAGTTATGTGATTTGGACAGTTGTAGGCGGCATAGTAAAGTTTAGGAAGCGCTGGTATAGTATATAAATTATTCTGATAGTCAATTTAATTGTGAATTTTTCAACAATACGCCACTGGCTTTATAATGGTATCATCAGCAGCTGATTGGCGGGTACTAACTTGCTTCGAATAAGCACGTAAAGCTGTCGGTTACATTTAGAAATAGGCGATACTCTTTAAAAGGTCGGTAAAATGCAGTGATGGGAATCACCACTCATCTCGCTAACCGACAAACCGTTGTTGAATCGCGATGAATCGGAAACCGCTTCACTTTACCTACCCCGCGAGTGAACCAGACGAGATGAAACTAAATTATTTTGTTTAAATTAAACTTTTATATAATTTCACAACTATACTACATTTATTTTACAGCCTTTCGTTTATTTTACAGTTTTCTCTTTTTATTTACAACAACAAGTACCATTGTATATATGCTATTAGTGTAAATACCGTTATCCTTGGAACCAGTGGTTTAGTTTCACTTATAGGACGTAAATGAAATGAAAAAAAAAATTTTTGGAACGAAGTTCCTTACGGCAGGCTTGGAGGGGATAGGGATTTTGCTGCGCGACCGAACTGAAAAAAATGTGATAGTAAAACCGTAAGAAAAATGCGTGGAATAAAAGCGTTAAATGAGACGTGCGCAGGCGCGACAGTCGCGTACACAAGCGAGTAGTGCCGTTTAGCCGAAGGAAGTTCGTTCCTACCTGGTGTCCCGAGACACCACATCATTTTTTTTTCTAAAGTCTCCATTTTTCCTCAAAATTATTTCACCCTATACAAGTGCACGGAAAAGTGGACGGAGAGCGGGAATATTGTGGAATATTGTGTAGATAGTTAAAACGGAAGACCAGTGCGGCAGGTCAGAGCCCTTTGCGTATAGTATCCATGAATTTACGGACGGTGTCAGACAGAAACTTTCTTATATTTTTGAAAGAAAATAACGTTTTTTTATTTTTAAATTCCCATAAACATATTTATAATTAAGTCACCTACCTATGGTTTTAATGACAACGGTGCTTACCCTTACAGCCTGTATATTATACAATATTGGAACGAAGTTCCTTACGGCAGGCTTGGAGGGGATAGGGATTTTGCTGCGCGACCGAACTGAAAAAAATGTGATAGTAAAACCGTAAGAAAAAAGCGTGGAATAAAAGCGTTAAATGAGACGTGCGCAGGCGCGACAGTCGCGTACACAAGCGAGTAGTGCCGTTTAGCCGAAGGAAGTTCGTTCCTACCTGGTGTCCCGCGACACCACATCATTTTTTTATTATTTATATAATTAAGTAAAAGCCTTGGCGCTGTCTAATAAGTGATGGTCGAGTGCCAGTTCAGCCCATAAGTGATGAATTAAAAACGTTTCGCGGGCCGCACAATTCTAAGTTACGGACCGTGCGTTGGTCAGTTCTGGCTTAGGGCCAGTGTCTTGAGGGGCACCAAAAAGTGCGCCAAAAATATTTGCTAGCATATGAAATAAGGCTGTTAGAAATCAGAGATCGGTGTCACTAATGATCTATCTAATTATAAAAAACAAATTATTTGTTTAAAGACGAATACCACATAGCCTAACTTTTAATAGGAAGGACGTAATGGTGTGAATTGTTTAAGTAGTCTTAATCCGGCACTGCGATCATCTATAAAAATTTTGAAGATTAGTAATTATTAAGCATGTATAAGCAGTAAGACCATTTTTTTGCTTATTTTGTTTTTGCTTATTCGTTTGTTCGTCGTTTGTTCTTTGTTCATTTTTTTATATTTATTTAGTTGGCGGGGATATCATTTAAAAAATCAATCTCTACCTGAAGGGGCTCTCTATTGTCGGCGCTTAGGAAAGAACTCCACCGTAATGATTATTTTTAATTTAAACACTTGTACTGTTTCACAATTCACACACTAATGGGTGAATAGTGCGTTAAGTATAGTATATAATATACTATCTATATAAGTATATAATATATCTACACGCGTTTGATACTTACACCTATTTGCTCATATAAACGACTTGTTTCCCAATACCGTGTGGTATATGAACCAATACCTTTACTTACTAAACCTACGTCACTGTTTAACTTTGATGAATATTCGTTTGTTATTAACACATAATAACATAGGTATATAATAGTTTTTTTTATATCTAAATTACATAATGAAAGAATAATTTAAGAATGATAGATGATGGATAAACTACGACGAACAAACAAATAAGCAAAAAATAAAATAAAAAAAATTTAATTGTCCCGGCAGCTACAAGGCCATCTTGATCTTAGATACCGTGGCTTTATTTACTCCTTTTGCCGTTATGTCGTCAATTTCTTGTTCCGGTTTATTAAGTAAAATATGTAGTATTATGTATTAAAATCAATTAAAAAATATTTCTACGTCCTTTATAAGTACCTACTTGATATCTTATGTCAGAAACTAGAATTATAAGTCCATTTGTTTTATGTGTTCTTCAATTTTCTAAAGACCGCTACTCAGTCGCGACTTACTAAATACATTAAATCTGTTAGATGTATGAAATGTGAGAAGATGGGTGACAAAATTTATCACACAAAATGGCAGGTGATACCGTCGGTAACGCACAAATAGTAACAGTTTTTTTGTGTTTTGTTAGTCTGGTGGGTAACCAAAAATCAAATCAGAGTTAAGTTTATTATAGATCTGTTTAGCCTGAGGGCGCTTATGTATTGAAATTCCCGTCTTAAATAATAAATAGTCGGCAATCTGTGACGAATTTTTTTATGGTTTAAAAATTAGCGCTTTAGAATATCATTGCGTTTTACCATATTTTTTTTTATTATTATCGATAGGTAAGCGCTTGACCCCGATCTCGCCTAATGGTAAGCTAAACTGAGGCCTAATATGGAACGCGCTTCCCTAGAAGGTACCTGTTCACTCTTCTCTTGAAGATCCCCGGATATTTACGATGACTAAGTATGTTTATATGTATGTAGCCAATCCGATCCGATCGAAATTGAGTAGATCAATTAGGTTCAACCATGAAAATTTGGACCGATTCGTCATATTAATGTCACGCTGATACGCGCTTAACTCGCTCAAAAAATCGCCTAACGTGGCTAAAAATTTTGCATTTCAAAAATTGTTAAAAATACGGTAACATTTAAAAATATTTTATTTCAACACGAAAAGGCAAAGGAACTGGGTTGAATCAGCTTAAGTCATTATTTTTGTAGGTATTAGTCTAAATTACGTATAAATTATGTACCTACATAGTGAAAAATTATATTCATCAATTCCTAACATAAATTAAATAAAAAATCAACGTCTTGATTTCACACAGAATACTAACCTGATATAAAATATGTTGTGTACGTATTCTCTTATCAAAAGGCGTCATAATCACAATCAACAATGTATGTTACAAAATTTATCACGCACTATTACATTTTCAATACGAAGACCGTAAAAAATGTTGAAACACTAGATAATAGTATGCAACTAAATCATGAGCTCCTAGAGCTGTGCGATTATTGGACTATATCCAAATAAAGATATGGGAGCAACAGTTCTATTTCTGTTAATAGGTATTGTTTTATTCAAAGCATTTAGAACGGTTTCGTTATCGATATTGTCGTTTTAATTAAAGCTACAAATCCTTTGCCTACCGTGCATAACTTGGTAAACATAACTATTGCTTAAACGCGAGATTTACATAATATATTTTAGTTTCTGATTTTACCCTGATTTTCGAAAATCGAGTTTTCACCAGATTTGCACGTTTTGAGGTCCTATAAAGTTTGTGTATATTCACCGTCCTGTTGTCGGACGACGGGGCTCTGGTTCGATTCCCGACAAGGACAAGCATTAGTGTGATGAGCATAAATGTTTGTATTTCTGGGTTTGAGTTTTTATTAAATACTCGTATATTCTAGTTATTAGTTATAGTTGACTACCCATAATACATGCAAATAATTTGCTTACTTTGGGATAAGATCAGTAAGTGTAATTTGTTCCGTGAATATTTAATATTTGTTTTGCGATGACGTTAGCATGTTTGTATGTGCGTATGTATGTGTGTATATTTTGATCTCTCACAAATTTTTTAACGCCTTGGCCGGTCGAAATTGCGTGGATCAATTGAGTTCCACTAATTTAGCCTTCCTGAAAATTTGAATCGATTCAGCCTAGTAAATATTGAGCAATTATTAAAAAAATAACCGGGCAACTTTTTTTAAATCAGAAAACTAAAAAACACATTTTTTTTTATTTTGGCCGACCCGGTAATCGAACCGGAGAGCTCGTGTGGTCAACGCCGACACCGGACCACTAGACCACAGAGACGATCAGATGAAGTTATTTAAAAGAAAACAACATTATATTTTTTAAAATAGCTTCCAGACTAATGTACCTACAGATTGATTCCAGAATCTAATTAGCTCTTTGAAAACACTGCCTCGCATGTCGCAAATCGGGTCACAATACTCACAATCTGTTGATTCTTTCGATATTTATGACTAATGACGAAAAATTTTGAATATTTTTTTAAATATTGTTTTGAGCATAAATTACCTCTATTATCGGGAAATTTCAGAGATGGCCTGCAAGATCACCGCTTTACTTTTTTTTAACATAAATTTTTGACAAAAACTTAGCGAAATGATTTATAAATCACCTTATAGTAATCTGGTGAAAGAATATGAGATGCAGAGCCACAAAACTAGAAAAACATTGCCATTCCTTGTCATGGCTAGACGTGTATTCGGTTGCCCGAGGTTGGATTTGTTATACGAGTCACTACCATCGTGGCTACTAGGTGGTAGAGTTCTGCATTATCTCGCCCGGGTCTGGTACCACCGCCTTACCTATTCCTGCCGCAATAGCGTCAGCGCTTGTCGCTGTCGTGTTCCGGTTTGGAGGGTAAGGTAGCCGGTAAATTTATGCATGTGGCATTAGACCTCGCCACAAGATAGCAACGCACCATTAACACCTTTGGTGTCTATAGGCGCTGGTTGACTCTTTCCATCAGAAGACCCATCTGCTTGTTTGCTATCTTATGATACAAAAAAAAAAAATACAAAAAGATTGCCACCCTATCATTGTCAATAAAATTCCATAGAGCTGATATGGGCACAAATTAAAGGAAAGTAAAAAATCTTTTTCTTGATAATTTTTTAACATCTATTTCATTAATAGTATTATTTTAACAATCACTTATTTCATTCACAGAAAACGCAGCATGTACCAATTCACCTCATTCTTTCACCGCAAACAAAATGCTCCGTTTATTGGAAGAAGCTTGTGGTCAAGTGACCGCTCACTGCTGAAAACTGGGGCCTAATTCACGTACTCAAGCGGGAAGCTAGTCGAAGCATTTAAGACACTTACACATTTTCTTACATATTACGCCGCGTCGTAACACGTCTCGACGTGCTATGCTGTTTATGTGTGTGAGAGCCCTAAGCGCTTTGACTCAATTACGTGAATTGGGGGGGGGGGGGGGGGGGGGGCGAATGTAGTACGATACGTCAATGTGCGTCAATGTAACAATATTATCTGACGACTGACTGAATGCGCGACGTCCACTTCGGATCTAATTTACTCGCGTGCAAAGCCGTTGGGAACTACTAATGAGATTTAAACACTATTTTTTATTTATTATAAGTTTGACTTTTAATTCTTATTCCAATAATAGGGTTAGTACTCACGTTATCTGGTATTTCCAACATTTCGACTCTGTTACATATCAAAATCATTGCCAGTACATTCTTTCTACCTGAAAAAGACAAACATTCATATACTTAACTGTATTAAAACAAAAATAGAATTTATAACAAAATGCTTGCTTTTTTATCACTGCAATAGAAGCGCTGAAAGCAAGAGTTCAAGTATGGCCAACAGTTAGAGCTCTAATTTTGTATACGAATGTAAATTGAATGACAATGAAAAGTTATTGTGACATAGAGCTGATCTGATGATGGGATCGGACAGTGGCCACAGGAACGCAGTAATTAAATGAAGTCGGTTAATGACAAGTGACAACTCTATCGAGTTTGGGCTCGTTTGATTCGTGTTGACGAGCACTTTAGTGCGGGTGGTAACTAGGATCCTCCAGGGTCCGATGATGAAGCTATAAGATAGCCATAGGAGCTCAGTAATTAAATGACACAACTATATCGAGTTTAGGCTCCTTTGATTCGTGTTGACGAGCACTTTGGTGCTGGTGGTAACTAGGATACTCTAGGGTCCGATGAAGGAGACAGAAGGTGGCCAATGGCCATACGAACTCAGTAATTACAAAAATCAATTTGACTTGCACAATGAAGATAATGGTGACTTGAAGGACGTAAAAACATGATTTCCTTATTAGTAACTAGCTGTTGCCTGCGACTTCGTTCGCGCGGACTTCGTTTACTCCGCACTGCTCCTCCCCCGTAGGTGATAGGGTGATAATATGTAGCCTATATGTTGACCCGACCTGTTAGTAATATTCATGCAAAATTTGAAGTAAATCCATGCAGTACTTTGTGAGTTAATCCCGGACATACATACAGACAAACAGACAAACAGACAAACAGACAAACAGACAAACAGACAAACAGACAAACAGACAAACAGACAAACAGACAAACAGACAAACAGACAGACAGACAGACAAACTGACAAAAATTCTAAAAACTATATTTTTGGCTTCGATATCGATCATAGATCACGCCCCAAGTATTTTTTTTTTAAATATTCAATGTACAGTTTTGACTTTCTAACGATTTTATTATATGTATAGATTATAAAAACTTTTCTATGAGCTCTCTGCTCGGCGGACTCCTTAGCTCAACCCTCCTCCATGAGCCCAATTCTATAAGCCTTCTGCTTGGCCGACTTGATCGCTAGACGCTCATTAATGAGACCAAGTCTATTTATTTACTCTCTGCTGAAAAAACTCATTCGCTAGACGCTCTTGGATCTTACCGAGTCTAGAATTATACTGTTCAAGAGTTTCTTGACGTAAACGTGATTTCATTAATGTTTTCAGGGCAACAAATGTTTTGTACGATCTAGGTCTACCTATTCGGTGGCTTCCAACTGTCTAGTAGGAAGCCACCGAAGTTCGAAAATTAGGAACGTACCTAGTCATATTTTCTTCAACCATAAATGAAATGAATACAGTGGTATTAGCAATCTTTCAAGCTTGTTTAATAGGTCTTCTGTAACATCTAGGTAACAAGAATCGGCACAATCGATTGTTGGAAAAATAAGGGTATGCATTAAAAATATTTTTGTTTGATAACTAAAAAAATGTGAAGGGATTTAAGAGAGTGAATCGCATGATGCACTTTTTTTAACATAAGTTGACATCTTGATAAATCAGAATAATTAAAAGTTACTCCCAGATTAGAAGCGGAGGAGGAGAAAGGTAGACGCATATTATTATACCGTAAAGTTGGAACGCCACATTTATTGACCAATTTCTTCATAGGACGACTACCAAAAATTAAAGCTTTTGACTTAATTGGGTTTATCTGGTATCTACATACCTCAAATGGTTTCTACAAAAAGGGTCTTTATATTTATATTAATCACAAAATTATGTGATATATTTATAAACATAACGAAGAATCAATTTATTGTATAAAGTTATAATTATATTATATTTATAATGGAGATTAAAACTTTAAATATGCGTGGTACTAAACTACCTGTGTGAGTAATAAAATAATTGCAAGAAAGCTGAGATCCATATCCTATCCATATTCGGGGATCTAAAGAACAATGATCTGTATTCGTATCCGTATCCGTGGACTTAGATTTTTAACGATCCGGCACTTCGCTAATTACAACACGATAAGCATCTATCAACTTACGTTGTTTTGAGGTCAACTTTGTATAGACCCTCATCCATTGACTTTCTAATATACCCTCATCAATATGTAAGTCACCACCATCGTGGTTATTAGGTGGTAGAGTTCTGCATTGTCTCGCCCAGGTCTGGTACCACCGCTTTATCTATTCCTGCGCAATAGCATTATTGCTTCTCACTGTCGTGTTCTGGTTTGGAGGATAAGGTACCCGGTAAACTTGCATGCATATATATATATATATATATATATATATATATATATATATATATATATATATATATATATATATATATATATATATATATATATATATATATATATATATATATATATATATATATATATATATATCTCATATTTAATAATAATATTTCATAATATTAAAATCGGTCGATTCATCAAAAACGAAAATTTTAAAAAGTGTTTTTTTGACATTACTTCGATATTATTCAACCAATCGAATCGAATGATTTTTTGGATGCATAAACTATTATTTTTGTTGCTTTCCTTGTGGCAGGGATAAAATGCCGTGTGCATAAGAACCCGACTATTATTTCCTTTAAACCCAAACACAGGCGTGACAGCCTCCAACGCTATTGCGGTAGGAATAGGTGGAGTAGTGGTACCAATACCGGCGAGACGTGGCGGAACCTACGAGTACTAAGAGTCAAGTTAGTAGTCACGATGTTACTGATACGTCACACGAATGACGTATTAGTAAGGTGACCATAGTACGTCCCATTTTGAACGGGACCGTCCCATTTTCAACTGCTCGGCCCCTATGTCCCCATGTATTTCTCAGGGATGTGCTGAATGTGCTTTACTATGGAAATCAGAAATCGGAAGCACGCAATCAGAAATCAGGTCGGGCACTTAAAAAAAAGTGTTTTTTCACTTTTCTGAGAAACACAAATTTGCCCGGGATTGGAAAGTGCTCGGTTGGCGATAGGCTTGCCACTTATCACATTGTGGGACCAAGTATCTTCGACAAATCGTGGATGCACTTGTTGTGCCTCTGCCTACCCCTTCGGAGATACGGGCGTGAAGATACTTTATATACATATTATTTGCCTATACTATTTTTTGGTTAGAAGAGTTTAAAATTTTATACCAATCAAAGCCAACTTGTCGGAAATCTAATCTAAGTCAACAAGTATTCGCTCAGCGACATTCGCTAGTTCGCGACATAAACCGAACATAAAAATCGTGCTAAAATATTTAATTTCCAATAAGAAAGTCAATTATTTCAAAATCTTTAAAACTTTTGGTAGATCTAACATTAATATTCAATTTCGGTTCTTATGGTCACACATCTTAGAGACATCACAGCTATCATTTATTACTTGCATAGTTCAGATCAACTTAATGTCCCGTTTTAAAATTAAAACAATATGGTCAGTTATGTTAGCCTTCTCTCCTATTTTAAAGATGCCTTGCCCGCTTGTGTTTAGGGAGTAAACCAGTTGATTTATTCTTCAAAAGTATCCCGAATCAAGGGTTGCTTACTTGTATAAAACATTGTATATATATTATTTCGGAACCCCGAACGACCAGCCAATAAAAAAAGTTAAAGTCTATAATTTTCAGTACGTACTCGTATTTTCTTTTGACGCGGATAGAAAAAAGCACATCAGTCACTGGTATTACATTAGCAACGAACCCTTAGGTTACTAATTATATTGTAAAATTATATTGTAAAAAACTATGGCCAGTGGTATCCGACGTCCGCCGCACACTGGCTCATAAATCATCATAAAACATCCGTAAGATTTCATCATTAGATTCAAAGTTGCAGTAAACGGGAACACGTCCGGAGTAGGTGATTGGTTATTTTTTCAAAACTGATTATAGGTCAAAAGTATCGGATAAAGAATGAGAAATAAAATATATGTATATACTAGCTGCTGTGTGCAGCCCGCTGCATTATACAATTTTTGGTGAATCCCGCTGGATTGCCTAATTTTTACGGGATAAAAAGTAGCCTATGTGCTATTCCAGGTTATTATCTAGCTATGTGTCAAATTTCATTTAAATCCGTTCAGTAGTTTTTGCGTGATTGAGTAACAAACATCCATCCAAACATCTATCCAAACATCCATCCAAACATCCAAACTTTCGCATTTATAATATTAACTAGCTGTAGCCCGCCACTTCGTTCGCGCGGACTTCGTTTACTCCGCACAGCTCCTCCCCCGTAGGTGATAGCGTGATAATATGTAGCCTATATGTTGACCCGACCTGTTAGTAATATTTATGCAAAATTTGAAGTAAATCCATGCAGAACTTTTTTAGTTTACCCCGGACATACATTGACTTTCCTACGATTTTATTATATGTATACAGATATTTAGATATAAATTGTATACAGAATAACTTTAAGGTGATAATTTAAAGACGATACGAAATTCACTGTATCTAATACCAATTTAAAACTGAAGGCAAAATTGTTTTACTTACATTTTCTTATAACATAGAAACTATGTAAAACACTAGCACTTATATATTTAGGAAAAGACACCGTTATTGACACTGAGATATGACCGTCGTTGACATTGTTGTATGTTCATATTTTTTATATAAATAATTACACATGCAAGAACGAAAATCACTGTTTCTTAGCATTGATCGTGTTTATGTAAGGAAATCCTACTTAACGTATGTAAGCGATAATTGAATGACGAGATGTCACTGCACTGTTTTTAATTAGTATCAATATATCTATTGCATTCTTGTGTAACGTGTAAGTTACACGGTGTAACACATATGTACTTGCGCGATATATCTACTATCTACTATGAAAACAGTGTGTTATTGAAACATCGAATGGTTTAATTTAAGATGTCAGTTAATGAGATTTTGGCAAGAGAATTACTACGTAATCATTTCTAAAGATAATATAATCGCCTCTGTGGTCTAGTGGTCCAGCGTTGGCGTTGACCATATGAGGTCCCGGGTTCGGTTCCAGGGTCGGGCTCATAAAAAATTGTTTTTTCAGTTTTCTGATAAACACAAAAGTTGCCCGGGATTGGAAAGTGCCCGGTTGGCGATAGGCTTGCCACCTATCACATTTGTGGGATCAAAGTATCTTCGGCTAATCGTGGTTGCACTTGATGTACCTCTGCCTACCCCTTCGGGGATAAGGGCGTGAAGATACTTTTTTTAAGATAATAAAATACATAAGAACAGATGTGTTCTTGCATTTGTTCGTGCTCGGTCAAAATTTTAAAGTTTTTAAGCAGTCTTTTTCTTAATCTAGACTAGGCTAGCCGTATCGTATAGATATTATGTTAGCACATAATATCTAGGTAGTTATTTTTTAATCTTGGTCTTTCTAACTAAAATTGTTTTGAACGTCTCTTTTACTAGAACATTTAGTATATTACTAAAACTCCTTCCATGCCAATACTAACAGGTCATAAAGTCGGTTAAAAAAGTACCGGTTAATGGTTTTAGTGGATTTTACTTTTTACCCAACTGCAGGAGGGTAATGTGTTTATCAGTCTATCCATGTACGTAAGTTATTAATGGGCGAAGAATAAATCTCAAATGATAAATACTCGTTTTTATCCATTTTTATCAGGTATTTTCTGAACACTTCAAGTCAAATGGTTCGGTAGATTTTGGTAATTTTAAGAAAACTCGAAAAATTGTCAAAAAATCTTTTTTTTTAAATAACTTCCAGAATAATATACCAATTAATTCTAATCAGCCCTCATCCTTACAACTTTCATCCATCGCTACAAATAGCATCGAAATCGGTTTACCCGTTTCAGTTTCAGTTGACGAAAAAAAAAAATTAACTGTTAATTCGACATTACTTTGCGATTTTTCAACCATTCGATTTTTGAGTTTCTACAATATATTATTACTTACTTAAGGCGATAGGTAATGCCAAACTACGAAATATATACCTCTTTGAAAGCCTACTACTGCTAACCGGTTGGTCCAATAATTTAAAAAAAATATGCATTATGCGTATAATATAATTAAGTTTAAATTTTAAGTTCGTTTTTTTAAATTTTATTGTTATTTTTGACGGAAAAAAATCGAATATCTTTCTTATTTTTACGCAAAAAATTGCCTATAACTTCCAAACTACTGTAACGATTTTGATGATTTTTTCTTTTTATTACAGACAATTTATTGCTTGATAAAATTTAAGTTCAAAATTTTACAAAATCATTATAGTATGCTATTAAATCAATAAAAACCTTATTATTTAATTCGCGGACAGCGCTCGCGTCGAAAGTCAGTCTCCCGGTAGCGTTCATACGGGGAGACTGTGTCGCATGTTAGCATGCTCCGCTCTCCATATTCGAGTCAAAGAACAATAGTACAGATAGAACGTTTGGCACAATAGTAAGGTTGTGCCGTTTGGAAATTGAACATTTCGTTTACGCTTGGATGTTTTTTTATAGTAGATAATGAGCTTGGACCGAGAGGGCTGTTTTTTTACAGATGTTGTTCTTATGATATAGACAAGGAATAAGAAAGGATTTTTTAAATTTATCCCCTAAGATGGTGAAATAGGGGGTGAAAGTTTGTATGAAACTCTGTCATTTTTGAGTTGAAATGAATGATATGCCGTAATTAAATTATCCTTTAACTGAAAAAAAATTAAATACAAATTTAATATTTTTTTGAATTCTAGCCCATAGAGAGGTAAAAAGAGGCTTTAAAGTTTGTATCAAAAATGAATTGTTTATTTATTGCATTACTATAAAATCTAAATTATTTTAATTTAGTATTTATGATTTTTAATACAATTAAGATGTACGAATTTTCGGATTTTTTAGTAATTATGCTCTTCAATCGAAATTGAAGAAACATGCATGTAATGTTAGAAGTTTCGACCATTAAAGGAGTAAATATGTGTGTTACAATTTATATGAAAAATCAAACGTTTATGGTCGAAATAACTTGAAATTCGGCACTTACGTTCTTCAACACAATTTAAGAATCATATATTTGGGGATTTTTTTAAATTTCATTCCTTAAAGGGTAAAAAAAGCATTGATGTTTGTGTAAAAAATAGATTGTTTATTGTAGAATATTGTAGAAATTATTTAAAATTTAGTATTTATGATTTTTAATACAATTAAATGAATACGAGTTTAAGGTTTTCAAATGTCATCTCTTCAAACGATGAAAAAAGTGGTAAAGTTTGTAAAAAAAAATATGTTTAATCAAAATCTCTTCAAATTTATTAGTCATGTTCTTTAATTCAATTAAATAAACGTGCGTGTAAGAATGCTGTGAGTTTTATCTCTTAAAGAGGTAAAAGAGGGTATTAAAAGGGGCTGAAAGCTAGTACTTTATAAATAGTTTTGTTTGCGAGTAGACGCTGAATAATATTTTGAGACTATTCATGTACTTACCTACGTTTACGCTTGAATTTTTTATTAGCTATAGATAGATAAGTATTTTGTCAATATTTTGTATAAATGTACAAAAAAAAAACATATAAACTCTAAAGAAAAAAAAATAAAAACTGGTACTACTTGAAGGTAGTAAGGACTTCGCAACTAAAAATAAATAAATTAAATATATTATACATACAAATAGTCTAAATAAACCAACTTATTTAGTAGTTTCCTCTATAAACATTAAATCAATTTATATATCTTCTTTTTTATTACGAGATTTTGAAACGAAAACTAAGAAGCTAGTTAGTTTTAAAATATTATTCAAGAGATTACATTTTACAAAATCAATTTTGAAAGGTTTTGTGAAATATTAATTGTTGATTGTATGTATTAAAGTGCTACACGGGATGTATTGTATATTACAACACTTTCAAAGAAATAGGATACGTAACTGTTATTATTGCGTAAATTGTTATATAATTTTTTGACGATTTTCGGTATTTTTTTTTTCTTTAGATATTTATCGTTTTTCTAAAATTAATGTATATGTAATCGATAAATAAGCGATTACTGGTTATTGGTTTTGAGTTTGACAACATTCAGTCGATTCATGATGATAAAAGTTCATATAGGTGAACAAATATGTTAAAACGTAGGTACATGCATCCACTGTAAATACTCTTTGACTTTGGACCATGCCAGCGCGCTAAATAATATTTGCGCTGCTCCTGTTAGAAACTCAAGGTCGTTCGCAGCTGTAATCGCCTTAAAAACCGCGTCGAATGCAGTTTAAAACTTCAAAATGAAATAAAGTCTTAAAAACTTACAGCTGTTCACTTATTTAAATTATGCTGCATGCTGTATTTAAAAAAAACTCACACCAGCTTTTTAAAATAACTTTCAGACTAATATACTAATTGAATGGAATTTATCAATAGCAAAATTTAAAAAAGTGTTTTAGACATTACTTCAACATTTTTAAACCAATTGATTTAGAAGCAAGGAACTTATATACTATAACTGGAATTGTTACGAAGCAATATTTGAAAAATAAAAATGTACTTTATTTCGTAACAAATAAAGTTGACATTTGTTTCTTACATAACAGAGGGGAAAAACGTTCTGAGCAAGACAACGACAAGAGTGGATGTTGTCCCTTTCTTGCAATTGCCAGTGTAAATAAAACTATCTAGATGGTAGATTTTTACATATTCGGTAATCGTTAAATCCTTTTTATTCATACACGCCGATAAATAAATTAGCATAAAATGTATTGTAATTAACATAGTGAGTTCTAAAATGTGCTTATTTTAATTATTACGTAATTACTTATGCAATGCAAAGCTGTTTCATAAATTAGTAGAATTACTTAGTATTAATTTGCAAACTACTCATGGCCGCACTTATATATGGCGATTGGCGCTTTATTTAGTAGAAAGAGACACACTCCACCCATGTCGTGGTACTCTTCGGAACGATTTTGTAGCGCGTGTGAACATTCCGGGTAGAATGTAACTTCCTTGTTTAGAAGCTAGGACAACATTTTACTGTGTTCAATAAACACAGCTGTTCAAAAATTAAAATAGTATTTTAACCATAGATATATTACACGTCCAGATTGATAATTGGGCGATGAAAAGTGTCCCCATTAAAAGTCTTCTAAATTTGGTAGACTTGGGTGATACGTCAGATGACAGACAGTGTCATTTTAACAATCATAGGAGAACGAGCTTAAGGAAAATTATAAAATATGCCAGTTTGTAATAACAAAATACAGTCGCAATTATCTTGAAAAATCGTATAATAATAGCTAGAACATGTTTCATGAGCAATTTTTGTTCTACAATTACAATTGTATGTGAAAAAAATTGAAGTTTTCGTCTGATTAATCAGTACTGCCGGTTTATTACTGGGGTAATTTTCCAAAAAAATCATATAAGTACGTCTTGGTAAATCATAATAAAATTGTGTAATAACGTGCAGATATATATATATATATATATATATATATATATATATATATATATATATATATATATATATATATATATATATATATATATATATATATATATATAATATGTATAATATTCTATTTAAATACCTAAAATAAACAAACGATGAAAATTTAAATGAATGATGAATAAACAAGCAGATAGCACTCCTAAAGGAAATAAACAACCATCGTCTATAGACAAAAAATATGTTTCTAGTGCGACGTCATCCATGTGATGGGGTGGGATGGTATTTCCGGATACCTTACCCTAAAAACTGTAATACGAAAGTAAAAAGCATTGACGCTTTTGCGGCATGAATCAGTAGACAGCTCTTTTGTGGCAGCTCGGGTGAGACGTTGCAGAAATCTACCAATTATTAGTCTCGATGTTAGTGACATATTATGTTGAGCCCATCGTTCGCCTTTTAAGAACTGCCTGGCAGAATTGTATATGGTATATTCTTCAAAGACGGTGGGAGAGGGACGATTTAACACACTCGAGCCTCGAAGTAGCATATATATTTCTATAAATATATACACATATATATTTGCGGATGTCCCAATTTTATTCAAAGTAAAAAGAAGAAGGTAAGTATGATGAAGTGAATAATGCAATTTCAAAAATAGTACACTGGTTCAGCACAAATACATTTTATTAAATGACAACAAAATCAAGAGTGTTAAATTCTCATTGCCTCATGTAAGGCATATAAATACCAATGTAAAACTGAATGGAAATAATCTGAGTCTATTACGTACCATGTTTACTATAATAACACATCTACTAGGTGGTAGAGTTCTACATTGTCTCACCCGGGTCTGGTACCACCGCATTACCTATTCCTGCCGCAATAGCGTCGGTGCTCGTCCCTGTCGTGTTCAGGTTTAGAGGGTAAAGTTACCAGTAAACTTATGTATAGCAACATCAAATTAACACCTTTGGCGTCTATAGGCGATGGGCGACTCTTTCCCTCAGGAGACCCATCTGCTTATTTGGTATCTTAAGACATAAAAAAAAACCGGTGGACTTCACCGTGTTTTAGGTATACCTCCAGATAAAATTACAATAAGTTGGCAAATAAATTTAGTTCGGCAGGTTTTGCAGTTAAAATGGGGCAGATTACTGATGTCACTGTACCAATTATATACTTGTACTTTAGTTAATTCCACCACACTATTTCATATATGGGATTTTTCGGTGGTGGAATTCTGCTGAAATAAAAGCTATATATGTTGAAAAGCTGTATATGCAGAAAAAGGTATAAGACGAACCAATAATCTTTACCCGAGGCGAGGGTTTCCCTGAGCGAAAAAGTCAAAGAAATTAATATTGTAATTTGTGTTTGAGAACTTAAAATAATATGTCAACAGTAAAAACATTTATTAATTTAAAAAAGTGGTAATGTATACTCACTAAATACAAGGAACGAAAACAATCTTTTTTCTCTATCGATTTTGATGAAGTGTTGTAATTAGATAATCTTTTACCATTGAAATTGATCGTGTTATGAAAAATTATATAACAATAATAATAATAATATATGACAAGATAATCTCGCTAAGTTTCTTCCGCCGGATCAACTCAGTGTAGTGCCGCATTTCGACTTGTTAGTAACTCTATGAATGTCAACTCGCCAAAGGTATGTATAAAAGTTACCTAATTTGAATAAATTAAAAATCGGTTTAAATCCTGAATAACCAAAACATCTACTCTCACATGAAAATGAGTGTGATGTATTTATTTATTTTACCCTATTAATTTACAAATTACCCTACCAATTTTTCGCATTTAAAATTTAAGTTACGTTTCCTGCAAAAACTTGAAGTTCCAAAATTCCAAATCGTATAATAATTTGTACGCGTTCTTTGTAAAGCTGTGTCCCCACTTGTAACAATTTACCGTACATTACTCCGTGACCGCGTCAGACACGCGTGTCAGTACCGATTAATGTAGACGTATTTTGTTACTCGTACAATTGTCACGCTCTGCAGTACGGTTCAATCCATTCCGAACACTGAAAGTAGACTTGTGTAACTCCGGAGTGATTAACTCAAAAATATATAATCTTTACAAAGGAGTGAATATATCAGTAACTCCGTAGTATTCAAAGTAACTCTCTATATCCTTATATCACAGAGTGATTGTATTTCATCTAAGCGGAATAGAATGAAAGGAATGATATGTTTATCAGGGAGTAGAAAGAGAGGAAACCATCATTCGGAATGAAGAATGTTGTAGCATCGAACTACATACTGTACACACAAAGTTATACCTTAAATTAATGGGATTAAGATATCTTTAATATTGTTCAAATGCGGATAGTAATAATAAACAGCGACAAGAATTATTTTGTTTGTACTTTGTTTTAGAAACGCACGCATAATAAAAATAAGCGTTTGTTTTTAAATAATTTAATAAAATAATATCGATTCTGTTCGAAATACCATCAATACATCATTTATTTTAACTGTTTTTCTTGTCATTATATCGCACCGGTTAAACCCTTAAGACTAGAAACTTGAAATCTTTAATATATCGGCGAATATACCTACTTCTCATTTTAAAAACATTAAAAGTCGGTTAAATGTAATTTACATAATTCTTTCACACGCAGTGGAAGCCGCGGTCAATCCTTAGTATCAAATAAAACAAGCGTGATTGCTTTTTAAATAATTAAGTAAAAGAATACCAAACAGAATCCATAAATACACATCGTTTATTTCAACTGTTTATCTTGTCTTTAAATCTGTAAATCATTTCATTTTCTTATATTATCATTAAATCTAAATATGTCACCAATCCCAATCACTCTGATTTCTACTGAGCTATAAGGAGTTGAAGATATAAATTAGTGATATATATCCGTAACTCTGAAAGATACATATCACTCTTTTCTTTTCTCGGATATATTTTGCGCAAGTCTAACTGAAAGAAACTGCCGAACACAGAATAAACGGCCGAACAAAGTTAATGGTCGGTAGTTAATGGTCATATCGCCGCTGCGCTTGACAAGTTCTATAAGTGATATTTATAAGGTTTTGGGAAGCAACAAAAAAAATGCGTTATTAAATAATAACAAATAGTTTAGTTCAGTGGGATGAAGCTTAATGTCAGTCGGCCATCTTGAATACAATGTATGGAAACTAGCGACAGCTAGGAAACTACCCCTAATTACTTAGTTACAACGTAGTTCTTTGTGTTATGCTAGATGTCACTAATACAATCAACACAAAATGTTACCAGTATTTTGATGAAATTTATATTTCTCAAAGTAAAATATATGTGAGTGGTTACGCAAAAAGGGACCTCAAGGGAAAATAATTGATTTCGAGTAAATCACGTTTAAAATGTTGAGTCGAAATGAGAGAGGCGCGGGGTGTTTTATGTTAGTGTCGTTAGTGAGCGACTTCGTCAGTGAGAAATAGCACGTGTTTGCGATAGCTGTATTATTGGTGACTTATTTATTCGTCTTTTACTTGTCTTTATGTGCGCGCTAGAAAAAGAAACTAGTGTGCGCTGTGTATAAGGTGTAATATTTTCAAAACTGCCTCGGCTTACATAAAAAATCATTAAAAAAAAACTACGGCACCTAAAATTATTTTGATTAGAACAAAACAAAGATGAAGGACCATAGAATCAGAATTTATCAAAAAAAAAAAAACCGTTTCCAATCCCTTCAGGTCCCTTTTTGCGTAACCACTCACATATATTTCTAGAAGAAAAACTACAGAAGTTAATTAAAATGTACCGTAATTATATAATAAAAACAATAAATTATAGAACATTTAATGAATATTATGTACTGTAAACACCGGTCTAAAGTTTTTGGAGTTATAGCCATTTCTAGTCTGTGCTTACAGGGCTACCAGATGTGGGGATCATAATCGTATTTGTATGATTTTTTGGTGTAAAGCCATATACGATCGATAGAGCAAGATCTTATGGAAAACGTACGAATTGACATAACTTATTGCTTAGACAACCTGTTTTGTTATACAGTGTCTAATTTTATTGCTCGATATTAGAATATACAATGCTACACCTATGTAGTGAGTGAATATCTATGCGTTGTAATTAGTTAAACTTATATAACAACATACTGTGGGTTATGATATGATTAGCCAAAGAATGGTAAAAATTAAAAAAAGAACTTTATTTTTCCTCCTTTTAAAGTAAATTCCATTATCAGTTTCGATTTCCTTTTTTCGACTGTTTCCTATTTGGATCCAGATAATGGCATTCACTGCAGTTTTAATAGTTTAAAAATTTAATTTCGAAATCAGTTTGTAGGTACATAAGTTTGGAAGTCATTTTGAAATATCTATTTTTCAGTGACTTTTATATAACTTCTTGAAATGCACTTAATCGAATAAACGCACTTAATCGTAAATTGGTAGAACCAAATCAAATACTACTTACCGCGTTACGATCGGTCTACTCATTCATAAGTTATGAGAAGTTCCATACACACACAGATAAATCAATACAGATGTATTGTTGTCATACAAATTAGGCATGTTAGACGATATGTGCCCGAAACGACAAAGAAAAATTTTAACCGATTCGTTGCGGCCCATATTTTCCAAAACTTTTAGCATTGGCGAAATATAAATATTTTGTGACACGGCTGCCGTGTCAAACGTCATAGAAGTTGATGACATGGCTAACGTGCCACCAGCCATGCTTAAAAAGATTTATTGGAACAAAGTTCCTTACGGCAGGCTTGGAGGGGATAGGGATTTTGCTGCGCGACCGAACTGAAAAAAATGTGATAGTAAAACCGTGAGAAAAATGCGTGGAATAAAAGCGTTAAATGAGACGTGCGCAGGCGCGACAGTCGCGTACACAAGCGAGTAGTGCCGTTTAGCCGAAGGAAGTTCGTTCCTACCTGGTGTCCCGCGACACCACATCATTTTGTTTTACACGTGTTTAGACTTGATTTATTTAGTTGAAACCATATTATCATATGTGTAAACGGAAGATTACGTTGTTTTGAGTAATTTTTGAGTAGGTTTACTGTTTTCCTCAAAATGGAAGATAAGTTTATACACATACTTTTTTATTCAGATTTTGCAAGCCTTTTGTAAAATAAAAGTTTGAAAAATAAGTACATTAAATAAATGTGTTTTTTTTTGTTTGGATGTCCGTTCGATACGTAGCGTTTTGTAGTTACGTTATGGCGACAGTAATAGTTGGAAGATGGTGGTATTCAAACCACGGATCAAGCGAGTCACCGCAAGACCATCGCCGTTCAAAACACCGTTATTTGTTTATTACCAACAAAACATAATTTAAGTTAATAACAATCACATTATGATTATCTACGACTAATCGTGGGTGAAATGATTGTACCTCTTTTATTTTTGGTTTTTGTTTCATTTGTAAATATTAATGCAGCTTAAAAAAGGTTGATAACCTCTAAATTTTTCTATTCCACAGAAAATTCAGAAACGAAGCCTCCAGGCTTGATTTATGTAAAAGCAACCGCTCCGTTGGTGGACTGGCTAGCGAACCTAATTACGAATCAAGGTGGTTCGGGTTAAATTCCTGACACGGACAAACATTTGTGTGATGAGCAAAGATGTTTGTATTTCAGGGTTTGGGTGTTAATTATGTATGTTAAAGTATTCATATATGTATTTCTATGTATGTACCAGTATCTTTGTTGACTTACACCTATAGCACAAGCAAATAATTTTCTTACTTTGGAGTTAAATTAATTCATGTTTTTCTTTTAGAAGAGGAGACAAACGAGCAGGAGGTGCCACTTACCTGATGGTAAGTGATCACCACCGCCCATGGGCATCCGCAATACGAGAGGTCTTGCAGTTGCATTGCCGGCTTTTAAGAATGAGTGAGCTCTTTTCTTGAAGGCCCCCAAGTCGTATCCGTTTGGAAACACCTGTGCTGGTAATTGATTTCACAACAGAGTAGTGCGAGGTAAAAAGTGCCGAGAGAAACAAAAAGTTGTGGATTTCCAGACGTCGAGATGGTGAGGGTGGAATTTCAAATTTTTACGCGTTGTCCGATGATGAAATTCGGCTGCAAAAATTAATACAAATAACTTATCGGAACACTCCTCAAGAAAAATACGATAGAAGACACTGAGTGAATCAACATCTCTGCGCAATGCCAAAGTGACTCAATACTCAATACTCAATAATTTATTGCTTAATATGTTACATTATTACATTTGGTGTTATTATATTATATTAAATGTGGTGAACATATACACCCTAATAGGGTATTGCAATGTAGGACTGGACCGATCCATTTTATGATACAATTATACGGTTGTCGTTAAAGAAATCGTTTATGGTGTAGTAACTTTTTTCTACCAATAGACTTTTTACAAGTTTTATAAATATACGATCATTTTCTTCAGATTTAATTTTATCAGGTAGTTTATTATATATTTTTATACACATTATATTCGGTCCGGAACTATGCATTTTTAGTTTTGATTTTGGCAATTCTAGATTATATTTGGATCTACTTGCGAAGTATCGTGGCATATCGGTTTTACTTTTAAAAAAATGGGGATATTTTCTTACAAATTTCATTGCTTCCAATATGTATATTGATGTCAAAGTTAATATTTTGAGGCTTTTAATGTATGGTTTGCAACTTTCGGTTTCTTTAATGTTTTTGAGGATGCGTATACATTTTTTTTGGGAAATAAATAGCTCTTGTATGTTTGAACTATTACCCCATAGCAAAATTCCATATGTAAGCCACGAATTTGCGTATGCGTGATATGCTACCAAAGCAGTATTAAGGTCTGTTGCTTTACGTAGTTCTCTCAAAGCGTATGTAAAGCTCGACATTTTTGTTTTTATTTTACTTATATGATTCTTCCAGTTGATATTAGAATCTATATCTATGCCTAGTAACGTAAACGTATCAACGCATTCTATTTTCGTATTATTGTACATATTTAAAGTCAATGTTAAGAGGAATTTTTTGGTAGGGTCTGAATTGAATTAATTTAGTCTTTGAAAAATTTATGTCAAGGTTGTGGTCTTTCATCCAGTTATTTAAATTATTAAAAATGTCAGTAAGATTTTTATTTAAATTAATATTATTTTTACAAGATGTCAAAAGTGAGATGTCGTCCGCAAATAGTACACAGTATTCATTAAGTATTTTTGGGAGGTCATTAATGTACAGTAAAAACAGGATACATCCTAGTACGCTTCCTTGTGGGATAGAATTTTTTATTTGTGTCATTTTTGATTTAATAATGTCAATTTTTCCGGTCTTAGCATCAAAGTTTTCAATTGCTACGCATTGTTGGCGATTACTTAGGTAAGATTTGAACCACTGTAGTGGAATTCCGCGAATCCCTACATCATAAAGTTTTCGTAATAGAATGCTATATTGCACTTTGTCGTATGCTTTTGTCATATCTAATAAAATTCCTACGCCATATTTTTTTTCGTTGATTATATTAAGCGCCGCATTTATATACTTGTAAACTGCCAAAGATGTAGAATGATTTTTTCGGAAACCATTCTGAGAGTTGTGAAATATTTTATATTTTTCACAATAGGCATTTAATCGTTTTTGCATTGCTTTTTCAAATATTTTTGATGATGTAGGTAAAAGAGCTATAGGCCTATAGTTTTGTAAGTCAAGCATAGACGACTTTTTGTGGATGGGTTTTATTACTGATATTTTTAGTAAGTCTAGTTATTCCGTTAGTTATATTGTTCTGTGGTTTAGTTGCTATTTAGTACTTCGTTTTACTTTCTTTTCTGAACTCTCATTATGCATTTGCCGTAAATTATTCATATCGTACGAACTTTTAGTAGTAATTGGTATAGATTGTGTTTCTGTGAACCATTATGGCCTGAAAAAACCCAGAGTGATGCAAAAGTTTAATCGGAATTGGATGGAAGAGTCTTCTTATAAAGCTTGGTTGAGACCGAGTCATAACGGTGAATATTATGCTTTTTCTACATTCTGTAAGGCAGATCTTCCAATTGGCCAATTGCTGAGAAAAATGATCTTTTTCGACATATAAAAACAAACAACCACGTAAGGTCGAGTCCTGGTGGATCCAGCTCGCAAACATTATTGAGCGATTCATTCTTAAAGTAAAATAATCAACCAGTCAAAAGAGCAGAGATTTTGCTAGTAGCGTTTATAGCTGAGCATAATATTTCTATGAATGTTATGGAACACTTGCCACAATTAATAAAAAACGTATGCCCGGATTCTCAAATCGCAAAAAGTATAATATGTTGCGATAGATCAAAAAATACAGCTATTGTTAGAAATGTGACCGACTTAACTGGAAAACAGATGTTAATAGAAAAATTACAAGCACTAAAATCATATGCGTGTTTAAAATTGTCAAGAGAGCCTGAAACTCTCATACGAGATATCTATCAGGGCGAGCGAAGCGAGCCCTACACTAGGCGACTTTCTATGCACTTTTGTGGTACATTTTACTGGAAAAGTATCGCACGTTTAAGTTTGAGCTCTGACGTGGTAGTTTAAATTCATGTCGAGATATGTTCTACCATTAAAATACCATTTTATAAACATTAAAAAAAATTGAAGATACATGTTGTATTAGAATTTTATTACTACTAACGCCATCTATTACAAAACTAACGAATTAAAATGCTACAAAGCTACACTAGGCGACGATCTATGCCCTTTTGTGGTACATCTTACTGAAAAAATATCGCACTTTTAGGTTTGAACTTTGGCTTGGTAGTTTTATTCATTTTTATTCACTCCATTTTAATACAATATTTATCTATTAATACACTTGTACTTTTTAACTTCCCGCTACATATGTAGATAAAGAAGTTACTGATTTAGTAAGTAAGTAAAGTAAGTAAGTGTTTTCTTGCTGTTTTTTGTGACTTAGCAATTGAGACATTTCAATCTTTCTTGAAACTGTAAAAATTTATGCTTATAGTTTTTACTCTTTTGAGCTTAAAATACCATAATTTAGGGGGAAGTTGCAGGAATGGCCTGCAAGGTCAACCGTTTACAGATTTTTCACAATATGATTACTGTGAAACAGTACAAGTGTATTAATTGATTAATATTGTATTGAGATCAATTTCCAATCTTAGCCCGAGGGTAAAAAGCTTAAAAAATGTGTTTTTCTTTATAAGATCAACTTTCATTTTTAATACCCATTTTTCCTTGAAAACTCTTTTACAAGAAAGTTACCATAAATAAAAAATGATTTCTATCAATATTAGACTTTAAGGCCGAAGTGGTGCCGCGAGACAGATCTTGAGTTGCTACATATTATAGGCAGACTGTACTATATTATAGGTAGATCAAAAAATATGGTATAAATTATGTAGATAAATATGGTATAAATTATGTAAGATAGTAGATTTTTAATAAAAATTGTAGCCAAATGATAATAAAGATATACAATAAATTTCCTGAAAGTTACAAAAGTTTACCATTGACTAAATTTAAAAAAACGGTCTATAATTATTTATGTGACAAATGTTTTTACTGTATAAAAGATTATTTTGACGATAAATCTTAATATTGATAATTTATAATAAATAATATAATATATAATATGTATGACGACAAATCTATTCTTATATAGAGTTTGAATATAATTTTTTAACTTATTTATTTTTTCAAATTTTTAACTTGTTACTGGAATCAATAAATCAATTATTAAAGTCACTTATGAAATTGTAATATTAAACTTCTTAATAATATATTTATGACGTATATTATTATTATTTATTTATTTATTTATTTTTTTTTTAAATTGAAATTGTTAATAATTTAAATCTAATTCATTTTGGTTTTCTTTTGACACATTCATTTTAATTTAATTTTAACTTATTTAATTTTTTATAAGTATTAAAATGCATTTTGTTTATTTTTAGAAAGTTATATAGGTATATATGTGCTTTTCAACCTTCCTTTTTTTTAATTCATTTAAATTTTATCCTGATAGGCTTAATATATTATTTATAATTTTGTAGAAAAATGTTTGATGTAGATGATGTAATAAGATTTTACACGCCATTTATTTGGTAAAACAGGCTTAAGTTACTGTATTTAGAAACAACATCGCATGTATACCCTGATTTATGCAAAATAAATAAGTTTGAAGTTTGATAACCTTTATATTTGTTCTGTGTAGATAACAGTGATAATTATAGAAAACGTGTTTTTAATAAATTAAGAAAATTTTAAAGATTTTTTGTAAAGTATTAAAAAAATGTAGTCTTAGAAACATATTTTTCTTTATTTTGGTTTTATTTTGCTGCGCCCCCCTAGACCAAAGCCTGGCGACGCCTTTGATGCGAATATAATGTTTGGGTGAAAATACGCTGGATTTTTTTAGGTTAGATAATTATAAATAAAGTCCGTACATTAGAAGACGTAATTCTCATAAAAATACTTTCCTAACAATATTAATAGGTAGTGGCCGCGTTTCCGTAATAGTTTTTTATAAAAATATGTTGACGTGTCAAAATAACCTGTAATAAGTTTTATTGAATAAAGTACTTCTGATTTCTGATTATAACTTTGCGAGCCCTTACAAAGCTCTGCTTTTTGCTAGTAATTATTTTAATAACAGTCCCAAAAGAACTGGAATTCTAAGAGTTTCAGAACTTTTTAGATCTAAAGCCTCATAAGATCCTCCATCCAGCTCAAACTCGATGGCTTTCGCTTAGAGCAGCAGTGTGCCTCATCTGTAAAACTGATCTGTTTATGGTAAATGGTTCTGTTTTGGTCCTTTTAGTCATACAAATTTTATACAGATTTCATGATAAAAAGGCATACAGGGGGGTTACCATCAACTTTTAAAAAAACGCTCAATTCCCAGTCAGTTCAAAAGCAGGCCTGCTTTTGGCCTGCTAGAAATCATACTACGAGGGCTAAAAAGGTGAACGTTTTTTGCGTCAAGGTGAACGGTTATGCTTATCTATGGCCTGCTATAATATCATTGCGTTTTATACCATTAGTTTAGAAATTTGAATCGTATATGTTTCTAGTTTGTCGGTTTTCTGTTTATTAAGGTAAAAACATGACTTTGTTGGATATTTAAAAAATTTTTAACTATAATTTATTGGTTATATTCACGTAACTGAAATACTAAGTAATAAAAATGTAAGTTCACCTTAATAAATAACTAGCCTCAAAGGTATAAAAATTTACTTGATTCTGAACGTGACGCTGACATTTTAGGCGCGTAAATTAAATGTCTTGTCTTTTTTTATCTAAATTTCACCACTCAAAACTTTGGTCAAAACCGAAAACAATACATAGATACTCAAGTATTTCTTTTTATAAGCTTTTAGTAGGTACTTAATAGTGTGCTTAATAGTTTCTTTACATAAAGTTACGCGTAGTACTCTAATTTAGGAGCGTCTGTTCAAAAGGAGCTATCTACGTATCGGATTGTTTATACGTTTTTATTATGAATTTCACTTGCTATCCAAGATCTTATTATGCACTGTGTTTATTTTTGGTCAAAAGTGCCTATTTCCGCTTTAAACTTCTACCTTATTGTACGGTTTTGATCAAAAGGTGCTAATTGTAATAGGTTCTAACTGGTTGGTAAACACCAATCACAATATTAATCAAAAAGGGTTATATTTCATAGTAATTTCGTTAATTATTTATAGTTTGGTACAAAAAGAACTATTTACTTGCTACGAAACAAACGAAGTGCCAGTTCTTCTGTTTCTTAAAGGACGCAAATCCAGGCCAGAAAAAAAGATATTTGAAGTTTCTAAACAAAAAAATCATATTTTTCAATGAAAATTTCAGTGTAAAATTATTGTCTTAAGTCAAAGTTACATTTTACGCGCCTCTCTTGCAACTGTGTGTGTGTGTCACTGATCCTGCTTTAATTGTATAAATATCAGCAAATTCATGAAAAAACATCTTGAAATTCCTAATAAAATATGGATGTATCTTCACGCCCATATCCCCGAAGGGGTAGGCAGAGGTACAACAAGTGCACCCACGATTAGCCGAAGATACTTGGTCCCACAAATGTGATAGGTGGCAAGCCTATCGCCAATCGGGCACTTTCCAATCCCGGGCAACTTTGTGTTTCTTAGAAAACTGAAAAAACACTTCTTATGTGCCTGACCCGGGAATCGAACCCGGGACCTCATGTGGTCGACGCCAACGCTGGACCACTAGACCACAGAGGAAAATATGGATGTGGAGGCGTAAAAAGAAAGACGTAAATATTTTACTTGTGAAGCAATTAGGAAATGACTGGGCTGAGTTACTGGAGTTGTTATTCTTTAGGAAATTTATTCTTGATGATCAAACAACGATAACCGGTGCTAGCAATGAAGATCACCAACATGATGAGTCTTGTGACTGTTTAGAACATGACATTAGTCAAATTAAAATATAAAATTAACTTTCATCTTTCTATTTTTCTTTTATTTTTCGTCCTAGACCAAACTTGTACTCTAAGCATTACTGATCAAAAGGCGCTATTTAATCTTGGTTCAGATCAGAAGGTGCTATTTGTTATCATTTCAGAACAAAAGGTGCTATTTTCAGAATAACTGATCAAAAGGTGTTATTTACATTATTTATAATTTAATATTGTGGTCTTTGTTAAAGATACAAAAAAATATTTTAGTCATAAAGTTAGTGGACTTATCATGAATCACCTCAATTAAAAAAAATACACTTGCCTCATACTAATTTCAGGAAAAAAAAGACTTGAATTATCTAAAATGTGGTTAGCATGTAAATAGCCTTTTTTGAACCCTTATGTCGAAAGTTATTGTTTATAAATAAAGCAAAGAAGATATTATAATCACTACGTTTTAAGTAACAAGTTTATAACATTCTGTTGAACAAATCCATTTCTTTTTCCTTTTTCATCCACGTCTTGTTGGTTGGATGTAATCAACTTCTTCATCCCAAGGAATTTCAAAACATTCATACTGATATTGGGGTTAAAGCAAATTGATTTAAGCTTGGGATTATTTCAGGCAAATGTGCAAAATGCTGCAAGCATTTTTCTGGACCCGAATAAGGACCTTTGTCATTTTTTTATGTATAAGATGTTCTTTTCTGTATCCTATAATGGATTCTGGGTGAAAATTTGTATTTAAGTAATAATATAATAATGATCTTAGTGTAAAGTTGTTATAAATTTAGTGTTTTGTACTTTTTGTAGCAACATGTACCGAATAAGCAAATGATTTTTGTGACAATATTAGAATACCCTGGCCCATAAAGGTAAACTACACAAATTATTGCTGATTCCATTATATTGCTATTTCTTGGAGCTGGGATGTTACACATTATGTGTATATTTACCATAAGTCTTACTGCTAATTGATAAATGTTAATAGCAGTGGACACTGTAACTACAGTGTCCAAAGTCCAGATGCATAAAGCTTTGCTCACTACAATATGAAGCCAAGGCATCATAACACTTGTCATACATCCTTTAATTAAATTATATAGTCTGACATTTCCTATTTTTTATAGCATGAGTGTTAGTAACTGCAATTCCTATTTTGCTTTTAGAATAGGATACTTGAAGTCCAATAAATGACAGCAGATAAAGGACAGCATTACATACTCTTTAAAGTACAGGAGTTGGATCTTATATTGACATAGAACTGAAAAAAATCAATTTGCTGTAGTAGATTTGATTGGTGTCCAAATTGACCTATTCGTATCACATATGTGATACGAATAGGTTACTTATATAATAAGTTACTTATAAAATAAAACTTATATAAGTATAAAAAATTGCATAATTTTAGTATACATATATTGTGTTGATACAGTATATGTGTATTTTCTGCCTTATTGATTTATTATTAGTGTCCATACTGAAGAACTAGAGTACAAGAACTGAGTAGTTCAAAAATAAAGTGTTCCGGTATAAAATATCAAGAAATCCTTAATACTGAGTAGTTCAAAAGTATTCTGCTATAAAATGTCAAGAAATCCTTAATAGCAGCCAGGGTGTAGGTAGTCATAGCAAATTCTCAATCCCTTAAATATATTGACTACCTAGTACCTACCTACTATATGTTTTTAGGAATTTCAAGAATATATTCCAAATCCCAGTAGTACATACCTCCAACACATATTCTAGTTGGAGCCTATTAATCTGGCAACTGAACCCAGTGAAGTAAGGTAATTTCTAACAATATTGTGCATGGTTATACAATGTTAAATCTTTTGTGGGAAAATAATAGGGAATGGAAACAAGCTTAACAATTGTCACAAGCAACTCATCTTTATTTTGTATGAGCTAAATCTGCCTACATAATATGTCCATTTGAAATAATTTGACTTATGTAATGAAAGAATTTTTCTAAAAAGCACTTGTTAGAACAATTCTTTCAAAGTCTAAGTTTTGGTCATTTTCCTCCGCATATAAACAAACTTACAAAATCCACTGCTTTTTTACATGCATTGTGCTATTTCTAATTTTTTTTGTTATACAGCTTTAACCACGACTTATCATAAAAACTTTTACTTCTTTTGCTCAGTCAGGTAGCCAATGTGTTGATAGCAATGATGTGTATAAATATTACCACACATAATTGGTTGATAGTGTTGCTTTCTATCCATAAAATTATTAAAATCGATTTTGTAGTTTGGCTTTTATTAATTACAAGCAAATTTTACTTCAATGATTTATCTAGGTTGAAAAATCAGGCAAGGTTAGGTTAGGTTGAAAAATAAATTTATCATATAAATGTTAATTTATACAAGAAGTCAAGAAAAAATATAAAGTCCGTCTTATTTTTGAAGCAGATAGCTATCTTGATGACATAACTGCATAACCATAGGATGATAGATGTTAAGCTTCATGTGTTAAGATTACCAGAAACCTTACCTTCCAAGCTAAAATATGTCTATGCCATACACTGACATTATAGACAGGATAAACAAAGCTTTATACGCAATAGTGTCGCATGGAGGAAGCCTTACCACAGTGTTTTAATATCCATACCAATTAATGCCAGGGTGCACTGCAAGTCAAGTTGATATTAGGGCAGTAAGGGGAACTTGGTCAATCCCTTTTACCCAGTGTTGGGTTGTCGAATATGATACCCTTTAATGTACTTTTGAATATAGAGAAATATCAAAATACCCAAATAGTATTATAGCTTCTGTAGCATCCCAATTGCCTATTGGTTATGGTTACAAGTAAACACCTTCTACTATTTGGTGAAACAGATATACCATATTCACCAAGGTTTTTTTATACATATCACTAGCTGTTGCCAGCGACTTCGTCCGCGCGGACTTAAGTTTACTCCGCACTGCTCTGCTATATGTTGACCCGACCTGTTAGTAATATCCATGCAAAATTTGAAGTAAATCTGTGCAATACATTTTGAGTTTACCCCGGACATACATACAGACAAACAGACAAAAATTCTAAAAACTATATTTTTACTTCGATATTGATTGTAGATCACGCCCCGAGTATTCTTTAAAAAAAATATTCAATGTACAGTTTTGACTTTCCTACGATTTTATTATATGTACAGATTAGATAGCAAATAAGTAGATGGCAATGCCACCATGCCATGCTCCTGATAGAAAGAAAAACCATCACCTATAGATTGCTATTCTTGTGGTGGGATGGCAATGCCACATGCATAAGTCTACTGGCTACCTAACCCTCCAAACTGGAACATAACAATGACAAGCATTTATGCTGTTGTGGCAGGAATAGGTAAGGCAGTGGTAACAAATACCTGGGCAAGACTTTGCAGTACTATACTACCTACTAATCACAATGGTAGTGACACATATAGCCATTTAGTCGCCTTTTACGACCTGCCTTGCAGAACAGTAGTTTGTCTATTCTTCAAAGGAGCCGGTCAACACGGGGAAAAGGTTATAACACATAAAAATATTAAAAAACATTTAATTTTATACTAAATAAAATATTTATTAAAAATAACAAACTGAGAATATAATGACAAAACAGTATAATTTTATGTAAACAAATACTCTAAAACTTCATAATATTTTTCTAGACTCCCTGATGCAACTGCCACAAGCATGTAACAAAGTCCTACCTATGAGCAATTACAACTTGTACTTCATTGTTGGATCCAAATCCAAAATTAAAGGAAATGACTTAAGTTTCCTGTTGCATCTCAAAGTCGCTGAGTTCAGAGACAGATGAACTGGCTGCATTACAAATTTTATGAAGGGTATGTGCATAAGCCATTCAACCAGCTACATGTGGTTGGTGATACAGCATTCAAAGGCTGACTAGACCTATGTTTAGCTTTTAGAACACTAATGAACCTTTCAATAACATTTTGGGCCTGGATATGTTTGGCCATATAATATGCTTCTGGAGAATCTAGTTCTGCATTTCAAATTAGTGTTATCTTTTTTTTCTGAGTGGATTCTCAGAATCTAGAATAAATATATAGTAAAATTATATTTTGTATTTATTATTATTTAATTTTACTTACTGTGGATTTGTTATTATTTAAAGTAAGTAAATAAATACAAGTTAAAGACTAGCAACTCGATACCACTATTACAAATCTTCAAATAAGTCAGGTATTATGTTAATATAGCTGATATGTACTTAGTTGTAATATGAAACAGAAATATGAAAATGTATGGATAACTTCAAAAAAATATAAAATGATGAATTAATATCATCATATTAGTCCTCTTGTAAGGTAGGCAGAGTGAAGCATATGTCAATAGACAATATCATATGTCAATTAAGTCATCCATTGTACTGTAATTGTGCATAAATTTAAATAAGTAGATTCTGGTTAACAAGTTTGTCGGTTAGCGAGATATATGGTAGTCCTATTGCCACATTTTGCTTTATTTGTAGAGGTAAATTACGTGGAGTCACTAGCCCACTAGACATGATATTTTAAAAATAAATATATAATAAAATGGATAAATTTTAATAAACATCTTTAATTTGCAGTAATTTGACCTTTTTTATTTTCCTAAAACTTCAGTAAATAATATATTTATTTTAATACTTTACCAATTTATTCCCAATCCCAATTACCAATTGACATTTAAATAATGCAAAGAATGGTAGTTTCCCTACAATAAATTAGTTTTTTTATGTTTAGTAGGTCTTATTCTGGTTGAGTCCCATCAATAGAACTTTAATGCAAAATAACACACATGTCAAACTTTATATGATATTTTCATCATTTAGATAAATGTATAAATACATTTTTAAATCCACACTAATATTATAAAATGCATGTTTACTGTCTTACACTTTCACAGCTAAATCTCAATTGATTTTAATAAAATTTGGCATGAAGATAATTGCAGATCCCGGATCATACACAGGCTAACTTTTTTTTCAAAAATATACCTATAAGATGCTAAAATAGTGAATGAAAGATTTTATTAAAAACTAATATAGTTTTTTTATGAACAGTGTGTTATAATATTCACAGGCAAAGCTTGCAGGTCAGCTAGTTATTTATTTCATTGATATTTAACAATTTTAGAGACTGTACCCTAACTTATTAGCCTGTCACCCTGCTGCAGGATGGGGAATTTTATATATTTATGTCTAATTGCATATTATTCAAAGCAGAAATAACTTGTGCTAGTAATATTGGCTGTACAACTTTTTGATCTCTGTGGGTCTCTGATATGCATATGAGCCATGTGCATTAACATAATTGCTGTAAAACCTGCCAATGTGTAAATAGGAAGTTATGGGCAAATTTTCAAAACTTTGGTATTGTATAAACAATTTAGAAAAAACCTATATTAACCCTTTTATATACTTAAACTTAACTTTAGACTTCTGGGTATTTATTTTCATAACAGGTACCAAATCCTTGCACAAACTATAAAATAAATCCTTGAATAACCTTAAAGGTGTAGTTATGAATTGAAATGAAGTAGTTTTGTGGAAAAAAAAGAGATTTTTATGTTCATAGCTAAGTATCCATATTTATTTACAAATTCTCTTTTGTACAATTGAAAAGGGTCGTCCATCTCTTTAATTCGACGCCGTCGGTTTCTTTTTCTCTCGAAAAATTGATATTCGTCACATATCTACAAAAACAAAACAGATATATTTCACCCGCTTCACAACTTCTTAAAAACAAACTTTCAAGTGGGTTTCACACATTAAAACATTATCACAAGTAAGTATGCACTTTAAATTCCAAAATTTAATTTACGATCAAAGTCGATAGTGCTAGCAAACAGTTTATTTTGGTTTATTTAAAGACCTCTACAGCAAAACAATTCAATAAAAGCTGGTCAAGAGTAACTTTTTAAGGATTGGTTTATCTGGCATTAGAAAAATTGTAAAAACGCAATACTGCTGTCAAATAAAGTGTCATGGTACGGATAGTCTATATGAAAAAAAAGGTGAACGGTTTTCATAGACGTCAAGTAGCAGGCCTGCTATTGGCCTGTTAATAAGGTGTCATGGTACGAAAAAGCAAGGCAGTTCAAATTCTGTCCTGCTTTAAGAGCTCGTAGTTACCCACCAGATTTAATACAGATTTTAGCAGTTTCAACTACAGATAAGAGGTTCAATGCATCTGGCAACACTGCTGTTGACTACTGTCAAGTGTCAGTTGGGAACAATGACCTCTAAATAGTTGGGAATTGGAATATTTTTGTTGTTTACTTTTGTCTTGATAGGAATCTCCCTGGAGTGATAGTGTTCTGTGATAGGAATAAGAAAAAGGGGCTGAAGAATTCCAAACTATTTGTTTAAAAATAAGTATACCCCGAAATATAATTTGCATTGCAATTAAGTACAATAATTAAAATCCAGAATTAATGAAAATGTTATGGTTTTAACACCATCACAAGAATCGAAGTAATCACGAGATAAATAGTAAGTCTAATTTTATATACAGATACCAATAAGTTTACACTTCATATCAAATCCCTTAGGTACTTTAGGTAGATTTTTATCTACTACGGAGTATCAAATATTAAAATCCATAATAAATAAATTACATTTTCTTTGATCCATATCAATTAAGTCACCCACTTCCTATAATCCGGAGTAGTCTAAAACTAAAATGAATAATTTATGTGAAATAAAGTTTGTTTTTGTATTGAGTCATAAAAAGTAATATAATGATTACTTTAATGTACACTTAATGAAAAATACACATGAAAAAGAATAACAAAAATTGCACAAAAGGTTTACTTAACAAAATCTACAACTTAACTACAAAGTCTTCATCTTGAGTCTGAAAATTACTATCAACACTGTCCTTCAAATGTTTTCCAAGGCACCAATGCTTAGAGTTGTCTGTTTAAGTAACCCAGTGGAGATTGACACACAATGTCAGCAGACATACAATTATTATTGTATATGTACCATAATCTCATGAATTTTTTAATCCTAAATCCTAAGCATACAATTGTGACAAAAATACAATAATTGTGAATAATAGCAATTTTCTATATAATTTTCTTTAAAAAATAATTATTATGTAAGTAAATGTTCGGGTAACAGTTTAGAAACGTGCCACATCGATAGGGGATAGGGGAAGGGGAGGATGGGTGTTTAACCCCCCTTAAATCCCCCGCCGGAAACACATAGTTTTTTAATGAATTTTTTAACTGCCATACAAAATGTCCCAAAAATTTTAAATTATGCCACTAAATTGGAGAAAAAAGAAGACAGAAGAGAGAAATAATCATAGTCACCCTCCCCCCACCCCCTTGGCCGAAGAAGACATTTTTATTACATTATTTTATTTTTTTAATGTTGAAGTTAGGTTCTTCTGAATTTTCTGTAACATACATTACAAAAGTTGAAGGGATTCAACAATCTACACTTTAAAAAATCAAGTGAAAAGACAGACAAACAAACACACACTTTCCCATCTATAATATTAGTATGGATATCATTGAATTTATTTTTATATCATAAGATTGCAAACAAGCAGATGGGTCTTCTGATGGAAAGAATCAACCATTGCCTATAGATATTGCATAACACCAAAGATGTTAATGGTGCGTTGCTATCTTATGGCGAGGTCTAATGCCACATACATAAGTTAACTGGTTACCTTACCCTCCAAATCGGAACATGACAATGACAAGCACTGACGCTATTATTTATTTATTTATTCTTTTATAGTAGAAGGGGCAAATGAGCAAATGGTGCACCTGATGGTAAGTGATCACCGCCGCCCATAGACATCCGCAATACCGGGGGTATTGCAGCTGCATTGCTGGCCTTTTAAGAATGAATAAGCTCGCTTCTTGAAGGTCCCAAGTAATAAGTAAGGCAGGAATAGGTAAGGCGGTGGTACCAGACCCAGGTGTAGCAACGATGGTATCGACTCGCTTAGCCAATCATTCAATTTTTACGACCTGCCTGGCAAAACGGCAGTTGGACTATTCTACAAAGGAGCCCGGGACTAACACGGGGTGAAAAACTTTTTATAATAAAATTACGTTTCATGTTTTAAACACTATTTTTTGTGGATGTCTGTTTGGGTGAAGGCCTCCTCCAAATCTTTCCCTTCATCTCTTTTCCTCCCCTTATCTACCTAAAGTATTTTTTCAGTTTTCTGAGAAACACAAAGTTGCCCAGGATTGGAAAGTGCCCGGTTGGCGATAGGCTTGCCACCTATCACATTTGTGGGACCAAGTATCTTCGGCTAATCGTGGGTGCACTTGTTGTACCTCTGCTCGCCCCTTCGGGGATATGGGCGTGAAGATACGTTTTTTAAGAATTTTTAAAATTAGATAATTAGTTTTGAGTTTATCCATTTCAACCATTTGTACAAATTACTAATAATCAATTTCCCTTTAAAATATACTAGTTGTTACTCGCGACTCCATTTGTACGACCCAGTCATTACATTCTATTGCTCAGTTAAGTAAAAAAGTAGCCTATGTCACTTTAAGATCGATCCAGTTGTTTTGAGTAGGAGTGTCTTGATAATTTCACACCCCGGTTTATGGTAAGCAGACAGATGTTGGTCATACGAATTTATGATATAATCTATAAGTTGATAACTTGGTCAGGTGTTTAAAATTTATGCCTAAGAATACCTTTAGCAAAGATATTTTAATTAATTTGTATTTTCTCTATGCCTTTAGAGAGTAAGCGTGAGTTTAATTCATGATAAGAACACACATTTGAGTGATGTTAATATAACTTTGTATTTTCTATATATGATCTTCATCTTGAGAGGGAAAAATATGATTTTTGATGAGGCAGTCTAAACGCCTTCAAGGATTACAATTGAGTCGCACTCCAAAATTTTTTTAGCAAAGGAATCAATGACATGATGATAATATGGTGATAGTGCATAGATAATAATGATAACATACTTTGATTGATTAAATAAACCTAAATTTTTTGTAATCTATATATATAATAAAACTGTATGAGGTCGAATTCTGTACATTGAAGATATTGTAAAAATATTTTTAGAAGGCACTCTTTAATCGACACTGAAGTGAAAAATGTATTTTTTTTTTAATTTTTGTCTATCTGTCTGTATCAAGGCCGCTCATCGCACCCAATCTGCTGAACAAATTCAAATGAAATTTAGCAAGATTAGAATTCATACTCCAAAGAAGATTATAGGCATTGATATAAAATACCCAAGATACACAGTTCCGAAAAAAACTGACATTCAAAACTGTCGCTAATTAAGTCTAAAAAGTTTATAGTTGTGGCACAAACGTGTTTTTCCATATTCAACCTTAAGCGCAAGATTTAAAGTTGTTTTAAAAAAGCAATGTACAAAAAGCAATAAAATTTTTGACTTAAGTTAACCGGTAGGACACAGTATCAGTGGAGTCGAATATAAATATTTTTATGCATTGACTTAGGTAGTATTTTATGGGTTTGTAAATTTTACATAAAAAAATCTGACCGAAAATCTGTTTTGCGTAGAACATTTATATATCGATAAAGCAAATAATGACCATTAAAATAATTTATTTATATTTCAAACATTGTAGGTTATTGGTTCTATTACACAGAACCTAAACATATCGGCAAACTGTGGGTGTATAACCATGTAGTATTTGACGTTTGATATTAATATATTTAGTTTGCGTAGTCTAATAGATTTAGAATATATTGAAATAGGAAATTTACTGCAATGGTGACTATGACTACGTTATTAAGTTCATAGATTCTTACATTTTTCTTCAGACTTATTATATTATGTATCGACAACATAGTAGGAAACGAATTAATTTCCTAGAACTAACTATAGCTTTTCGTTCGTCGGTTATTTTTTGCAGTATTATGTTAACGAACATTTATTTAGTTATAGTATATGCAGGCGTACGAGCGAATATTACCCATAGACATTTGCAATACGAAAGGTTAGTTGCCGGCTTTTGAAAATTTTATTGACTCTCCTGTTAAAAATTCCAATATCAAGGCTGGTCAGAAAAACTGAGTGAGGTAAGCTGATCCAGAGTTTGTCTGTTTGTATAAAGAAGGTACAAGCAAATTAAACTGGATGTAATCTCTCACTACGGCGTAATCCAAATTCGGCAAAAGAGTACGGCAAAAATAATGACTTACCTACGTATTTCTGTGTTTTCCAAAATACAACCTCTTAGAGGGTAAAATAGGGGATGAATGTTTTATATAATTTCACAAGTAAAACGCTTAGGGCTAGAAACTTAAAATTTCGCAAATGTATTCTTATGATGTAGGTATCCACTAAGGAATGATTTTTCAAAATTCAATTCCGATGGGCATTAAATAGGGTATAAAATTTGTATGAAAATTTTTATTCCTTGGACTTTCTTGGACGGTTTTCAACAATATTTAAATCAAAATTACACTGTTATAAATTATTTCGTATTTTAAATAACTTTCAGGCTAATATACCGATATATTTTATAATCTTATCACCTAGCTCCTCTGCTTTAAATACTGCGTCAAATACTGCAAATCTGATTAAAATCGGTTGTTTCGTTTGGGATTTATCAATAACGGAAAATTCTGAAAAAAGCTTTTTTTACATGTTTTCAACATTTTTAACATAATAAAACAATTTAGAGCTAAAAAATTGCGCTGAATGTTATTCGAAAGATCAAACTCGTTAATCATTTTGAAATAATATACATCTTTTCAAATATTGAACAAAGTATCATTTAAAAAAAACTTTGGATTTTTGAACTTTTCGGACTCAAAAGTGCTTAGGCATAGTTTTTTTCTTTGAGCTTAAAATACCTCATTTTAGCGGCAAGTTTCAGGTCAACCAGCTTACAGACTTTTTTAATATAGATACATTAGTTGGTTACATAGGTGTGTTATATACATAGCAATCGTAGTAGATAGGTATATTTAGTTTGGAGTATAGTTTAGTACATATAATATTATTGCCAAAGGTAATTTTAGTTTAGATATTTCCTGTTAATTATCAATTTCTTTTATAATTATTAGGTTAGTTTGTTCGAGAGGTGTGTTACCAATTCTTTCTTTATCAATTTCTTTTATAATTATTAGGTTAGTTTGTTCGAGAGGTGTGTTACCAATAGGTATTTTTAAATTAAGATATAGTTAGTTATGATATTAGGTATAGAAAATTTAGAAGTTATAGGAAGTTCAGGTCGTAACTTTTTTACTTAAATTTTAATAACAAAAATGTCGTATATAAATAATTAAGATGGATATGTAAATATTATTTTTTTAAAGTAATAGCGGCCCACCCGCCCACTGAGATTTTTAATAAAATAAAAAAAGGTTAAATAAGTTCTAAAGTAAATATGTGCGAGCAAAGCCGCGGGTAACAACTAGTATGCAAATAAAACAACTCGTATATATAAACAGTCACTTAAAATTTATACGAGACTAGCTGCAGACCTCTGCATTAGGATAAGAGAATTCTTTGTGCTATTCCAGGTCATCTTATATCCGAGTCCAAATCCAAATTGGTACAGCCATTTTTTACGTGAGTGATTATCAAACATCCAAACATACAAACTTTAATATTTATAATATGTATACTATAAGATATCCGCAATCAAAAACAACATTTTTTTTAAATTAAATTATTAAATTAAAAAACATTCTTAACGCAACCTGTTCCTACCACTTAAGAAAGCTTTATCAACAACACTTGTAAACAACAAAATTCGATGCTACTTATGATTTCCTATTGTTATATTAAAAGTTTCGTAATATATCTCCAAGGTTTCATATTCCAAATAATTGTGATTCTTACGATGAATCACAATTATATATTGTTATTTTATATTCGTACAAGTAGAATAAAAAGAATCACCTAACTTGGTCCTCAAAATAAGTAATCAATATAATCAAACATTTTAAAGTCGTCAAATTAATGTCCTCTTCTCTTTTGGCAGTTGGTTAACAACTATAAAAGGTATTCAAAATTATTAATGAAAAAAAAATAATCTTCTTAATATAAAAAATAACTTATTAATGAAAAAGAATCGACTCCACTAATAATAACAGGATCAATTTGTATTATTCAACTAAATTAAAAGGAGGTTGTAATGTCCTTTTACTGAAAAAGTGACCACTGAAGTTTTGTCGTATTATATTTGGAGGGTCGAGTAAATTTTTAAGACAAATAAAATAAAAAACATACATTACACCCTATATTTAGTCACATAAACAACAAAAATATATTGATAAACTCTTATCCTTACCGAAAATACAATATCTTATATTTTTTTAACGTTCATGATGTTGTATTTTACAATTTATCACAGAACAATTCTGTATTTTTGACGTGCGGGCAATGACGTGAGTGACAGGATTCTATTTGAAGTGAGTGCACAATTTTAAATTGTGCACTCATTCTTAGAGGACGTTTTTGAGACACTGATTGTGTATCTTGGGTTTTTATATATCAATGGTTATAGGATACTTTTTATCCCAAAATTCAGTACGGTTCCCGTGGGACAGGGCGTCTATGCATATAATAAAACTGTAAGAGGTCGAATTCTGTACATTGAAGATGTATAAAATTTTTTTGGAAGGCACTCTTTAATCGATACTGAAGCGAAAAGAGGTTTTTTTTTTTAAATTTCAGTCTGTCTTTCGGTCTGTTTGTATCACAGCCGCACATCACGCCGAATATACTGAACGGATTCATATGAAATTAAGCATGATTAGAGTTTATACTCCGAAAAAGGGTATAGGATACTTTTTATCTAAAAATTCAGTTCGGTTGCCGTGGGATAGGGCTTGAAAGTCAAAATGCATATTTAGCTTTAATTCATTAACCTGAAATCCGAAACTCTTCATTATTTTTTTTTCAAAGAAGGCACTATAAAGATTGTCCCTTAAAAATTTTAAGGTCATGAATTTTGTAATTCAAAAGTTATAGACATTACAAGTTTTAAAGGTTCCGGGTGGAAAACCAGTTAAACATGACTCCCGGAATGTATAGAAACCTTTGAACGTACGGCTCATTATAAGTTAGCATGAGCATTTCACAGTGTTTAAAAAATATATCCGGGAGAATCAGTTCTAGAATAAACCCCTTTTTAGTAAATGTTATAACTGCAATTTTCCTGGCTTCAAAAACCGTATGACCTAAGCCTAAAATCTAGGGCCTCTAATAGGAGGCCGAGAACATTTATCTATATCTATACATATAATAAAATCGTAGGAAATTCAAAACTGTACATTGAACATTTTTTTAAAAGAATACGTGGGGCGTGATCTACAATCGATATTGAAGCCAAAAATATAGCTTTTAGAATTTTTGTCTGTTTGTCTGTTTATCTGTTTGTCTGTATGTATGTCCGGGATAACATCAAAAAGTACTGTATGGATTTACTTCAAATTTTGTATGAATATTACTAATAGGTCGGGTCAACATATAGGCTACATATTATCACGCTATCACCTACGGGGGAGGTGCTGTGCGGAGTAAACGAAGTCCGCGCGGACGAAGTCGTGGGCAACAGCTTGTAATACTATAAAGATGGGTTGTTGTATAATTAGTAGGTACGCTACAAATATGACTTATTAAAACTCCTATTGCGCTATAGTTAGTATAGGTGGTAACTTATCATGTTACTGTGATATTTCATTGTTTATTTTTATGAGTAAGTGTCAAAAATATTAAGTAAGCACATGTAAATAACGATTAACAACCACCTACACTACGAAGGTATGTTTTGGAATTAGCATGTACATAACTATTATTATTATACATTTTTACAATCTATATTATTTAATATTATAAATGCGAAAGTTTGGATGTTTGGATGGATGTTTGTTACTCAATCACGCAAAACCTACAGAACAGATTTGAATGAAATTTGGCACACAGGTAGATAATGACCTGCATTAGCACATAGGCTACTTTTTATCCCGGAAAAATTAGGTGATCCCGCGGGATTCAAGAAAAACTCATAATGCAGCGGGCTGCACGCTGCAGCTAGTAGGTTATAATCTTTTGTATGCATATTAAAGTTCTTCTTTTAAATTAGTCTGTTTATTATCAATTATCTTCTCTGTTAAAGAAAATTCCTTTTTATTAAGGCGCTGTATATTGCTATTTTGTCTTTTTACCAAAGAAAAATAGTTTATTTGCAAGAATGTAAGTGTAAAAAGTTAAGCCGTACAGTTAGCAACATTTCCATGACATATGAACCTACATATATATTATATACTAGTTGCCGCATTAAGCTCATCACACATGGCTAAGATACTATAATATTTGATCTTAAGATGCCTTAATATAATATATCTTAAAGCAAATTTCAGAAATCGTTCACCATACAAATTGTATGAACCATCACACACGACTAAGATAATATATATTTTACCTTTAGTATCTTAAGATACCGAACGACGTAGAAACATATATTTCATACGAAGAAATATATATTTCATATCTTAAGATATGAGCTTAAGATACGAAATATATATTTCTTCGTATCTTAATAAAAATACAGGTGTTTTTATTTTGGGATATACGCGGTTGCAGTGCCTCATAATCTATAATCTATATTATCTATCTATATTAATATTATAAATGCGAAAGTTGGGATGTTTGGATGGATGGATGTTGGTTACTCAATCACGCAAAAACTACTGAACGGATTTGAATGTGATTTGGCAAATAGGTAGACGATGACCTGGAATAGCACATAGGCAACGTTTTATCCCGAAAAATTAGGTAATCCCGCGGGATTCACCAAAAACTTTTATAATGCAGCGTGCTGCACGGTGCAGCTAGTTCCTATAATATAATAGTTACTATGCGTTCCAACTGAGAATAGGATCGCGCTTGTTATTAACTTCATATCACAAGTGTGAAATTAGTAATGTCAGCAAAAAATATTTGTTCAAAAAATATTGCTGATTTATTAAAGAACAAATAACTTTTTAATAATATCATTTTCATCAATAATAAAAAAATATTAAAAAATTAGCTGTTCATATATAAAACAGTAAAATATATCAGTCTAGCCATTCATCTATATACATATTATATGTATATATAAGCCGTGTTAGTTATTTTACACCTTATTTTAATTCATGGTAACATGGTTTGATGGGAATCTAAATAAAAAATATACCAATGAGAATGAAAATTATTTGTTTTAAAGTATTTCTTTGTTATAATGTTTTTGCACACCTTACTCATAATGTCAGCAAAAAAACATTGAATATTGCTGCTTTATTAAAGAACATATAACGTTTTAATATTTTCATCGATAAAAAAAATTGTAAAAAACATCAATATATATAAAAAAGTCGCGATAATTACACCACTTATAAGTCAAGATGGATATTTTATATTATTCTATATCAGAATCGTTGTCTGAGGAGCTGTCTAACAAATCAAAAAGTAAGGCCGTATCACTCATGGTTAATCAACCTGTATATAGAACTCCAACGACGCAGACTAATATTATCGTATCTTAGCCGTGTGTGATACGTTAAGATACTGTAATATTTTATATTAGGGCATCTTAAAATCAAATATTATAGTATCTTAACCGTGTGTGATAAGCTTTATATGTAAAAGTTTATGAAGAATCTCGCAGGAACAACTCATTTTTCCGGGATAAAAGTAGCCTATGTGGTATTCCAGGTCATCATCTACGTGTGTGCCAAATTTCATTCAAATCCATTCGTAGTTTTTGCAAGATTGAGTAACAAACGTCCATCCATACATCCAAACTTTCGCATTTATGATATTAATATAGATTTAATAGAAATAAGGGGCTACACAGGTTTTTATATCGGTAACTTTTTTCTACAATGTGCTAATAGCTTCGGGAATTTATTATAGTATTTAAAATATATTTTTAATTTTCTACCGACTTCCCAAAAAATTCGTTCCCGAAAGAAGATTATCAATTTGGCTGTATGGTCCTTTTTATTTTTGTTATATTTGTTGCCTCAGAACCCGGTCATTTATGACCCGATTTATAAAATTATTATTTGTTTAGGAAGGTATACTTCCTGTATGGTGCCATTTTAATTGTGTGAAGATCTGATGCAGGGTTCCGGAGATAAAGGAAATAGAAAGTCGGTTGCTGCAGTTTTACTGTGTGATAAAGATATATTCAAAAAACGAATACGTGACTGTTTACACAGGAAACAAAGATTTAAAATGCAATTTAAGTAAATCTATATATATATATATATATATATATATATGTATATATATATATATATATATATATATATATATATATATATATATATATATATATATATATATATAAATCAATTGCTGTTCTTCAAATGTGCTGAATTAATTGTTAAAGTCCAGGGAAGGTTTAAAAGGTGAGAAAATATAGAAAAATAAGAGTAGTTAAAAAGGCAGAACAACGTTTGCCTGGTCAGCTAGTGTTTTATAAAATAGCGAATAATGCTAGTTTCAAAGGTGTACCTTGACTGCCCCGTTGATTGAGTGGTTAGCGACCCTGACTACGCAATCGACGGGGCTCGGGCTCGATTACCGACGGTGACGAGCATTTGTGTGACAAGCATAAATTATTGTATTTCTGCATTTGGGTGTTTATTAAATATATTTCTTTGGGGTTAGATCAAGTGTAATTTATCCCGTGAATAATTGTTTGTTTTGTTTGTTTATTGTTTGTACCTTAAACATTCTAAGATCGTCACCTATAAATTAAAAATAAAGACACGACTGTCTCTTTATAGGAGGTTTTACTTTTAAAATGCACATTTTAAAACACTGCCGTATAGAACGATATGTATAGATATTTTCGACACCTATTATTTATTTTATAACACTTGTTCTACATATATTATGTAGGTTCAATGGGTTTACCTGTTTTTTAACTTCCCACTACGTATGCAGTTAAGGAGTTTACTGATTTTGCCCCGATTTTCGAAAATCAAGTTTTCATCAGATCTCCACGTTTTGACGTCCTAGGTACCTTTTTCCGACTATTTTCAAGATGGTGTACGTATGTCTCTGTGTGTGAATTTGTGTATGTAAATATCTCATAACTTATGTTAGTGTGTTATATCCGGCTTTTACTCTATATCGACGATATGTAAATCTACTTACGGGCGAAGCGGTCTGAGTCAGATAGTAAATTATACGCGCGTTTTGACGCGAACGAAATTACGGCCGTACCTATATTAAAGTATGTAATTAAATTTGCAAGTATTATTTTAAAATATTTTGTTACTTTTTATGACCATTGTATTAATGGATCAAAACTACAGAAAGCGGAAAATCCAAACTTAGCAAAAAGTTGACTGTAATTGTTAGTTGGTCATTTGATGGTTGTTGAGAAAAAAATGTAAGTATTCAATTGTACATTGAGTACCTACTTCTAATAATGATGACATAGCTATATTTAACACAATACACATTTATGATTGATTTTAATAAATTGTATAAGCTCTAACACACCATAGCAATAGCATGCAAAAAATCTTAGCGGTCTAATATACCGATTGATTAAAAAATCTAATCGGCTGTTCTTCCTAATAAACTGCGTCAAATATCTGCCGCAAATTGGATCAAAATAGGTCGATTAATTTGGGATTTATCAATATCGAAATTAAAAAAAAATATGTTTTTTGATATTACATTAGATTATGTAGCTAAGACAAAAATTTTAGACATCAAACATTGCGCTGAATGCCATTCGAAAAATCAAAATCGATAATCGTTTCCGAAACACAAGGGTGGATCGAAAAGTATTCAGCCTAACCAATAAAATAAACACATACTAAATCAGGTATATTTTTATTTTTCTACATAATTGTCTGGCCTCTACAATTGTCTGGCGTATCCCAAGTGCCAAATTTTTATCTACAAACTTATGAATAAAACTTAATAACAGATTAAATTTTTGGATTGTAAAATGTGTATAACTAATTTATTTACTTAACTAATTGTTTCTAACAAAAATGTATACTCTTCTTCTTTTTTCTTGTTTCTAAAAAAAACTTATGCATGTGGCATTACACCTCGCCACAAGAAGCAACGCACCATTAACACTTTTGGTGTTTATGGCCAACTAACAGCCAATGCCTCTCCCTTGGACTCAACTGCCTGCGCCCAGCGATGTGTAAGGTATACTAGACGACCACCAGCTGATCGACCGCGACGGAAACCGTACTGGCGGTCACTAATCAGCTAGTGCTCCTCTAAATACTTCAAAAGCTGGCAGTTAATTATCTTCTCCATGATTTTGGAGAACAAGGAGGTAATGGCTATCGGTCGATAGTTTGACGGATTCGAGCGATCACCTTTTTAAGGTACAGGGTGCACTAAGACGATTCTGTCTTCCACGATTTCGGTACTACGCCAAGTGAGTAGGAGAGTGGAACAGACGCTTCAATACCGGAGCACATATTTTAAGTACTATCGGAGAGACGCCATCTGACCCAGATGACTTATAGATGTTCAGGGAAAACAGTGCTTCGCGCATTGATGACTGATGGAATTTTATTTCAGGCATATTGCTATCACACTGCGGGATGGTAGGCGGTGTGTTTCCCTGTTCATCTAGAGTCGAGTTAGTCGCAAAGAATGAGGCCAGGAGATCGGCCTTTTTCTTCGCGGTTTGGGCCAGAGAATCATCTTCTCTGTGTCTCTGTGCAGGGCATGGAAGGGACGGTTGACAAAAAATCCCTGAGGCAGCCTTGGCGAGAGGCCAAAACGCACGGGTGCCCGAAAGAAGGCGACCTAATCTCTTACTAATCCTGCCAATGTGCTCCGATTTTGTCTTGACGATGACTCTTTTGAAAGACCTTGAGGCGTTATTATACTCCTTTCTTAAGGCGCTGGTTTTTTCATCACATGATGCCGATGCAGCAGCCCCGGCCCTATCAATATCTTTGCGGCAGGTGTCCTTTGAAGAACGGAATCTGCAGCTAATTGCAAATGCTCGACGAGCCGGTCGACTTCGGTATTCTCGCTATGGGACCTGTATAGGCACGCGTAGATGCGGGGGTGGTCGTCGCAGTCTACGCGTTACCATAAGATGGATAGGCCCGACCTTCAAGACTGCCGAGGCGCCGGTAGCAGATATCTTCTCTGGCGTATACGTACAAACCAGCCCGCGGTACAAAGTAATGTTCCAATTTGTACCCCGGGCAGGCGAGGTAGGAAGTATCCGCCGGAGAAGATATCTGAGCCTTGGTCAAAAAAAGTAAGGCCGGCTTAGCCGTCTCGAGGTATGATTATCCGTTACATTCCGATTTCCGTTTACGATTATCAATCACAGAGGGACAGCACTTACAGTGTTGCGCTGGCGTCGAAATGGGTTCCTCCCCCCGCATAAGGGTATATAAACGAACCGTGCCGTTCACGCGTTCTTGCGTTCTTTTTCGCATATTCAACCACAAATTATAAAGTATTATGTACTAGTACAGATAGGACAGCTAATCGTCGTAGTGAGTTTGGAGGGCAAGCTTTTTTCCGCTTGGTGGCGCCTATGAGCCAACGCGCTGTCAAATCGCGCTTGGGTTGATAAAATCAAGTTAAATGTTTTATTCCATCAAGTAATTTTTAAAATATGTAACTAAAATTGATTTACATTTCATTTATTTTGTTGTTTGTATATACACTGGTCATCAAAAAAATCGGCCCACCTGCATTTTCACCGCAAATTATGCGTTTTCATTGGCAAAAGAAAACATATTGTTTAATAACTAAAATGATTTACTAATCATGTTTATTTACACTAATTTAAGTACTTTAAACCTTCAAATTATAAAAAAAATCAATTTAATTAGGATTTGAAGTCAAAATCATTAATTTCACATTTTTTTAGTTAAAATTTCAAACTCACTTATTTTTTTAATCATTAAAGTTATCGTCACCATTTTTTCATCTTAATATTGGGTATTTCCTCCTCTTGCTCGAATAACGGCTTGCATTCGCCGTTTTAAAGATTTAATCAAGGTTTTAATGGTCTCTTGAGGAATTCGTTCCCATTCTTCCTTGATGGCGGTTTCCAGGTCTCCCAATGTGGTAGGGGCTGGATTCCGTGCTCTTACCTTTTGTTTTAAGGTGTCCCACATGTGCTCTATCGGGTTTAGATCAGGGCTTCGGGCGGGCCACTGCATAGCACGAATGCCGACCTCTTCTAAATACTGGGTGACATTGCGCGCTATGTGTGGCCGTGCATTATCATGCATAAGTTGAAAGTTTTCCCCGATGTAGCCAGCATAAGGCACCACATGGTCTTCTAAAACCTCCGTAATGTATCGTGCAGCAGTTAAAGCACCTCTACTTATGAAAACCAGCTCCGTTCGTCCAGTTAAAGATATCCCGCCCCAAAACATTACAGAGCCCCCACCGTAACTGACTGTTTCTCTTATGCAACACTGGGCATAACGTTCACCCGGTCGTCGCATTACATTACGACGTCCGTCAGAACCGTATAAAGTCATTCGACTCTCATCACTAAAAAGAACTGACTCCCATTGACCTATAGTCCAGTTAATGTGATTTTGCGCAAATTGAAGTCTTGATTGACGATGAGCTGTGGTCAAAAGTGGTCCCGTTGCTGGTTTATGTGGTCTTAAATTCTGCTCTCGAAGTCTCCTTCTAACAGTACTGTCACTTATAGCCACACCCCGATCTTCACGTAAGCGTTGTTGGAGATCGACGCCAGAAAGGTGTCGATTTCTTAAAGCCGATACCACTAAAAAGCGATCGTCCCTTTGAGTTGTCACCCTGTGTCTGCCAGATCCAGATCTTCTTCGATACTGCCCAGTCTCTAGAAACCTTTGGTAAACTCGTCGAACTGCAGAACGGCTGAGATTCAATCTTCTAGCCACGACACGTTGACTTAAGCCCTGTTGCAGTAGAGCCACAACTTGCGCTGCCTCCGCTTCAGTAGTATCCATTATTTTCAGGCAAAATTAATCAAAACTACAGCTTCAGTAAATAAACTTAACGTAAATAACAAGATATCCCGAGAAAAGTTTGTTTCGGACTGGAAACACGAGCTTAATTTGTACCGACGTAAACCGTCAAATCAGCAATTAGCAGTATTTTTGAACAAAAAATAATCAAGTACCGTTAAGTGCCATAGGATTTATGACAAACAGAGTGTCAAACATCTTATCCGACCCTCAAGACAAAAAACAACTGTGAGAAATGGCTTATCTACGAAATAATTGAGAAATAACGAACAAAAACAGGGTGGGCCGATTTTTTTGATGACCAGTGTAGTTCACAATCTATTTTAATTAAACGATAAAATATTTTACTTTTGAATGAAATACACTACTAATATTTTATTTAGGGGTGACAATAATTAAAAATTGGTTTTTGGCCCAAAGGAAATAAGACTTTCTTATTGTTTCTTCTTGACATAAAATATTCTTATTTCCAACTATTCTAAATTACTAACGCTTAAAAATAATTTTATTTTCTAATAGTGTTATCCTTTATTACAAATCATGTATTATTAAAAATGTGTTATCTGTTAGATCTACAGAAATCCTCTAGTAAATTGTTAATCGTATACCAATTACATTACTGTCTTTCATATATTTTATGCACCTATATTGTATTCACATTGAGATGTGCGTAAATGTTGATATTTTTGTAGTAATATATTTTGCGAATAGCGTTGCTTCAATAAACACTGATGAACATATTATTATATCATTATCTGCGGTGTGACACGGATCACGTTTGTAATACTAAGTTGAGAGAAAAAGAGAGGATGTGATTGGAAGACGGAATCGGTGTGATAATGAGAAAAGACATGCTTCATTGGTTAGGACATGGTGAAAGAATGACAGATAAACGATAAAAAAAAACAGATATAAAATGCGAATGTGAATGAATTTAAGCATCAGGGAAGACCAAAGCAGGAGCACCATGATCCAATTGGTGGGTTGCTATCCAAAGGTAGTGTTAAGCGTTTCCGAAACCGACGTATTTACATGAAGAGAGTTAAGAATATGGAGAAAGCAGGGCAAGTCTGTCTGGATCGTGATATAGGACACTCCAATCTCTCTGACTACCACGTACAGTGTATTTGTGTGTATAACATCTAACTTTGACTTTAACAGTTTCCTCATTTAGTATTTCAGGCGATGTATAAACTTTAAAGCTATCTTCATAACGAAAATTTATCCATCTGAAGTATAATCTCAAACAATTACAAGGAGGTGGTTTGGTATCCGAAACACTACCTTACCTGATTCTGCCTTAATAGTGTGGGAGATTTTTAGATTAGCGTTATCTTATGCATGCGGAAGTACATCCTACAAGTCGGATAATCAGGCTCCATTAACATATTTGTCTATAAGCAATGGTTGCTTCTATCAGATGTCCATCTGATTCATCTTTCTGCTTGTTTGCTATCTAATTTGGTATTAAAATGGTTATCCATATATCATATCGCAAACATAAGCAATCAACACGATTGCTAAAGAGTCAGTCGCCAGTGCCAGATTTTTTTAATATATAAGGGTTTAATTGCAAAGATAATTAACTACCTCCTTTAGAACAGTCACTCTCGTATCGGTCTGTACAGTCATGTTAAAGCTTGCTATATGAACGCTGTTTAGATCATCTACTTAAGATGTAAAGGCCTGAATGATGATAGAACAATGCAGTGAATTAACGCAAGTTGCATTACTTTATGCCACATTGGTGACAACGCTATATAAATATTATGTTTTGAGAACCATCTGTTTTTTAATTATTGGAACGAAGTTCCTTACGGCAGGCTTGGAGGGGATAGGGATTTAGCTGCGCGACCGAACTGAAAAAAATGTGATAGTAAAACCGTAAGAAAAATGCGTGGAATAAAAGCGTTAAATGAGACGTGCGCAGGCGCGACAGTCGCGTACACAAGCGAGTAGTGCCGTTTAGCCGAAGGATGTTCGTTCCTACCTGGTGTCCCGCGACACCACATCATTTTTTTTTATTTAATTATATAAATAGATATAAAAAAGTCACTATCAACTGTCGCTGAGTGATGCCTGATGAACCATCGCAAATCGAGATAACAATCTTTGAAGTTATTAGACAGTTAGTATTCATTGATTTGTATGAATGAAAATATACTTATTCTATCTGGATAGTTTTGCAATAAAATTTAGAACACTAGTCGATCTTTATTTGGATTACCATGTAGATTACTAAGTACTTTACGTGCAAAACAAAATATGCGATTTAATTCAACATGGGGCTTAAGAATTTATCGCTGTTTTTTAATTTTCGAAATAACTTTATAATTTTTCGAAATTTAAAAACATTTCAATGCCGCCATTTCACTTTATATGTCACGGTGACATTGTATAATTCCAACACTGCTTTCTAGGTCCAGCCTGAAATCGTCTGCGCCCGGGTGCTTCAAATTAAATGTTGTTGATTCTTATTATTTAACTTAAAATTCTGACTTAGAAGTTACGTTTGACACACCCAATAGCGCCACCAAGCGGAAATTGTGTGTGCCCTCCAAACTCTTAAAATTCTTAAAAATGTTCTAGCTGTCAACCCCGTGTATTCAACTTGGAGTCCTCGGCACGCTCGCTGGTTGACTGGTTGGTTCGATAAAGTACTATTAATTTCAATAATCATACCAATTTAATTCAGTTAAACTTTAGATCCACATTTTCTTATCAATAAAGTAAGATTGTAATGACTAGTGTCTGAAGTAAATTCTTTTAGTGTTTGTTAGAAATGGAAATTTCCAGAACGACCTAGATCAAGGTCAAAACTATAGCTATTTGTAATATCTCTGTACTGCATAATAAATAAATCTTTTTAATTTTTCTTGATCTTAGAAACTACTTCCCATGTGAACCCGACTCATTCCGCTAGTCGTGTGGTCATACGTGATGCTTCGGGGAAACACAGGGTTGATATTGTTCCCTGTGCTTTCCAGAGGCTGGTGGCGTTCTTCCTTTTCTACTCCGCGTGGCGAATGTGACCTCGGCTTCCATCATTGTGATATCAGTCAGACACGCCGACTAAGAAGACCACCCATTCTGCGAGCCCCAGCTAAGTTCCAGACCGTCCCTCAACGCGCCGTTGGCACTTATTACTCCATTTATCGTTTTTATATTACGAGACTCCGATATCCCCAATTTTTTCTCTTTACAAGCGAACAATTATTTAATATTTAAAGAAAATTTTATGAAGAAACCGAAATTATACAAAATATGTTTTACAAGTAACATTTTTATTTCTAAAATTCCTCGTGACCCGCGACAATGGCACCCAACGTGGGGTAGTCAAAGTAGTCATGATTATGATCTACCCTCTGGTTCCCGCTTATTGTTGAGTTTTGGGACACGTTATATATATACATATATGGCGATGATTATTTTGCAAGGGCACGATGACCGCACGTCTCCAATCTTTGAGTATCCTACAATACATAGAACCCAAAAGCGACTCATTTAAGATCCAAGAGAAGTCTGCTTGAACCGTGATGTACTAGGTTCTTTATGCCTACATATGTGTGGAGTTAGTGGGAAGATATATGTATGTGTCAAAAAACAGTTTTATGATACACACATACAAAATGATCACGAGTTTTATTAATAGAACCATGTAGTACGTTAAAAGCGATTGCCATGTTCCCACAGACACGGAGATGATGCTACAAATACAATATTAATTAGTTAATTACCAACGTTAGACAGCTTAGCAGTTAAATGAGTATATTAATTTCAATGATGCATTTATAATTAGGTATTTTTATTGTATACTGGCTGCGCCCTACAACCCGCTGCATCATAAAGGTTTTGGTGAATCCCGCGGGAACAACTTATCATGATTAATTTTTTTAACAAAATTGAAAAAATAAAACCTACATTAATAATATTATTTTTGCAACCGCAACTGAAATGTGTAAGCAAACGTTATATTAGAAATAAGCATTCATAATAAATAGTATGTACTAATTAAGATTTACAATGTGTCTATTCAAAATATTTAGAAAAAGGATAATCATTAGAAAAATGGAGCAAAGCGGTATGTCGCAGGTAATGATATTCTAATAGAATATATTTGTCGCAGGCATATTATCAAAGCCGTGATATTCACTAGTGATATTGTATATTGTATATATTCACTAGTGATATTGTAATTGAACGGTAGATTGTCAATCGATTTTATTTCTTACAATTTAACGGCTTGGTTTTAGTGGCATTTGTCGCCGTCAAATTGTAAATGGCGTTATATTATAATCCACCTTAGTAATATTATAATCAAACTGTTAACCTAACGTAACCAAATTTTAAACTATCTAGGTAAATTATAATCTTACAGTATTTACAATTTTACGTTGACAAAATCGATTCGAATGACAATCTATCGTTTAATTCTAATAATAATATCACTAGTGAAATTGTAATATCACGACTTTGACAATTTAGCTGCGACATATATACCAAATGGCTATTAAAATCAGCTAGTGTTAATGCAACTAGTTTTTTAGTAACAAATTTAAAGAAATAACACATTTAAAAAAACTAGGAAATGATAATACATTATTCTAATGTTGATCTTTGTATGTTGTACGTAAGTTTGTATTAATGAAAGACATTAAAATCAGTAGGTAAAAAGATTTTTTAGTTAATTCATTACCAACCTAACTAATTATTTCTCTTTGAAACCCATTAGTATATACTATATACATATAAAGCTATTTTCTTCAATTTTGTATTTAAGAAATTGAACATTAATTTAATTTCTATTCTGACATCAAAAATACCCAAAAGGATTTACTGAAATACTAAGCGGGCGAATGATAATGAGCGGCTACAAATATTGGAAACTTTAGGTTACTATAATTTACTAATTTAATAACTGGAGAACCGCTTTTTAACAGACGTTATATTAAGTACTCACTACTCAGGGCTTTTTTACAAAATACCTTGAGTGCTGTGTTTTAATGAGGTTTTTCAAATTTTTTCTTGTAATGATTAATATTAATGTATGTACATAATATTATGAACTTCGATGGTCTAAGTACTTCGGTGAGCCTGATTAGCTCGGTACATAAAGCGATTTTGGCGTTAATACTATAACATTATTTTTTAGTATTTTATAAATTACAACTAGGCGATATTGAATGAGGTAGTAATTTTCAATGGGAAACAATCCTGTGACACACTGAAGCTGTTAAAAAAATTGAGCGTTATAATCGTGGCATATTCATACATACAGACATCCGGACGTTCACGAAAAAATTTGTTATATATTATACTAGACAAATATTTTTTTAAAATATCAAATGTGTTTATAAAAGGGCTATTCTTCATATGTTTGTACTTATATTATTGTATTAGTGAAATATGATTACAAAAGATATAGTTAAGTCCAAAAGGTACTTGACCTTGACACATTAAGAGTAGAGCACTCCGCTTTTGCGGCGTGCAATATACCTAAGCATCGTATATGATGTCAAAAATCCAAACATTGTTGAAAACAAAACTATTTCAATTTTTGGAATGCTGTAACAGTAACGCGATGATCGATTTTGAATGACATTCTACAGTTTCTTGAGTTCTATAATTGTTGCATTGCTGGAACCGCGGTCCCACTTGCCGAACTGATTTAATTTTGATTTTTTTTTTCCAGCGACTCGGACCACGCATAAATTAATTAAAAAATCAATTGTTCAATCCAAAACTAGCGCAGTCAAACGAAAAAAATGTTTAACTTAAAATAAAAATAAAAATAACTCTTAGATTCATAAATATCATTTATTTATATAACTTCAATAATTTTGTTATTTTAAATATTTAAGAGGATGTCAAGGCCTAATTTGTTAAAATTGAGTTCTTTAAGAAAAACTATTTATTAGGTATTCCGAATACCGTACGAATACCGTATTCGTCATATTATGTCAAAGACCGTGGCCGGACCCGATTTTTTTTTTATTATCGATAGCGCTTGACCTCGATCTCGCCTGATGGTAAGCTAAGATGAGGCCTAAGATGGAACGCGCTTCCCTAGAAGGTGTTCACTCTCTTGAAGATCCCCAGATTGTACTTCCTGGCATTTGCGGTTAGAATAAAGAATGTTGAGTCGAACCGCTTTGTCCGGGTACGTGGAACGTCCACCATATAACGATGCCTAGAATCTGTGCGCCTCGAAGATTGATAGAAAAATGGGGATGGCGGAATTATGTCGTGCAATTCCGCAGCGCACTCTCCAAAGTGTATCCGACAAAAAACCGATAAACTAGCCACTCTGCGGCGATGAGCGAGGCTCTGGAGTTTTTTGCCTACCAGATCATCGTCGTTTATGAGTCTCTTGGCACGCCTCTCTATCGCCTTAAGTGTCTCCAGCTGGTATTTAGCGGATCCATCACAGAGGTGAGAGCAGTATTCCATGCACGAACGGACTTGTGCTTTATAAAGTTTGAGCAACTGTCCCGGACTGAAATACTGTCTCACCTTAGCCAGAATACCAAGCTTTTTTGAGGCAACTTAGGCTTTAGATTCGATGTACGAATCAAAGTTGAGAGTAGGTGTTAACGTGATTCCAAGGATATCGAGGTGGTCAGTTATCGGCACGAACACACCCTGTAAAGACTGAGCTCGGTGGAATGGACTCCGTTTAGCGGAGAATGAGAGACACACCTGGGTCTTAGCCGCATTAAACTTGACCAGATTAACATCGCCCCAATCGGAGACTGCCTGTAAGGACAGGTTCATACGATCGACCATTGCCTCTCTGAGAGACCGGCGGGGTGATCACGTAACTCGCAATGCGAAATTATCGTGATTGTTTAGTTATTGCAAGACACATAACTGCCTTGTACATTAGTGGTAGTCGTTGCCGCTTGGTTAGTTTTAATGCTGTGACATTGCAAAAAGTGCATCTAGTGACCAGCAAGTAATTGGCGACGTTTTTGATGAATTTTTCATTACGTTCAAGAGTCATCGCTGATCGCTGGCGAATTGCAAACGTTAGATGATACGCCTACCGATCTGTGCCGAACTGGCCCGTGCACTGAATACATATTACTCTCCACAACAGTGCTATCATCTGCGTACCCATAGATACCGGGCTTCAGCAGATTGTTAATGTGTAGCAGGAATAGAATTAAATTGAACATGTTGGTCGCCGTGTTGGTCCCGGCCTCCTTTGTAGAATAGGCCAACTGCCGTTCTGCCAGGCAGGTCGTAAAAGGCGACCGATTGGCTATGGAGTCACTACCATCATGGCTACTAGGTGGTAGAGTTCTGCATTGTCTCGCCCGGGTCTGGTACCACCGCCTTACCTATTCCTGCCGCAATAGCGTCAGTGCTTGTCGCTGTCGTGTTCCGGTTTGGAGGGTAAGGTAGCCGGTAAACTTATGCATGTGGCATTAGATCTCGCCACAAGATAGCAACGCACCATTAACATCTTTGGTGTCTATAGGCGATGGTTGACTCTTTCCATCAGGAGACCCATCTGCTTGTTTGCTATCTTATGATATAAAAAAAAAAGAACATACATCATATTCATACCTAAACCGCTACCGAATCATATTTGACAAATAATCTATCCTTTTTTTTTCAATTTCAATAATTACTTAATAATAAGACCTGGCCGCCCAGTTACACTGATAGTGGGCTCTCGTTTATTCTGATAGAAATAGACAGAGTGCGCGATTTTGGTGTTGACATCGTCTTAACAATTTCAAACAATTAACAATAACTAAATAATTCTAACGTCCGGTTGGTCGAGTAGTTAGTGATCCAGACTACGCAATCGACGGGCTCGGGTCCGATTCCCGACAGGAACAAACATTTGTGTGATGAGCATAGATGTTTGTATTTCTGGGTCTGGGTGTTTATTATATATATTTAGGTATTTATATTTAATCTATACATATAATAAAATCGTAGGAAAGTCAAAACTGTACATTGAATATTTTTTTAAAGAATACTTGGGACGTGATCTACAATCGATATCGAAGCCAAAAATATAGTTTTTAGAATTTTTGTCTGTTTGTCTGTATGTCTGTTTGTCTGTATGTATGTCCGGGGTAAACTTAAAAATTACTGCATGGATTTACTTCAAATTTTGTATGAATATTACTAACAGGTCGGGTCAACATATAGGCTACATATTATCACGCTATCACCTACGGGAGAGGGGCAGTGCGGAGTAAACGAACTCCGCGCGGACGAAGTCGCTGGCAACAGCTAGCATTAAATAAATATTTTTGAATTAAAAAGGTTTTTCTTTCATTATTACTTTAAAAATATTTTTGTTTGAATGTACTGTATGAACTTGAATAATAGATTCTTTTATTAATTTACGAGTATGCGTGGTCCGAGTCGCTGGAAGAAAAGTATTAAAATTAAATCAATCCGGCAACTGGGACCGAGGTTCCTGTTAATGCGGTCCCAGTCGCCAAAATAGATTGGTTGAAAAATTTCGAAAATCTGTAATATTATCCATACATATAATAAAATCGTAGGAAAGTCAAAACTGTACATTGAATATTTTTTAAAAAGACTACTTGGGGCGTGATCTACAATCGATATCGAAGCCAAAAATATAGTTTTTAGAATTTTTGTCTGTTTGTCTGTATGTATGTCCGGGGTGAACTCAAAAAGTACTACATGGATTTACTTCAAATTTTCAATGAATATTACTAACAGGTCGGGTCAACGTATAGGCTCATATTATCACGCTATCACCTACGGGGGAGGAGCTGTGCGGAATAAACGAAGTCCGCGCGGGCGAAGTCGCAGGCAACAGCTAGTATAACATATCTTGAGCGAGCTGCTCCGTTGTTTTAAGGCGAGCTACTTTGACGCGCGTCAATTCTCTAGGAAATGGCAGCGCGGTATGTTCTAAAACCGCTGGGAAACGTGTTAATTTTCGGATAAATAAATATAGGACTTTAGCTCAAAACCAAAATTTAGTACATTCTTTTTTGTATTTAAAACTAAATATCAACATATAAAAATCACGTGGCAGATTAGAAATATTATTAACAAATTATTTCTTTTAGAGATTTTTTTAGCCTGTTTTCGGAATTTTATATGATCGTGTAAAGTATATTCTATCATGTAATAAGTTTGCACATTCCTTAGTTAATATATTTAGGTATATCGTATAATTTTTGTAAAATGTTTATTTAACAATCAATAAAAAAAACGTGATTTAGCAAATCAGTTTTTTCCCGTTTGTCCCAATGCCTAGCCTTAAGATCACAATATGCTAATTTATTAAAAATAGACTTTATATTATATTATTACGCAACTCACAAATTTTACCAAAATTATTATTTTTTTACCTCATGTAACTTTGTAGCTGTTCACTCGAGATGATATTCAGCTATTTATATTAACTAAGTAGGCGAATATTATCGTCTGATTAAGAATATAATTAGCTCTTTTGGAGTTTTAATTGCCAGTATAGTCTAATTATTTTCCGCCTTCAGCAGATAATTTTGCTTATTTTTAGTGATTCATAATGATACATGTTAATTTTTCGCAAATATAATGTTACTGGATTTAGTGTATCAGTATATCATTGTCCAGTAGGTATGTACTACGTGGCAGAGTTCTGCAACTTCGACATGGTTTGGTATTACCTCCTTACCTGATCCCACGCTAGTTGCGTCAGTGCTTGTCACTTTCGTGTTCCTGTTTAAAGGGTAGGTCATAGCGCTATACGCATAAGTTTACCGGCCAACTTGCGGGCAAACTTATGCATATGGCTCTCCCATAAATGACATCACATAGATGGGAACGCGCCATCATATATTCATCAATTATTATGTATGTTCTGTAGGGATGTAATGCCTCGTGTATAAGTTTTACTGGCTACGAATATATGCTTTTCTGACTTCAGTTTTAGACGATACCTACGTGTCTCGTCTCTCTCGACTTCCCGCTACGTAGTACGTAATGTACGTACAGTCTATTTCTTTTTACGTGTCTTTTTAGGTAAACAAACTCCACTTGTTGTAAAAACACCAAAGTTTCACATCAATCATATACATTGAATTAAATATAATTAGATTATCGTATTCATTCATTGTAAACGGTTTGTTTGGCAGTGAAAACTGTTTCTAATATATTATTTTATCATATTTAATTTACGAAAACTTATTAGAATACAAAATTTATTTCCACAGTTGAAAAATACCATGTGAACTTGACATGTCGAATATCCGATTGTCTATGAAATTGATAGACACGTGCGATTAATGAACGAATTTGAACGACTAATTGAATGATTCCTTATCAAAGACAAATATTCCTAAACTACGACAAATAGGTTATAACTAGCTGTACCCGCGACTTCGTTCGCGTTTGGCCTTCCTTGCAGAGTAATTATTAGTAATTGACCATAGTATTTCTCGTATTTAGCAATACTTTGGACGGCGAAGCACTTTTATCAAAGGAGAAATATTAAGAAAGGATTCTTCTATTATGGATTTGAAAACACGTTCACTTTGATAACGACCCTTGTGCTTTATAGGGCTTTAAGCAGTGTTTAACTGAAGTCAGCTCGCCTTTTTTTTCTACAGTCATGCTTGCAGTTTTATTTGCCTGACATTATATACTCATTCCATATGACTATATTTGACTGAAGATCATTTTTGCAGAACCTATTTTTATTGGGAGAAAGATCACACACCGTGAAGCAAAAGTCTTTAACTGTATTGTCATTTTTAAGCATGGCTGGGGCTATCCTTCCACCGCATAAAAAAGATTGAAGGTGAAATTATCGGCTTGTACCTAGGTTCTTAATGGGCAACGATGATTATTCAAGCAAGTTTGAAATCTGTGGTGTATGTCTGATAAATAACAATATCTGACTCCTTTGGAGTTTGCCTGGCTAAATTTGACGACAGACCCATTAGTCAAGGAGAAATAAATAGTATTACCTGAAAGGTAAGATAAGATGCGGTCTAAGATGGAACGTGCTTCCCTAGAAGATACCTGTTCACTCTTCTCTTGAAGATCCCCAGATTGTAGTCGACGGGGAACACAGATTTAGGAAGCATGTTCTTTTGCGGTTTGAATGAAGAATGTTAAGTCTAACCGCTTTGTCCGGGCATGTGGAATGTCCACCATATGGCGATGCCTAGAATCTGTGCGCCTCGACGATCGAATATACATGCTATATTAATGTATTTGGTCTATAAAATTTCACTTAATTGTAGGCTATTGTGAAAATTTGCAATATTTGTTTTTATGTCGCAAAATTAGCATTCAACGTAAAAAGGTAAACGTTTCAAAATTATATATAATTTGATACACAAATCCCAAATAAATCAAACGATTTTGATCCAATTTCCAGTATTTGGCGCAGTTTTTTAGAGAGAAATCGGTATATAAACCTGAAAGTTATTTAAACAATATGTAATAAGTTTTAATGTAGTTTTTAGTAAGTACTAAAATATTGCAGAAGAGAAGGCATTCAATGTAGTTTTTTAGTAAGTACTAAAATATTGCAGAAGATTAAAAATGATTAGTTAAAAAAGGGTATTGTCCATTACAGGCTATGTGATGACCATGTGTTTTTTTAAAAACTATTTATACCAAAAACCATTATTTTATTTTTAAAACACGATGGTACTATTTAAAGAACTGGAATTTAAACTTAATTAGAAAATAAAATAAAAAGTGATCAACGTTAATTATTCAGTTTTGAAGTCACATTGCGGCATAGGTCTGTGCCATGTTGATTGTAGATTTTACTCGATTATACCATATAATCGATTCGCATTGGTGTCGATTATAATAACGTATATAACATACCTAAACATGCGTATTTGTTTTTTTTTTTCTAGTTTTCTTGTATATTTTGCTTTTATCTACAGACTTGTGTTTATAGATAAAACCAAACTAATAAAATACAATCGTGAAAATAACGAGTTTATTTACTAAACGAACAGATAGATTTTGCACGTCATAGGCAGTAAAAGTGCTTTTTAATGTAATTGATTATCATCTCTTTTAAACAAAATGACTGAAGCACTATTTAATATTTGATAAAGTAGTATCAGATTATTTCTACAAATCGATTGTTTTTACAATCTAGTGACACTCAATTTGTGATGGGTGGTTTAATCGAATTACTTCACAGACTTACAAACAGATTCGGTAATCGGGAGCCGAAGTCGTTCTTTGGCTGTTACATGGAAAAGATATATTTTGTTTTGATGCATTAATGGTATAGTGATATTTTAGTTTCTTAAAAATACATAGAAAAACAAATAAAAAACATAAAAACAAAAAAATTATAATATGTAAAATATATTTTTTTTTTAGATTTTTACTTCTTCAACAAAAAGAATAAAACTCCATTAAACTTACTATCAACTTGTGAATTTAGTGGTTTGTTTATTTTATATGTCTGTTTTAAATACGAAACATTTGTGACTTCCCATTATCAGTTTGCCAGTCAGTTTCAAGTTGTATCAATCTCATTCGCGAATCACGATTCTTAACTAAATTAACAACTAAGAACGTGTTTTTCCAATCGAAATATCCCGAGACGAAAGAATCGAGAGATTATGAAAATTAATCGAATGATTTCGTTAGATGGCATATTCACCCACCGCTACACTAATAAGCATATGTCAAAAATTGACATTAAACAGTAAACATGAAATAACAATTGTTTATTTTCAATTTGCGATCTATAATAGTATTCGATAAATGTAATTTGTAAATGATTTTTCGGTTCTTTTTGTTATCGTTTTGATTTGTTAGTTATTAACTGCAGCAAATGATGAACAGTTTTTACTTTTGGACTTCAAAAATCTGCTAGTAATTTTGACCCTGGCGTTATTTTGAACACTGAAACCACCTCAACTGTGTCTGCGCTTCTTGTTCACTCGACTAACAATTGATGGCATTGGCCATTGATGTTTTGCATCGCAGGAGATGAAATCTGGAGCTTCTCGTAGTTGATAATTATCAAAGGATTGCTCCACAAGTGGTAAGACAATTTTTATTAAGATCACATTATTTTTGTATAACAGGGTGAAGATCTTTGTAACATTTTCCTTATATAACTAAATGTGAATAAGCAGTACATATGTGTTCTATTTGCAGGTGACAAATCAAAGTGCAGTCTGTCAATTTTGCTGGATGTTGGGGCACTTCACAACTCAACAATTCTAGAATCCAGCCCAAGTGGAGAACATCTTCGACAGTTGTGTGGGAATTGTATATCAATATTACACAGTAGAAATCATGTTCTCAATGCAATTACACCAAGAACAATACACATAAGAACTGTGATTAATGAATGGATATCATCTTGTCAGGTAAAATAATAATAATCTTGACACATTCACTTAAACATACCTTGTACTATGTGTACTAAACAGATAAATATACTGATTAGGATAATTATATATTTAGTAGAACTCTGTCACACGTACACATATATTATTTTACTCAACTGTTATTTTAACCAAAGACCCTTAACTTCATAGTAAGAAGCTGAAGTCAGATATTGAGATACCATTACATTTAATAATTCGAGTTTGTTTGTTTGTACATGTTCAAAAATACCAATAAAATGGAAATAAATATGCAATTAATAATGACTATAAAGAGCATAGGGACTATAAAAGTATAGGTTTGTTAATAAAGATATTCCGAGTAATTACTTACTGCTAGTTCCGAGTAATTACTAACTACGTAAGTAATTAGTTTGATTACATACAAACATGTTTCGCATTTCAAATGTTAATAACTATATTTTGTATGAATTTTATCTAATAGAAATTAAAATTGTTACAGATCCATGAAACAGATCACATTTGCTATATATATTGGCTCCGTGTAAATAGGATACCCATATCTGGAATCCCAGCAAATCCAGTACAGGTTCAGGAATTATGGTTCCTATGCCAGAGAGATATTATGTAGATCAAGCCAGCAACCTACTTGAAGAAATAAGCATAACAGGCAATTGCACGTTTTTAAGTTAAAGAATACAAAGAGAGCACATAAACCATAATATATATTTTTTTGTACTTTATATAATAATTATATACTAGGCAGAAATGCTATATTGCAATACTGTTGCAATTATCTTGTAGGCAGAAGAACGGTAGGTTGCTCACGTAATGACCATTATCTGGTATCTTGTTTGGGCAAGGCATGATAATTATATATGGCCCCCCCCTGCCTAGTTCTTATAAAGTATATTAATAATCTAAGATGATTAATAAAACCATTACAATGTACAATTTGAGTTTTATTTTAGAATACAATACCTTTGGTTTTGTGCTAAAATCTCATGATATTATGATATGCTTTGATATATAAACATACTACAACATGTGTATCATGTAATTAATGTAAGTAATTGTCATCATAATATAAGAATTTGTTTTTTAAGCATGTTGATAATTATAAATAAATCACTTCTGCCGCGACAAGATTGCAACTTTTACCATGCTGAATATGACATATTTTTACATTTTCCTGCTATTTCTTTATTACAAATAATTTTGTTTAGATATCAAGCTCACAAAATACTAGTTAATGAATAACTCAGTTAATGGTCACATGTAGCCGAACAGTCCATACAAAGTGGTCGATTCCCTTTCGAAATTATGCCGAAAAAATACTTTTGCAAAATTTTTCGTCAACTATAAACTCCCGAACGGATAAATAAATTTTGATGCAATTTATGCATTGGTCGCAGTTTTTTAAGATGTATTGCTGATTAAATTTTGTACTCTATCGGTACATTAATCTGGAAATTGTATTAAAAAATACTGTTTCGCCTGTTACGTAAACATTTTTAGGAAGTCTTAGACTTCCTAAAAATTTGGACTTCCTAAAAATTGAGTGGAATCCAATCGAGTCCTATTAACCGCGTTTCGATCGGTCAAGCCGTTCAAAGTTATGAGATGTTTACATAGACACATACACATACACATACACATACACACACACACACACACACACACGCATACGCACACACACACACGCACACGTCATCATGAAAGTAGTCGAAAAAGGTTCGTAGGACCTCAAAACGTGGAGATCTGGTGAACACTCGATTTTCGTAAATCGGGGTAAAATCAAAAACTTCCTTATCTAGACACGTAGCGGGAAGTTAAAAATATATACCTAGTTAGAAAGATGAAAAGTTATTTATTCAGTTTTATTTTTTTGAATCATTTTTATTTAAGGCACTTTTTGTAGCGGGAAGTATAAAAATAAATTAATTAACACATGGCTTTGTGGTTTGTTATTAATAAAAAACAAAATAGCTTTTGACTAAGACTAAGAAAAATTTGGACTTCCTAAAAATTGAGTGGAATCCAATCGAGTCCTATTAACCGCGTTTCGATCGGTCAAGCCGTTCAAAGTTATGAGATGTTTACATAGACACATACACATACACATACACATACACACACACACACACACACACACGCATACGCACACACACACACGCACACGTCATCATGAAAGTAGTCGAAAAAGGTTCGTAGGACCTCAAAACGTGGAGATCTGGTGAACACTCGATTTTCGTAAATCGGGGTAAAATCAAAAACTTCCTTATCTAGACACGTAGCGGGAAGTTAAAAATATATACCTAGTTAGAAAGATGAAAAGTTATTTATTCAGTTTTATTTTTTTGAATCATTTTTATTTAAGGCACTTTTTGTAGCGGGAAGTATAAAAATAAATTAATTAACACATGGCTTTGTGGTTTGTTATTAATAAAAAACAAAATAGCTTTTGACTAAGAAGCTTATCTTTGTTCATCGAAAACGATTTGCAGTAAAAAAATCTTGTTGCACTTTTCTTAAATTTATTATTATTTTTAAATCTCTAAAAGATTTAATGTTTTGTATCATTTTCAATAAGCAAGATAAGCAGTCAAGGGTTTTTTTTATTAATAACAAACTACTCTGTCTCGTGGTCTTGGGATAGCCTATTCGGCTCAGATCATGTGGTCCCGGGTTGGATCCCCGGATCGGGCACACGTGTTATTGAGATATTTTCGAGGATTTTCTCGAAAATCTAAAATCTCAGTAGCAACTCGGAGACTGGCGGAGTGGTATATTACCACTCCCGTGCCTTGGATGAGCACGTAAAACTTTCGGTCCCAGTTATCGCTACAAATAGTCGATAATCATTAACGTGTCGGTATATGTGGCGATGAGGGTTACCATTTATATCACCAACCGACAAACCGAGGAATCGCGGTGAAACGGAAAGTCTATAGACGGAAGGGAACCGGCAGTGATGATACTTCAGTAAAAAACAACAAAGCCGCGTATTTTTTTCTAACATTTTTGATTTTCGATTCTCACAAATAAAGGAAAGTTAAGTAACTTTTTACTGAATTTGTTTTGATGAAGTTATCTTTGTCTAAAGTTTTTTTCTGTAAGATGCTGATCTTACCCAGGACTGAAGTTATAAGTATATGTTCGTATATTCTACTTAACAATTTTTTTAAAAGTATTTTGAAGTCTGACTTTAATGAGTACACTAAGTAGTTTAGGCACTCCAACATCTACACTTCGCAGAAGTTTCATTCATTTTCAAAGAACTTTGAAATATTCACCGTGTTGTTTAGTGGCCCGGTGTCATCGTTGACCATATGAGGTCCCAGGTTCGATTCCCGGGTCGGGCAAAACAAAACGTGTTTATAACTTTTCTGATAAAACAACGTTGCCCGGGATTGGAAAAGGCCCGGTTTGCAATAGGCTTGCCACCTATCACATTGTGTGAGATGGTATATACGGTTAATCGTGGGTACACTTCTTGTACCTCTGCCTACGTATTTCGAGTAGGGGCGGTTAGATACTTTTTTACCCTTTTTTACGTTATGCAATGTAAAAACAAAATAGTGCATTTTTCCAATAGCCTATCCTTACGTAAAATTTTATAAATAACAAATTTTATTAGTATACTTAATGTCGATTAGGTGCATATTTTCTGAGATATTGGCAAAAACTGAAAAATGACCTGTTTTATTTTCAAATATATTATAATTCTTATATAAATAAATAAAATGTTTAGGTTTACATTTTACACATATTTTACTCATTTTTAGGCTAGTAAAATTGCATTTATAACATTTTAATAAAACAGTATATATTCTAAACAGATCTCTCGGGTTATATCATTATACAAATACTATGAAATGATTACCCTAACTTATAATGAGCCGTGCGTTCACAGGTTTTGTATACAATACGGGTGTCACATTCAACTGGACTCTCCACCCGGAAACCGTTGAAACTTGTGATGTCTGTAACTTCTAAATTATAAAACTGATGACTTTGAAATTTTTAAGGGACAATCTTTATAGTATTTACTTTTGAACAAAAAATAATAAAGGATTTCGGACTGCAGGTTAATGAATTAAAGCTAAATATACGTTTTTATTTTCATCCCCTATTCCACGGGAACCGTATTGAATTTTGGGATAAAAAGTATCCTATAACCTTCTTCGGAGTATGAATTTTAACCATGCTAAATTTCATTTGAATCCGTTCAGTAGATTCGGCGTGATGCGCGGCCTTGATACAGACAGACAGACAGACAGACAGACAGACAAAAATTAAAAAAATTACATTTTTCGCTTCAGTGTCGATTAAAGAGTATCTTCCAAAAAAAATTTTTAAATAATCTTCAATGTACAGAATTCGACCTCTTACATTTTTATTATATGTATAGATAATATATAGAAAAATATACAAACTGTCTAAGTGTTAAATGCTGACTTGTAGAATTTAAATATCCCCTTTATTGAATCATTATTTTTCAAAGATTAACACTTAAAGTTATAATGTAGTTTTTCAATCTCTTAAACAAGTATTTAAATATATAATCCTTGTTTAAGAGATTATTAATATAGGTATTTTGTGGTAACGTTATTGCTTGTAGCATGACAAAACGTTATTTTCAAGTATAAAATTACCAAAAATGATACAGAATTTGTTACTGTTTAATAACGTTATTCATTACACTCTGTTTATACACTACGAATTAACATTATGTTATATGGTATTATGACGTTGCCTTCTAGAGCTAGTTGACGCACCAATCACGAAACAACATGAAACGCGGTGAACCAATCACAAAACAGTATCGGTATCACAGCATTATTTAACGTTAACAATTTCGTTCTATTATATGAGTAGCGATACATATTATAGTGTTTAAAAATAATTTTGTAACTGAGGTATCGGTATAGTAATAACGTTAAGTATCGTTAAATAAGTTCTGTTATCTGATAATGTTTTAAATCCTTGCTCTTAAATCTAAATAATTTTGTAATAGTAAAGTAACCTGCTTTTAATAAAATAAAATCTTATTTTTATTAAAGGCAAGTTATTTAATCATTGTATACTACAATAATTCGATGATCTTGTAACGCAAAAAAACGTAAGTATTGTTTTTTGTTAATAGTTATATCTAAATTCACTTGTCCCATAATATTATAAAATTAATTAAATTATTTAGGATGTATGTATCTAATGATACTCCTCCCATCCTGCGAAGATTCCTAGTTTTTTATACTTATTTTTCTAAACTATTTTAGTAATAAATGAAAAACGATTATTGATTACGTGTCTTTATTTTCTAGAAAAAAGTGATTATTGTTTTTTTTTAATTGTTCTTCTATTTAAATTCATCTGTCTTATAATATTAAAAAAATAATTAAATTATTTAGAATTATATACAAATCTACCATTTTGCTAGTAGTAACAATGACACTTACGATAACAGTAAAAATGACGCAACATTAACGAAATTTGCACAATTTAAAATTTTGGTGACACTTTAAATTAAGGTCTAAAAAGTGAAAGTAAAATTTACTCATTCCGTTTCCTTCTTTGTTGCGAGACTGTGGTTTCTGTGTTTTCGGCTGTTTTTCGTGGTTTTTTTGTGACTTTGGACTGTTTTTAGGACTTCGATCTCATTCTCAACTGTTTTACTTGGCTTGGGTTTAGTGGATTTCGATTTCTCTTCAGTGTACTGACGTTGGCACAAAAATTTGAAATCGCAGAAAGTTCAATGCCTTTAGTGACAAGGAAAAGTTCTGTGGTATCTACCAGCAGAAGTATTTTAGTTTTTTTACAGCATAGTAACAAGTTTAACTTAACTAAAAGAAAGACAAACAAACAAACACACTTTCGCATAACATACTAACTGCAGCCCGCAGCTCTCTGCGTTATAAAAAATTTTGATGAATCACGTAGGAACTCGGTTTTCCGGGATAAAAAAAAAAGCTTAATGCTAGATCATCTAATCTAACTGTGTGCCGAATTTCATTTAAATCCGTTCAGAAATTATTTCGTGATTGAGTAATAAACTTATGCATGTGGCATTAGACCTCGCCACAAGATAGCAACGCACCATTAACATCTTTGGTGTCTATAGGCGATGGTTAACTCTTTCCATCAGGAGACCCATCTGCTTGTTTGCTATCTTATGATATAAAAAAAAAAACATCCATCCAAACTTTTGTATTTATAATATAACTAGCTGCAAAGTGCAGCTGCTGCATTATAATAGTTTTTGGTGAATCCCGCAGACCAACCAATTTTTCCGGAATAAAAAGTGCTAATTCAGGTTATCATCTATATGTGTGCCAAATTTCATCCGTTTAGTAGTTTTTGCGTGATTGAGTAACAAACATCCATTCAAACTTTCGCATGTGTAATATTATAAATTATAATATGGAATATGGATAACATTAATATAGATAGATTAATATAGATTATAAAAATTATAATACTTTGTAATAATATAACAAAATGGATGGATAGTTGTTACAATAAATATCATTCATTCAATTTAGTTTGTCATACTTGTTCAATAGATCTTTTGATTTTTCACAACCATATTAATTGTCTATGACTAATTTAAGTCACTGGTCCGCCATTATTGTTTACTAAAATAGACACGTAAAAAGAAATAGACTGTAGATAGGAAGTTACTGAATTTGCCCCGATTTTCGAAAATCGAGTTTTTACCGGAACTCCACGATTTGAGGTCCTCGGAATCTTTTCCGACTATTTTTGCGATGACGTCAGTATGTCTGTACGTGTGTATGTGTGTGTGTGTGTAAACATCTCATAACTTTTGAACGGCTGGACCGATCGAAACTCGGTTGATGGCATTCGATTGGATTCTGCTCAACTTAGACTTACTGAAAATTTGAACCAAGTCGGCCTAAGAGATTTTGAGAAATTTAGAAAAAACCCCAAAAATAATTTTGTCGTAACATTATTTTTTTTAACATAACTTCCAGATTAACGTACCGATTGAGTACAAAAACTAATCAGATCTATTCCTCAAAAAACTACATCTAATGTATAAATTGCATATTAATTTTTTTTTAACCAACCATTTTTTGGTATTATACAATATTTTAGTACTAAAAAAATACGTCAGATGGCATTTCAAGAATTAAAATCGAATCTAATTTTCAAAAGTTACAGCCTTTCAAATATTAAAATTACGTCATTTTTAACATATTTACTTTATATTTTTAAAATAATTTTCGGGCTAATACATCGATAGACTTAAAATCTTACCAGCTTTTCTCCTTTAAAAACTGCGTCAAATACCGTTTATTGGATCAAAATCAGTCATTTTTTTAGGATTTATTAATGATGAAAATATTTGAAAAAATATTTTTTGACATTGCTACGAAACTTTTCACCCTATCGATTATTTAGCTAAAGCAGTATTTCAGATCTCAAAAATTGAGTTGAATGTCATTCGAAAATTCAAATTCAATCAACGTTTCCAAAATATACAACTTTTCAAAAATCAATATACTGCCATTTTAACAAAATAGATGTTTGAACTGAAAAAATATGTTTATAATTTTTACCATAGAATAATAAGCGTTATTACTCAAGGTTTTTACTCTTTTGAGTTTAAAATACCTTAATTTAGCGGGAAGTTTCGGGGATGGCCTGTAGGGTCAACCGCCTACACATTTTTTTGTTACTTTTGCATATGGCTCTCATAAATGACATCACATAGATGGTAACGCGCCATTATTATCTTTGATATCTATTCCGTAGGCGATGGTTGTTTCTAACAAGATAGCCATCCGCTTGTTTGCTATATGGTTATATCAAAATACTAGTTGCACCCTACAGCCCGCAGGCCACTGAATTCCACTTAAACACTATTTTTTCCGGGATAAAAAGTATCCTATGTGCTATTTAGGTCATTATCTACTAGAGGTGTGTAACTCTGGAGGTACTGAAGGTACTGATTTCGGGGCCGGATACGATAAGCTTATTTATTCCTTTAAATTCTTATCGTCTCCGCGGAATCATTTATTCGTAGTGTTCGGATCGGATTCGTAGTGTGGAATTGGTGGGAGCAAAAAAATATAGGGAAACGTTCATTTAAAAATACGATCACAGAATATGATACCCTGCAATAAAAAAGGACGAAGTGAGCCTAAAGAATAAAGGAATAAATAAGGTGAATAATAATAAACCGTGCTTGGAGCCGGAATAAGTAAATAAATTCACCCCGAGGAATAAAAATAAAGATTACCCACCGCTATCATCTACCCGGATGTCAAATGTTGACCAAATCGGTTCAGAATATTTTATACGATTGAGTGACAAACATCCAAACATACAAACTTTCACATTTATAGTATGTATAAGATGATTGTCATTATCACAATAGGTATCTCATTCTCATTATTTGACAACCACGTTGGCCAAATGATGAGCTTATATTATATTGAGCCTAGGCTCAGGTTTGACCCTCGACAGGGAAAATTATTTGTGACTAGCTGACCCGGCAAACGTTGTTCTGCTTTTATAACTACTCTTATTTTATTTCTATATTTCACAACTTTTAACTGGACTGGACTTCAACAATTAATTCTAAACCAAAATTAGCCAAATCGGTTTAGCCGTTCCCGTTAATTGCCGTTTGGTCGAACTGGCGGTTTAGGAATTCTAAGTTCAAACTGGTTTCAAATTTCGGCTTGTTTAAGAATATGTTTCGAATTTTGTACTTCGTTTGTTTTACCGTCATTTGATTATTCGGAACGGAACTTAGGGGAATTTGGACAAGTTCTTCCAAGGGAATAAAACCATTTCTGATGAGGCAACCCAAACGCCTTCAAAGATTTCATTGAGTTTCACTTCCAATTTTTTTTCCATATAAACTCATAAATTTTCTTTTTAAAAAAGCAAATAATTGGCTTACCTACTTTTTTGGGGTTAGAATATAGATCTATCCGTGTAATATGTCAAGAGTCATGTATCACTTGCTTTTGCCCGTCGCTTCACTCGCGTTAAATGAAAAGTGAAGGATTAAAAAGAGACAAAAAATAGCCTGTGTCACTCTCTATCCCTTCAACTATCTCCACTTAAAAATCACGTCAATTCTTCGCTCCGTTTTCCCGTAAAAGATGGACAAACAAACACCCACATACACTTTCCTATTTATAATATTAGAATGGATGATCCGTCAATTATATTTTTATTCGCTAAATTTATAATATCCCAAACTATGTCATACAAAATTTTTAGAGCTGCGGAATCCAATAAATTGTAAATATTAAATGTAATTTGTAATCGTTTCGCATGCTTAATGTTTCCATAAGTGCTTGACGAGTAAACACGACTCATAAAATTGCTTCCGTTGTTTGTGATGTATTATTGTAAGATGTCATCATTAATAAGTGGTTAGGAGTTTTTAAACTATCCACAAGTAATCAAACCATCCATAATCACCCTAGCATTAACTCTTGCAGGACTCTAACATTTTGATTAAATTTTCAACCGATTTTCCAAAAGAAGAGGGTATAAATTCGGTTGTATTAATCATGTTTGTTACCTCAGAACTCGGTAATTTATGAACCGATTTCAAAAATTCATTTTTTTGTTTAGGAGGGTATACTTCCCGTGTGGTCTCCATTTAAATTTGGTGAAATTCTGATGCAGGGTTCTAAAGATATAGGAAATGGGTAGTCGTGCGTTTAAAATATTGTATGTAATGACAGTAAACAAGCATATGTTTTTTCATATTAAGTGAAACGCAGATTTTGGATACATATAGCATAATATATTAGCTAGTTTAGTTTTTTTTTAGCATAAGCCTCGATTTGTTTCTTTTTTTGTTTTTGTATGGTAAATGTCCATTAATAAATAATTTCTTATTCTTATATTCATCAAATATGTAAGTTCTGTGGGGATGTAATGCCTTGTGTATAAGTTTTACTGCCTACGATCTATATGCTTTTCTAACTTCAGTTTTAGACGATACGTCATCTCTTGAAAGCCCCGAAATCGGCGGTATTGTTGGATTAAGTGAACTTGTTTTTTTTTGTTCTTTAATGGAGGTTTTTGTCAAAGATATTTTTATATGCAGTGAAAAACAAGGGTCCTGTCCGAAACAAAAATGATATATAGTTAGGTCGACATTATAAAATAAACTGGTTAAATTCGTGTTAGGCCACATGCAATGTAGGATTCCGAAGTTGCCCATTACAATAATATAGACTAACAAGAGGGTGTTTAGTGTTTCATACTATGAACATAACCTACTTAACGTCAATGACGGATATATATCCGCGCCACAGTTTCTCCGCCTACAAAAACTTTTCCTACTACTTTTTATAAGTTGGTCGAACAACACTTTAATCTTACAAACGAGTCTCTGAATCAAAAAATTGTTTTACAAACCTACAATATTTTGTAACAACCTTACCTTTACATGTGGAAGATCAATACACCAATTGCATCTATTCTTTGATTTAATTTTATTTTAGTTGACATAATTACTCTGACTTTTATATTTTTCTTTTATATTTTACATATATTTATCCATAGTTATAGTCCAAAATTAGTGCAATAATTATAAATTAAAATTTCCCACATGTTAGGGGAAAATCGTTTAGGCCGACAATACTTTTGAACAATATTTAAGTTTATCCTCTTACAGACAATATTTACAAGATAAATAATTGCAATATCGTGATTTAGGATTTTATAGTTGAATTTCATCATTTTCTATTTTTTTTTATTGTAGCGTTTTTCAGATTGCTCGATTCGCTACAATCTCATCTCTATAGCAATCCAGCAGATTAATCTAAAACAAGAGTATCTTCTGATAGACAGAGACATCCATCGCATAAGGATTAAAATACGATGTATTTGATATAAAATACATAATTTTGTAATGTTTAATAGATTCTTATGGTCTTAATTAAAGTATTAAAATAGAACTTGACAGAGAATTAATGGTACTTAGTATTGAGCCTTTTACATTGTGGTAGTATTATAAATCAATATTAATAACTTCGTCAAGGGTTACGGTAGATTCAATTATAAAGCGTAAATTAATAATAATTTTGAGTCGACAACATGGATATATCCGCAAAATTCGGATTGTCGAGTATTTTGTTAAAATAGTGATTAAAAATTCCTACGGTGCTGACAGACAAATCGGCCATATTTCTTTAAAGGTTACAAATATGTAGTGTAGATGGCGTCATTAAAGTATCGTAGAACGGAGTGCAGAATCTCGTGAAACTTATTTTCTCTTCGTTCATAAAAGAGTAGAAATTAAAAAATAGCAACACTATAGTGTTTTCTTTATTAAACCGACGTAATAGTTGAAAGAAGACGTCACTACAGTGTTGCTACTTTTTAATGTTTACTATTTGAGTTAGTATATAAGATTGCGTATTATGAGACCTCCGAGCGAAGCCGGGTTTTCATCTTCTAGTAAATAAATATTGTTATAGCGAGGACAACTTTTAATAACTAGATAAATTGTGTTTTCTTGTTCGTTCGTGAACAATAAAAATCGATTATCATCATCACGTTTTCACGTCTCACGGTCTCGTCGACTTGCGTCGTCGTGCTGTTGTTAACTGCAAACGCAGTAAAATGGAAAGCCAATTCCAAAGCGCCTGTATCTCTAGCCAACATTATCTATACATCTATACAATACAAATAAATGAAATTGGAGTGTCTGTTTGTAATATTAAAATAACCGCTTTTTACTAAATGCATAAGGATGTATACACGGTACATATACCAAAATAACATATTTTACAATTTTCGTCTGTCTCTCTGTTTGTTTCAGCTAATCTTGGAACGGCTGGACGGATTTTGACGGGTCTTTCACTAGCAGATAGCTGATGTGATAGGGAGTAAACTTAGGCTACATTTTTTTGGAAATTTTTCCACGCGGACGAAGTCGTGGGGTCAGCTAGTACATAATAAACAGGGTTACTTTTAAAGGTGCGGCCAAATTTTAAAATTAGGAAGTAAATATTGAAGTGAATTTTAATTATTATTCTAAAATTATTACAACATAATATAAAAATATTCGTTTATAATATGTGGGATATTATAAATTCATGAATTCGATGCACCGAAACTCGTGAATGAAATCTGTAATGCTGGCTGTGTGTCATTTCACATTTACATATAATTACTATTATGTAATCTGTCACTGGAAGTACATTTTCCCGATCTCTTTTAATTTGGTTGAAGGCACTAAAATATTTTAGTTCGAATTTTGCGTAATTGAAAGTATATCCATGCGTTTTGTTTTTTGTGTCGGATAAAAATTATATTTAGAATTTTTAATTTTTTTTATTACATAAATCGAACATATCGATTCTGAACAGCCTCTGAAAATTTGGCCAGACCTCTCAAAGTAACCCGGTATAAATGGTACCAATTAAAACTTATGTAGATACGTAAAGTAAACTGATACATGTAGCATCAATCTCCTGCCACACGAATAACAACGCCTCATTATGTGATAGAAAGACAACATTGCAGACACATTTGGTGTCTATAGGCAAAAGTTGTCTTTCCATTCCATCCAAGGGCGGATCCAGCTTTTGATTCAGGGGGGTCACATATTTGAGGTTCAGTCAAGATAAACTCAAATTCTTATCTCATCCCTAAACCCCTGAATAAGGGAGGGGGGAGACCTCATGACCCCCATGACCCCCCTCTGTATCCGTCACTGATTCCATCACAAAAACATCTGCTTGTTTTCTAATCTGTGATATACAAAAAGTCTAGAGTCTATGTCTTTAATACATGAAGGAAAAATGTTGGACCCCTTTTTAAAGAAATTGCGCGAGCAGTGGAGTATGAAATAGTACACAGTTAAAGTTTACATAATGGAGGGATGCAGAAACTTAATATTTTTAAATAATATGCACTAGAAATACATGATATTAATAAAAATGAACATTACACACACTAAATTCATGTGACATGCATGATACTATACTCACATGTCTAACATTTTCTTAACGGGATAAAGTCAGAGAGATTTTATTGTTTAGTCTATGGGCGAATTTCGGCCATTCGGAATTTCGATTGCTATTAAATATAATATTGAATCTCGGGTATTACGATTAGGATAAAATAATCATTTGACAACAACAACAACAACAACATACAACATATCTTCACGCCAGATCCCATACGGGGTAGGCAGAGAGAACCGAGTGCCATACATCACGATCCTTGCAGGCTTGTCTCGCTTCCTCCACATTCATCACTCTCTTCATACACACACGCCGGTTGCGAAGACTCTTGACACCACCTTCGGACAGTACTCGATCAATCTGATCGTGGTATGTCAGTCTTGGTCTTCCCCGGTACCTACATCCTTCCACATTCGCATTGTATATCTGTTTTGTTAACCTTTCATCTACTATTTTTTCTACATGTCCGAACCAACGGAGCTTGCGCTTTCTCATCTTTACACCGACACTTTTTTTCAAACTTAACCTCTCTCTCACTTCGACATTACGAACCCGGTCCGCGAGTGTCACACCATATATTTTTCTTAGCGACCTCATCTCAACCGCGTTGATTCTACTTTCATGCCCTTTCTGACATACCCAACTCTCACTTCCATACAATAGCGTTGGGATAAGCACATGATTATGCAGGGCTAGACGGGCACCCTGACTTAAAATTGTGCTATTAAGTAATCTCCCTAACGCTCCATTCACTTTGTTCCCTGCACACACTCTTCTTTCAACATCAGCGGTGTACCTTCCATCCCTGCTAAAAGCACATCCAAGATATATAAACTCATCCGCTTGTCATCAGCACTACATCATCTACCACAACTCTTACGTCCGTTCTGGTTGCTTCTCTTTCAAATACTAAGACTTTAGTTTTCTTCGCATTCAAATGTAAGCCCATACTCTTACAATCCTCATTCATAACTGTGACCAGTGTTTGCAGCTCAGATGGAGTTGAGCCTAGAAGTACAGCGTCATCTGCATAAAGCAGGCAGTTCACAACTAGATCACTCATGCGCATTCCCACATTCAATGACCTCAATCGTTAGAGACACTTATCCATCCAGATATAGAATAAACAGACGAGCTGACAACACACAACCCTGCTTGACGCCGATATTGACATCGAACCAGGGCGATATGTTGCCGTCCCGCACACATGCTTTGCAATCCCAGTACATGGATTGCAAAGCATGCAGCAGACGCCCATCTATCCCATAACTGGGTAAAATGTCCCAAAGTTTCTTTCGCACGACTCTATCAAACGCTTTCTCCAAATCCACAAAACCGCAGAAAACCTTCTGGCTGACAGCCAGATGCTTCTCTACGATGTTGCGGAGTGAGAAAACTTGATCCATACATCCTCTTCCAGATCTGAAACCCCCTTGTGCCTCCCACAACATAATCATTTGAACACAGTCATAATGATAACCTTAATTTGTTTTCTGTATTGTAGTGAATAATGATTGTTGCATGAGAAAAAATATATTTAAGACGGTTCTCAACACCACTTTTAGAATCGCGTAATTCTTATTTTTATGCGCCACTTTATAAACATTGATATGTACTTCCTTGTTCTCTATTCGAGTATATTCTGTAGATTTCTTGCTGTACTACTTGCACAGCTGCAACGTGCTATGGCAAAATCGGTCGGATAGTTTTTCTTGTGTAGCTCCCGCCATATACATCATCTTTATAAAAAGGCTTTCATTTATCAAAAGATAGCAAACAAGCAGATGGCTCTTACGATGGAAAGAGAAACCATTGCCTATGGACATCAAATGTTTTAATGGTCCGTTGCTATCCGTGTTGTGGGATGACAATGCCACATTTATAAGTGTACCGGCTACTTTACCCTCCAAACCGGAACACGACAATGACAAGCATTGACGCTATTGTGGCAGGAAAAGGTAAGACGGTGGTACAAATTGCCGGGCGAGACGTTGCGGAACTCTACCACCAGAGTCACATGATAATGATATGTATGACCAATCAGTCTCCTTTTATGACCTGCCTGGCAGAACGGCGATTGGTCTATTCTTCAAAGGAGCACACGGGGGATTCATTATAAATCCACGATCCAAGGCTACTTTGGCTCTGGTAGAGTAAAAAGTTTATTTAGACTATAACAATTATTAATAACAATAAAATAAATTTCCCAATGCACTTATCTATTATATAAAAGTAAGCCGATCTGAGATTCGATTCCTGGACCTTAAAGTTACAGCACTAAAGAATACCAATAAACCAGTAAGGCTATTTATAATACGGATGAGCATTATAATCCTACTCTATCTAGGCAAGGGCGAGGAACGCGTTTAAAATGCCGCGACGGACTACGGAATAGCTGTAAATCGTTCCATTTATACATAAAGAACTTGACACTGTGAACAAGCATAACTACATAAAGCCCCGTTTTCACTTTGATTAGTGCGAGTGCGATTGTTTAATGCAGGTGCTTAGTATTATGCAAAAAATACGTGAAGACAGCCGTTGATAGACCGTGCGAGTGATTAGTAATCAGCGTCTATTCACTTTTATCAAACATACAGTTGCTTAGTATTTCGTGAATTTAGCCATTGATTATTGCTAGTGATTAGTAATCAGCGTAGTAAATTGAATAGACGCTGATTACTAATCCGCAGTTATGACTAGACAGTAGTTAAGTACGAATCTATGAGTTTTATTTATGTTGCTATGCACGGAACTTGGAATGTAACTTGTATTTTGTGTTCGCCGCCGCGTAGTAATATGTTTGTGTATAAATTTAGTTCTTTAAAAAAAACTACTCTTAAATAAAATATACCTAGCGTATTATTTATTTATTTCACAGAAAATCATCACATGTATTACACAAAAAAAAATCACTAATTCCCAAACTAGGTTTCCCTGTATTATGGGAAATTAGTTACACAAAAATATTCTATTAATATGTGTCCCACAAAGGCTTATTAAATATCAATTATAGTTATTGCATTTAAGCGGGTCGTTCATGTGGTGCGAAAAACAACCCATCTGTGTATGTTAATGTATGTTCGCATGGTGTGTGAGTATGTTTATTTAAACTTTCAGACACTTTAATACATTTTCGCTCTGTTCATAGCTAAGGGATGACAGCCACAATATTACTTTTTCCTACATCTGAATCTGTACTTTCCTACATCTGAATATATCATAAGATAGCAAACAAGCAGATGGGTCTCCTGATGGAGTCAACCATCGCCTATAGACACCAAAGATGTTAATGGTGCGTTGCTATCTTGTGGCGAGGTCTAATGCCATATGCATAAGTTTACCGGCTACCTTACCCTCCAAACCGGAACACGACAGCGACAAGCGCTGACGCTATTGCGGCAGGAATAGGTAAGGCGGTGGTACCAGACCCGGGCGAGACAATGCAGAACTCTACCACCTACTAGCCACGATGGTAGTGACTCGATAGCCAATCGGTCGCCTTTTACGACCTGCTTGGCAGAACGGCAGTTGGCCTATTCTACAAAGAAGGCCGGGACCAACACGGCGAAAAAAAAATCTGATGATGGATATAGATCCTGGTCGTAACTAAGAAAAAAAATATTAAGACATAATAAAAAGTATTTTTAAAGTATCGCAAATCGGTGAATCGTAGACGACTGGACTATCTAACGGACATTCCTTTCATTTTTCCCATATTGCAAAGGCAAAAAGAATGACTTATTTTTTTCGTGTTGTTTTTACTGTCGTTGTGAAGTATACGTAGTAAAAAACTAGGGAAGCTATATTTAATTAAAATGCTGATGAACATTTAAAACGCTTGTACTACCTATTATAAATACGAGTACAGAATTTCTGTTTTCCTTACTGTATGCACAATACATAAGTCACTTGAACTTGACTCCCGCTAAGAATACATTCGTCACAGTGTAAATATTCTAAATGTACATACATGTAATTGCGCGGAACCGTATTTAATGTTGAACGTTATATCGCAGTTTGTATGAATTTCTGCCCCGTGATGGCACAGAATACTGGAGACTCAGCCATTTTTGGGCCCTAACCAATACAAGCGCATGCTCCGTTGGTATTAGTTAGGGCCCCCTTTAAAGATATCATCCAAGGATTTATAACGTTATAATTTCGATATTTTTGCTGTTTCGTGATTGGTTCGCTGCGTTTCATGCTGTTTCATGATTGGTTCGCCAACTAGCGCTAGTAGACAACGTCATAATATCATATACCATAATCAATCACAACGACGCAAATATATCGAAATTATAACGTTTTAAATCCTTGATATCATCTGCTATTCTGCCAGGCAGTTCGTAAAAGGCAAACGATTGGCTAAACGTATCAATAACATTGTGACTTCTAGCTGCTAGAGTAAATATTGCAACTTCTTAATTTTAGGGTTCCGTACCTAAAAAGTAAACCGGAACCCTGTTACTAAGCCTCCGCTGTCTGTCTGTCCGTCTGTCTGTATGTCACCAGGCTATACCTCATAAACCATGATAGTAAGAAAGCTGAATTTTCACATATTATGTATATCCCTTGTCGCTATATCAACAAACACTAAACATAAAAAAAGGAAAGTATTAAAGCGGATTCCCATACAATAAACGTGTTTTTTTTCGTATTTTTTTGTTACTCAGTAGAATAAAATATAGTTTTGATGCTTTTAAATTTTATTGATTTTTAACCAAATGACGTCTTAAAAAAACGAAGACAAAACAGAATCTTCTTATATTAAAGACCTATTATTATCACGATTCGCGCGCGTGATTTGAATTAAAACCCAGACTACAAATAAAATACCGCCCGGACGCTCTCCGGACGCCTCCTAAACTAGGACAAATCCGGAGAAAACCGGACGTATGGCAACTCTATTCAGGATCAACATACATGCGTCCATGAATCTGTATAATATCTGGAGGCAGCACTTCTAATACCCACTTAAAACACAACTTTAAGTACTGCTGTCATCTTCTGAGATCTTACCCTCTCTTTCTAACACAGCTGTATAAAAAAAGATGGGGAGACCTCAGCGAAAGAGATATAACGTAAATATTTGTTTCAATTGATTAATGCGAGTGCTAGCTCCACCTATACCTAATACTCCATGCATGCGACTAAGCAAAATGAAGTAATTTTTTCGGGTCACGCGATCGTATCGCGGCCAACAGCTAATTTTTGCACACATCGTAACGGAGCTTTGAGGCAGTGATCTGCTCTCAACATAAGTTCAAGCATTTATCTGGACTTAAACTCTATTTATTGTGATCATATTACACTACAACAATAATATTGGTATACGTATATAAAGAATAATCATTTTATAAACATTTAAAAAAAATCAAGTAAAATATATTAAAAAACTGATTAAAAAAATTTCGTGAAAGTCCGGATGTCTGTATGTATGGATGTTTAACGATTACGCTGAAAATATTTAATGTAATATTTTATCACTTATACATTATATAAAGCTATTCTCCAACAACAACAGTACAAGTGTATAAGTGATAAATATTACATTAAAATGGAGTTTCACCAAGTGCCGACGATGAAAAGTGTAGAATATATGAAAATATTTAACGTATCGGTACCATTTTTTTAACAGCTTCAGTATGTCACGGGCTTGTTTTTTATTGAAAACTAGCTGTTGCCTGCAACTTCGTCCGCGCGGACTTCGTTTACTTCGCACAGCCTCTCCCTCGTAGGTGATAGCGTGATAATATGTAGCCTATATGTTAACCCGACCTGTTAGTAATATTCATGCAAAATTTGAAGTAAATCCATGCAGTACTTTTTGAGTTTATCCCGGACATACATTGACTTTCCTACGATTTTATTATATGTGTATATATAGATTACTGTCCAATTCAGTGTCGTATATATTTTTCTAATTAAACAAGCGTTAGGAGGTGTTTACTTTTAGATTTTCCAAACTTATTTATGCGTATTTTTGCTGCGTTTGTGGTTGCTGTATGGCCAAACAATAATTGCTTAGGTACTACATAAGCCTAGAATTTTAAATTAGCATCTCTTGTGTGGGAGCGTCAGTTTTGAGTATATTGTATTAGTTATATTTGAGCCTAACCATATGAAGCGTTGCGTCGCAACGCAAACATTTTGATGCATTGTCGGCCACCACAACCATAGACTAGTACCTATATTATAATATGCTTTGTAGACCGGACACTTCAACATTGTTAAGAGGACGTCAGCGCCATCTACAAATCAAGCATAAACTATGCAACAGAACTAGCAGTGAGGCGTATTTATCGTAACAGATACAAATCACAGGTATTCGTAAATACTAGATAACAATTGTTCCTATAATATCAAATATCTGTTGAAAAATATCGGTCAAAATACTGAATCACAATCTGCACTACGTTCTTCAGTCACAGTAGGTACTAGGTACTAGGTACCTACTCAATAACAGATATTCATGTTACCTGTTCTTCGTATGTATTAGTCTCTCTCGCTCCCACTCGCTTAATTGAATCTTGCTAAAACGAGAAGCACCTAGTATTTATTATCCGAAAATTCAAATAGTAATCTTTTATAACAAAATATCTTCCTAGAATAGTGACAACTATTTCTAGTCGTATAATCTGTTATCTGTTCCTGTTCCTAATTTTCAATTCGGAAACACTGCAAGAATACTTCTCACGATATGTTGAAATATTACGTCCTTTTGTAGGTATGTAAAAACAAAAAGGTCGATCTCAATTATTTGCATAAAATTATCAATATAGGTGCTCGTATAAAATCTAAATAACGGTAAAATATTTTTTTCTTCGTAGTAAAATTACAACAGAAATTATTTGAAAGTTCGAAACGTTTATATAATAGCGCGTTTCCGAACGTCTTTGTTAACATTGACGCCATTGGCCACAAAATGTTCAATGTAACTACGACTTTATGACTTAACTATAAAGGTGATATTAATTAGACACCTAGGTCATAACGTTTCTTTGGTAATTTGTTTTCTATCTCGTTTTTCGGATTAAGTTCTTTCGATTTCATTTTGAATTTACTTAGCGAAAACAAAAAATTGTTTTGTAAACAAAAAGTTTACTAGTGCGAATAAAAATACTAAGTAGGTATTCATGTCCTTGTTGTACATATAGGTAATAAATTAAGCAGTTCTGATAGGATATATTTAGCTATTAAATTTAAATAATTTAGGTTTAAGTTGTATAAAAGTTTTTATAATATTAGTTCAGCAAAATGGCAAATGTAAATAAGAGAAGACAGTGTTGTGTGTGTGTGGGACCATTTTGTAGATGTAGGTGGGCACTATGCGAGCTGCAATATATCTATGTAAGGCTTAACTATCTTTTGATCATCCGTATTTGCAAAAACATATGAATAAAAAGCATCCCACGGTTCGGGTGATTAGCAGAACTAGTACCTAGTTATACATATTAATTATTTTTTATTTTTTTTATATTGCTTCGACATTTTTCAATCTATCGGCTATCAATTATGTAGCTAAAATAGAACTTTAGATCACAAAAATTAAATTGAATGCCATTTGAAAAATCAAAATTGATCATCGTTTCCAAAATACCTACACGGCTTTTAAAAAATCAATATAGCCTACTGTGATTTTTAACTAACTATCTATGTAGATGTTTGAACTAAAAAATATATTATTATGCTTATAGTTTTTACTCATTTTAGCTTAAAATACCTCATATTAGCGGGAAGTTTCAGGTATGGGTTAACCGTTTACACATTTTTTAAGATTATATCAAACAATAATCAAATAAAGTATGGCTAATATAAAAGGTCATATTTGTCAGATTTTAAATCTAGGAATGTGAAATGGGATCTAAAACGCAGTAGCTCCATATAAACTTGTACGTGTCTGGCAATTGGCATCTGCTAAATGTCGTCTACTAAAATGGCCTTAGTACTCACTACTCTCTACTCACCACGAAGTACTTTGTAATATGCTACTCACATATTTTGTACTGTACGTGAATTATTTACTGAGACCGTGCTAGGAAAAATAACAGGCTGTTCTGTAGTAACAGATAATGACATCTGTTATTTTTCAGTAACAGTAACAGGATCAACAGATATCTGATTCGACCTGTTATAACCCAAGACTAAACAGAACCCTCTTGGCTATCTATTTTTACTTTTTACTAGAACTCTCTGACATTATGTAAATAAAACAAAAAACTTTACGTCGTAGAATAAATTTGTTTTGTCAAATTACAAACATAAATATAGTGAAATTTGAGGTTTAAACACTGAAAACTGTTTCGACGCTACTAAACACTCAAAACTGATTCGACACTACTAAACACAGAGTACTCATAATTCAACGTTTAAAAGACACAGAAACAAACAAAATAGTAATAACTCTTTTGTATAACTTGTAGACGCGGAAGATAGTTATTAACTTGACGTAAATATCACGAAAACAATACAACTATTCTACTCGACAAGTTGAAAATGGTCTAAAATAAAGATACTGCTCTAAAAATTATGTGCGATAGCTTATTGGATCCGGAATGACGCCTAGAAAATTGTGCTAAAAGCGTGTATTAGCACATAAAAAAATTGCAAAAATAATTTTTGTTAGTTAATAATCGTTTAACTTGTTGAAAAATTAACTTTAAGTAAAATTTCCAACGGGAACAAATTATTTATAGTGTGCAGAATAAATAATATTTTTTCTCAAATTTGAAAAGGAATATTCAATACCTTAAATAAATTAATTTATGTGTCGTACTCGCTTTTGAGGTCGCGCGCGCAACTAAAAAATGTCGCGCGGAGACCCATTTTCAGTGTTAAATTAAAATTATAAATAATTGAGATAGAGTTCCGGGAGCCGAGAGTTTTTTATTTGAAATTTCCTCCTCTTTCCGAATCTTTTTTTGAACTTTCTGAAATGACAACAGTTTATGAAATATAGGAAAAAATAAATGCCATTTTTCATCTTTTATTGTTTATAACTTTTGCAATTTTTTATGTGCTAATACATGCTTTTAGCACACTTTTCTAGGCGTCATTCCGGATCCAATGAGCTATCGTACAAAATTTTAAGAGTAGTATCTCTATTTTAGACCATTTTCAACTTGTCGAGTAGACTAAACGTCGTCGAAATGAGTTTACCGCTCCCGCGTCGTCTCGGGTGTATGCACACAGTCGTGTGTGCGATGCATCCACGCAGCGCACCGTGTGTACACTAATCACTATGGTTATTAGTAAGCGAGTTGTACTTTATAGTTTAAAACTTACAAAGAAAAAATACTCTATTTGTTAATAAAAAATGGCAACCCTAATTGTATCCCACATGGGCAAAATTTTGCAAAAAGGTACGGAATATTAGTACAAAAGAAATAGGTACAGAAGTCAATCTTTTTTATGTACTTCACTTTTCATATCTACGCTCGGCGGTCGTGCTAGGGCTGTCAATTTTGGATTACGCACAAAAACTATCTATCGTATCTAGGATACGAGTGCCACTAGCAGTTTTTTGATTTAGTGTAGAGAGTGAAACAGGAAAAACGGGAATGTAAACCAACAATAACTAAAATATTTTAATGTTTAATTGTTACGCCTAGTACAAATTTTCTGCACAAAAACTTCACTGACGCGTGTCTCAAGCGGATGGCACACGCGCTTGCACTATTCTCACCCATTCTATATATGTGTCTATATGTGCGTTCTTCGAGCGCACTTCGTATGTAAATTGACTTCTGTACCTACATATTTGTTGTGCGCTATAAGTATAGGTAATGGTTTCGCGAGGGTAGGTTGATTTTTTTTTACCTTGTGTGTGAGTTCGGGCCTCGTCATTTGCCGATCTGCCAGGCAGTTTGTAAAAGGCGAACGATTGGCTAGTAATTACTAATTACCATCGTGGTTACTGGGTCTGGGTGGCCTGGGTCTGGTAACACCGCCTTAACTATTTCGGCCGCAAAAGGGTCAGTGCTTGACACTTTCGTGTTCCGGTTTGAAGGGTAAGGTAGCCGGTATACTTATTTATGTGGCATTAAAATTCCACCACAAACGAGTGCAACGCACCATTAACATCTTTGATGTCTATAGGCGATGGTCGACTCATTCCATCAGGAGATCGATCTGCTTGTTTGCTATCGCATGATATACAAAATCGTAAATTAAATTATACAGATAGTACGCATAAAAATAATATAAATTTTGCTTTGAAATTTTATATTGACATTCAATTCTTATATTTTTAATGTGAATCAATTATTATAATTTTTGTGTTATAGCACTCACACCGTGCTTGGGAAAACTAGAAAAACTTAAAAAAAAACAAAGAAAAATCGCAGGTTCAAATCCTGGGTGTCGTTTTTTTGTTGTTTGTACGTTTCTCAAATTAATTATTATAATTTTATTTATTATTGTACTCATCCTTTATTGTATGATTTTTTTTTGTTTTTAATAATAATAATAATAATAATAATAATAATAATAATAATAATAATAATAAGCCTAGCCTCTCAAACAACCCCACGTCCAGACTTACCATCTTGTCTACGTGAGAGGCGGACACGTATATTAAGGAAACTTATACGGCTAACGGGGCTCTGGTCACCCATTAAAATATGGAGAGTTTTAATAAAGATTTACGTACTGGGCCGCTTCCTGGGGGCAATCGTCAGGGCACGTCTGGAGCTGACGCTGGGCGTGACAGAATGCGATCCGTCAGCGACCGTTTGTTACAACAGCGGGCAACGGTCGAAAATAGAGCTACCGCTGATAATAATACTGCAACCACGAACATCTTGGAAGCCACACAGCTAAGAAGTGTTTTGCAAGAGTTATGTCCTGCAACCACCTTAGCTGGCCGAAATAGACAACGGATGAAATGGACAGATGAAATAAACCGCCAACTTCTCCGTTGCTATTATATGGTAACAAATCTTGAACAAAATCTTATAGGCTATAGACCTTTACTCTACCAAAAATTTTGTGAAGTTTACCCTGAACTAAGTTTTCTCACAGAGCAAAGATTATCGGATCAAGTACGAACAATCCATCGCAACAACAGGATTCCACCTTCAGAAAGGGATAATAATAATAATTTTATTTCTGTGATAGGGGTAAATACAAAGTTGGTTTTATATATAATTAATCTCCACTATCTGCCTTTTGGCGTACAGATTCCAGAATATAGAGTACATTATTTAAATATTAACATAATTTCACTATTTTATGTATTACAATTTATTATAATTATTATAGGCGTTTTATATAAATTTAGCTTTATTTCACAATTAATTATACATATATTTTTAATTTATTAATATTCATTCATTATGTCATTAAATTGAATCCTAAATGTATTAAAATTGTGTTGAAAATAATTAAGTTAATATAATAGCAAATGACTAAATGCAGATTTCTTTCATATCTTTGTCAATATACCTATTTTGGAATGGCATAAAATGTTCAAATATGTCAAAAAGTATACAATGTCTAAAATGTTAATAAAAATACATCTAATTTATGTCTATCCTATGCCTATAATAATGTGGAATCACTAAAATAAATTCAGTATAATATGAAAAATTACAGGCACCGCCTAGTTAGGAGACCCATGGTAATTCTAGAATACATCAAATTATTGTTCTTAATTAGCGTAAGTAAGAATGAATTTTTTGTAATTTTTGAAATACTTGTTTTTTAAAATAAATATTATTATTATTATCATCAAGGTAGTCTTTTATTAATGTTTTGTTCAAAATATCGTTGCTAAAACTTGCAAACCAAAATACAGGAAATTAATCACCTACATACTACTTAGTTAATTGAATTAATTAGTTGGATATTATTCTTATCAATATCTACTACGTTAAATGAATAAAGGATTGTGTGTATTTGAAGAGTCATAGTCGTAAAAGTGGCAAATATTTTCGATTATGCTTATCAATGATAATTATCACTTCAAATTCTAGTATATACATGTAAATATTACGCTATAAAATGGTAAAATAAAAACACTTGGCCGCTTTTAGGTTTCCGTACCCAAAGGGTACAAACGGACCCCTATTACTAAGTCTCCGCGGTCAGTCCGTCCGTCCGTCTGTCACCAGGCTGTACCTCATGAATCGCCATAGCTAGACAGTTGAAATTTTTACAGCTGATGTATTTCTGTTGCCTCTGCAACAACAAATACTAAAAACAGAATAAATATTGAAAGGGTCTCCCATATATAACAAACGTAATTTTTTTTGCGTGTTTTATAGATAATGGTACGGAACCATTTGTGCGCGAATCCGACTCGCACTTGGCCGGTTTTTTCATATAAGTATTGTACCTGAGTACGCTATCTTTATTAAGTAATAAGTACAGCTTCTACGGCCTTATCTATTCCTGCCATCATAATGTCAGTGCTCATCACTAACATATCGCGACTTGCCACACTGATAGGATTCCATCATTCTTATCTTTGGTGTGTATATAAAGAGAATTATATATTAGAAGGGCCTTCTGTTTGTTCACTGTAGTGAATACATATTATAATGATATGGAATGGACCAAGCTCTTAGAAATCTTGAGTATTTCATCAGTAACTATTAATTATTAATATAAAATTCTTATGTTGCTGGTTGGTTGCATAACCTTGTAACTCTAGATCCGGCTTATACGACTATAGCATTTTTTATATCATAAAATACCAAGTAGATAAAAAAGTGACGACCATCGCCTATAGCCACGAAAGATGTTAGTGGTTGGTGGATGTTAGACGTTGTTATCCGTGTGTCAGGATAGTAATGCCACTGTCATAACTTTACCGGCTACCGGAATAGTGGTAAGCATTGACGCTAATGCGGCATGTATTGGTAAGAAGTATCCTAGGTTCTTTATCAATCTATTTACGGGGTAAATTATTCAATTTACCCCGTGTTGGTTTCGGGCTCCTTTGAAGAATAGACCAACTGCTGTTTTGCCAGGCAGGTCGTAAAAGGCGACCGAATGGCTATGGCTCGCATAGCCACCACTACCATCGTGACTACTAGGTGGTAGAGTTCTGCATTGTCTCACCCGGGTCTGGTACCACCGCCTAACCTATTCCTGCCGCAATAGCGTCAGTGCTTGCCACTGTCGTGTTCCGGTTTGGAGGGTAAGGTAGCCGGTAAACTTATACATGTGGCATTAGGCCTCGCCACAGCAACGCACCATTAACACCTTTGGTGTCTTTAGGCGATGGTTGACTCTTTACATCAGGAGACCTATGTGCTTGTTTGCTATCTGATAAAAAATCTGATGGAAAGAGAAACCATTGCATATAGACACCAAAGGTGTTAATCCGTGTAGCGGGATGGCAATGCCACATACATAAATCTACCGGCTACCCTACCCTCCAAACCAGAACACGAAAATGGCAAGAATTGACGCTGTTGCGACATTAATAAGGCGGTGGTACCAAATACCCGGGCGAGACGTTGCGGAACTCTACCACCTAATGATCACGATGGCCGTGACACATATAGCCAATCGGTCGCCTTTTACGACCTACCCGTTCTAACAGGCAGCTCGTTAAAAGCCGTTTCAACGGCAGTTGTTTTATTTTTCAAAGGAGCCCGGAAGAACAAGGGGGTAACTTTTTCCTGGTCGACTTCCAAAACCTAAAACCTACTTTGTTTTAGTAGTCGACCGGCAATTTTGGATGTTCCCAACTTATTTAATGTTAATGAATGCAAGTACATGTTTCCATACTGTTTACAGTTGTTCAACATATTTTTTATGGTAATTAAAATTGATGAGGTTTTGCATTCTAGATGATTCGTTCCGTGATAATGAATTCGTAGAAAACGTACTTCAGTTGCTAACTCAACATTTTGTAACGTGATTTAATTTTCAACCGATTTCCCAAAAGGAGGAGGTTATCAATTCGGCTGCATGTTTTAAACACGCTTTTATTTACTTCGGTCGTATGTTTGTATGTAATTTCTCCTTGACATCGAGTTCCTTCCCGGTAGCCTGGAAAAAGGCTTATATTATCCCTCTTCCAGAAATTCCGAACGCCTCCTCTCCTTCGCGTTATTGTCCTATTTCAATCCTACCATATCTTTCCAAAGTATTAGAACACATAGCTAATTCTCAGCTATTTGATTACCTCACAAGAAATTGTCTTCTTAACCCTCATCAGTCAGGCTTTCGACCGGGACACAGCACCGTCACTGCTCTAATACGAGTCACCGATGATATCCGTCAGGCTATAGATGACAAAAAGTTCACTATTCTTGTTCTTCTGGATTTTAGCAGTGCTTTTAATTCAGTAGATCTTGATTTGCTAATAAAAGTTCTTGCTTTTCTCAATATTTCTGCTTCTGCTCTTGACTGGTTTAGATCTTATCTATGGGGCCGATTGCAATGTGTGATTTCTGGTGAATTTAAATCACACTGGATTGAATTACATGCTGGTGTTCCGCAAGGTGGAGTTCTTCCTTCTACTGTCATTTTCATCATTTATCAACACTATTACTGCTATCATTAAGTATAATTTTCATCTTTATGCTGACGATCTCCAGCTCTACCGTCACTTTAGTATCGAGAATATAGCGGAAGCTATCAGAGAAATGAATGACGATTTGGATGAGATATACAAGTGGGCCAAATCTTTTAGTCTGTTGGTAAATTCAATTAAGTCTCAGGCTCTGATTCTTTGTAGTCGACACATGAAAAAGTTGATAAATAGCAGAGATATTCCCACATTAAAGTATAATAACACGCCTATACCTTTCTCCTCTTGTGCTTCTAATCTGGGAATTATTTTCAATTCCAACTTTTCTTGGGATTCTCATGTTAATAACTTTAGCCGTAAAGTTCATCAAGCATTTCATTCCCCTAGACCACTTCAAAATTTTCTACCGTTTAATACAAAAATTTTATTAATGCACACTCTCATTCTTCCAATTATAGACTATGCAGATTCTTGTTACCTTGATGCCACTGAGGACATAGTAGACATACTTGAGAGGTTGCAGAACTTGTGCATCCGCTTTATCTATGGCATGAAAAAATTTTACCATGTTTCTGGTTCTCGAGCAGAACTTAAATGGCTTCCATTGAGACAGCGCAGAAAAACTCACACACTTTGTTTATTATTTAAGATTCTCTTTAATCTACAGTCTCCTAAGTATCTTCGTGATTCTTTTGGATTTTTACACTCTCCTGAATCCATGTTTTCCTCCTAGCAACTCTGCTGCTTATTTGCACTCGTTTACGGTACATGCTGTAAGTGGAATTCCCTGCCCAGTGAGATTCGCGTTTGCCAGACTTTAGAGTCCTTTAAAAAACGAGTCAAAGAACACTTCCTAGCTGAAATGTAAATTTTCTTTATATTGTATGTATTTTTTCTCTACATCATTTCTTTTTTCAAATACTGTATAAATATATGTTAATTTAGTTTCATAGTTTATATTTATTATTTTTTGTACACTAGGTCTACTCAATTCTTTATTTTCATTTTTTTATTCTCCTTTAACGGGTTGGTTGGAAGAAATCTGTTTAAGTAGAAATAAGCTCGCCCATTGTACTTATGTTACTTTTAATATTGTCTTTTTGTATTGATTGTATTCTGTGTACAATAGAGTATTAAATAAATAAATAAGTATGTAACGCAAACTTTGACCATGGATTTGACATACTTTAAAACGTCGGATTATATTAGGACTTGGCCTTATCAAGGATCGATGACAATAGAATAATATCCTTATCAAGATCTTCAGGATTAGCGATTTGTTTTCTGTATCCGCGGGGCTATCACGTATGCTCTCTCGCAATGTTGTTTAGTTATCGCAAGACACATAATAGTCATATTTATAGTGGCAGTCTAAAAAACATTAATTTTCAGATATAGAGCTTAAAGGTTACGCGAAGCTCTAAGAAAGGCCTTGTACAGCATTAAGCTGTATAATAACTCATAAAGGACTCTTACACCGATAAAACCATATTTTACACCCTTGAATGTCTTCAATAGAACTCTAAGTTCTATATGAGCTTCTTTATTGGTGTTAAAGATGCTTGTTTGCTGCTTGGGTGCACATACGCATTTAAGGTAAAATCTCCATATTATCTATGTTGGAAATGTGTTGATTGTATATCCTGAGAAAATAACCATTATTGAAACCTTTTTTCATCCGTCTTCCCAAAATGAGATCAATTTGGCTGTATTTTTTTATAATTGTTACTTTAGAGGTCTAAAGATCATTTATTAACGGATTGTGAAATATTTTTTTTGAGATGGTATACTTCCAATGCAGTCTAATTTCGATCTGGGTTTGAGAGATACAGGAAATCGAAAGTCGGTTGTTGCTGTTTTACCACGTTTAAATTAGGTATATAGACACTTATTTCTCTATAAGGATTTTCAATTTCAAATGTCTATCTACTATGCATTCCAAATAAGAATAGGATCGCGCTTGTTATCAACTTCATACCACAAATGTGAAATTAGTAATGTCAGCATAAAAATATTTGTTCAAAAAATATTGCTGATCTATTGAAAAACAAATAACGCTTTAATAATGTTATTTTCATCAATAAAAAATTAAAAAACATCAGACTAGCTGTTCATCTATATAAATGTAAAAAAGTCGTGTTAGTTACACCACTTATAAATCAAAAACTACGGGGCCAATTTTGTTGCGATTTTTGTGTGTCTGGGTGGTAGTTATCCAGAATAGGCTAAAAAGTATTAAAATATAATATTAATCAATAAAAAAATAGTAAAATATATCAGTCTAGCCGTTCATCTATGTATATTTATATATAAAATGATGTGGTGTCGCGGGACACCAGGTAGGAACGAACTTCCTTTGGCTAAACGGCACTACTCGCTTGTGTACGCGACTGTCGCGCCTGCGCACGTCTCATTTAACGCTTTTATTCCACGCATTTTTCTTACGGTTTTACTATCATATTTTTTTCAGTTCGGTCGCGCAGCAAAATCCCTATCCCCTCCAAGCCTGCCGTAAGGAACTTCGTTCCAAAAAGTCGTGTTAGTTATTTTACACTTTATTTTAATAAATGGTAATATGATCTGATGGGAATCTTAATGAAAAGTATACCAATTAGAATGAAAATAGTAAAAGTATTTCTTTGTTAGAATTTTTTTGCACACCTTACTTATCGCTTATGAAGTTTTTGCAAAATGCGGAGCAATATGTCATCCTGACAGTCCTATTCTTAATTGGAACGCATAGTAACTCTCAGATGATATTTTTTCACGTGAAAACATATTATCACGGAGATACTTAACTAGATCAATTTTAATAGTAAAAAACTATCTCAATACAACATTTCGTTGAAATTGTTAGAGCCGTTTCGGAGAAAAAATTACATACAAATATACAGTTGCTCATTTATTCTATGTGCACAATTAAGTTATAATAAAATAAATAAATACAAGTACCAAGAAATATTATATATTTCTTGCAAACGTTGTTTTGCCATATAAATTACTGAATTAAAAAATAGGGGTTGATCGTAGAGGGTTGAAAATTAAGGTTAGTATATATTTTCTAACGCTGTATCATAAACAAACCCCCAACTATTAGTCAAAACAACGCACTAAGCCGAGGTCCGGTCTCGCAGGAGACAACCCTTAGCGCGGGTGTTTATTGCCCAAATTTAAACTTAAACTCTGGCTGAGCACTTTGCTCGCCCAAAAAGCCCGGTTACGCAGTAACGACCCTTAAGGTCAACTGCAATAGTCATTTCGAAAAAAAAAAAAAAAAAAAAATCATAAACAAATAAAAACAAAAATAAAAAAACAGTAACAGTCGTGGGACTGCCGATAGAAGTGAAAACGGAACTATTAAGTTGAGAGTAATTAAAACTATTTGCAAAACATAGCTATAGATATACTATTATCATTAGCATGTCGGTGACGCGAACCGAGGATTTTACCCTCTACCAAAACGCTCAACGCGCCTAAAGAAGTTTTCACTTCAACAATTATCTAATAAACAAAATAAAAAATTTAGGGGTGTACTACTCTTAGCATTTAGGGGTATGAAAAATAGATGTTGGCCGATTCTCAGATCTACTCAATATGCTCACAAAATTTCATGAGAATCGGTCAAGCCGTTTTGGAGGAGTACGGGAACGAACATTGTGACACGAGAATTTTATATACAAGATATATATATATATATATATATATATATATATATATATATATATATATATATATATATATATATATATATATATATATATTCATGTATGAACATGTTAATCACGTCCCCCGCGTTGATCCGGGCTCCTTTGAAGAAAAGGCCAACTGCCGTTCTGCCAGGCAGGTCGTACTCTGGTAAAAAGTAGTCTATTTCCTGCCCTATAAACTGTTATATCTTTCAGTAAAAGTTCCATCAAAATCGGTCCAGTCTTTCCAAAGATATCACAGACACACTTCAATTTTATTCATATGTATAGATTGAGGGACTCCTTCGAGAAACGTTAAAACAATTTTGGCTTTTAAGTGTATATTTATGTGTAATGTATTTATATGATTTTATACTCAATAGTGACCAGAGGTGGACTTAATGTTATTGCATCCTCTATCAGTCAACGTTATCAATTAAAGGACAAAAATCAAACATTCAACTCATATAATTTTTTACAAAGTTTGCGCGTAAAGTGCTGACGTCAGGATTTAATATAAAAACTAAGTATGTAACATAACAGTAATAAAGTACACTTAAATCATACAAGGTTTCTATACTGTGTTGCTTCCTTACCAAGAATCCGTAGACAGGCATGCCGCATCCATAATTCAATGCACCAAACTAGGTTTCCTTGGCCGTTCAGAAATGCACTGTTCTGTTACTAAACGTTGATTTCCGTACGATCCGATAACAACAATATCAAACCATAAACACTGTACGATTTCCTTTTAAAACAGTCAAGTTAATCGGTACTACGGTCTATCGAATTTGGTATTACACGTTTTTTAACGAAGCTTGAAGCAATACACGCGTGCTGCCTTTGCAAGGCGGCCTTCTACAATACGTAAGATGTTCCGTGAAGAAAACACATCAAATGTCAGCCAGCCATTTCATGTTTTGATTTTGTTCTCTGTTTTCAGAATAACACGAACTACAAAGCTACTCGTTAACGTGGTCTGTACGCGTAAAAAATGTTATGAAAAGGTAAAGTCAACAAACACGTCGCAACACAACAAAACGGATAAATAGTAGATACCGCGTCGATCGGACCTCTAAGTATGTATAATGGAAAATGACAATTAACTGCAATAAAATGATAATTTATATTTGCTAATGACATTAATATATAATTATTTGTACAGTTTGAAAAAGTATATTTAAACAGGTTTTTGTATGGAATACATAATACTTTGTTTTCTTAAAATAGCTAACAAACAGATGACTCTCTTGACGGAAATAAGTCATCGCCAAAAATGTTAATGTGCGTTGCTTTCCTTCTGGCGGCAATGCCATATGGATAAGCGTACCAGCTACCTTACCTTCGAAACCGTAAAACGATAATAGCAAGCATTGCCCCTATTGCGATAGGAATAGGCAAGGCGGTCGCGGTGGTACCACCCGGACGAGACGTTGCGGTACTCTACCACGTAGTCACAATGTTAGTGATTCGTAAAGCAAATACTCGTTGTTCACTTTAAGAATGCCTGGCAGAAAGACAGATGGTCTGTTTGTCAGCCCCATTGGTCGAGTGGTTAGCGAACCTAACTATGCATCAATAGGGCTCGGGTTCGATTCCCGACAGGGACGAACATTTATGTGATCTGAGTTTCAGTGTGTATTAAATCTATTTGAGTATTTAAATAAGAATCTCTATATATTAGTATCGTTAAATAACATGCATACTTCAAGCAAATAGGTCGCTTACTTTGGGATGTCCAATGATATTTATTTATTGTTTACTAGCTGACCGGGCAAATGCTGTTCTGCCTTTTTAACTATTCTTATTTTTTTCTATATTTTCTCACCTTTTAAACCTTCCCTGGACTTCAACAATTAATTCAAAACCAAAATTAGCCAACTCGGTTCAGTCGTTCTCGAGTTGCAGCGAGACTAACGAACAGCAATTGATTTTTATATATATAGATAGATTATTCTCCCGAGAGGTCCTGGACCAACACTTTAGTCTCCTTTCTAGGTAAAACTCCTTGCAAAATTGATAAAAACATGCGATATACTCGGACTATTTATATAGAGCTCTTATAGTTCTAATGTATTATTAACATAATTTTATAACTTTCCATTTCCTATAACTCCGAAACTCTGCATCAGATCTTCACTAAATTTAAATGGTACCACACGCTGAATATAGCCTCTCAAACAAAAAAAGAATCTTCAAAATTGGTTCATAAATAACTGAGTTCCGAGGTAACAAACATAAAAACACACACAGCTGAATTGATAACCTCCTTTTGGCAAGTCAGTTGAAAACACCATTTTTTTTAACCAAAACAACAGGATTATTGTTCACAATTCTATATGTATTCATATGGAATTGGAAACAATAATCCTGTTACGGTATAAATTTAAAAATAACAATTTATGTTTATTTTTTCACTATAGTATTACTTATTACACTAGTTTACAAAATCATTTTAAAAGTATCATCACGCCTGGTTCCCGTGTGGGTTAAGCAGAGTAAACCGAATGTCTATAGACTTTCCTGTTCACCGAGATTCACGAATTGTCAGTTAGCGAGATAAGAGGTGATTCTTATCGCCGCATTTATCGACATGTAAACTATTATCGACTATTTCTAGCGATAACCGGTACCGACAGCTGTACGTGCTCATCCGAGGCACGGAAGTGTTAATACAGCACTCCGCCAGACTCCGAGCTGCTACTGAAATTATATGACCTCATGATCTGAGCCAAATAGGCTACCCCTAGACCACGAGGCAGTCATTTTATTTAGTTGCAATAGCCAAACACAAACATGCATGTTTACTTATTCAATACTTTATTGTTTTAAAAAAAATATATTAAAAAAAATATAATTAGAAGAAATTAAACGTAAGATAAGGCAATACAATACATAGTACAATAGGCGAGCTTATCTCTACTTAAAGTGATCAATCCTTTGAAGGAGATAAAACAATTAAATGAGTAGACTTGGTGTACAAAAATAGATATGGTTAAACTAAATGTATATCATTGAAAATACAAAAAATACATACCTACGATATACCAACTTGCAATGCAGCTATTGTTATTTAACGCGTTTCTCAAAGGAATCAAAAGTCTAGCAGAGGCGAATCTCACTAGGCAGAGAGTTCCACAAACTTACTGCACGTTAGTCTTTCTTTATCATGTCAAAAACCAAAGTTACGTAGGTCACACTATAAGTTTTGCGTAACTTAAAAAAAACAACATGTTATAACCAAAATATTATGTTTATTGCTTTTCAAAATAATCTCCTTTACATTTTAAACATTTTTTATGCGATCGAAACATTTTTTAAAACAGGAGGACCATAGATCTGAAGGGATGTTTTCTACGTGCTGATTGAACGCTATCACTGCCTATTCGGAGTTGGTAAAAGTAAAACCTCTCATCAAATCTTGGCTTTTTGGGAAAATACAGAAATCACAGGGTGCTAGGCCGGGGCTATGCGCAAGGTGAATGACGAGATGTACTTTTTCGGAAGCTAAAAATGACTTTGTTTTGTTGGCCGTGTGTGAAAAAGCGTTATCATAGTGTAGGAATGCGGCTTTTGGGTCGTCTTTCACGAACTTTTTCTAACACCCTGGATAAACAAATGGTAGAATACCACTCGGCATTAACGCTCTTTTGATCTTCAAGTGGAATTGTACAGATGGGACCCGTAGCTGAGAAAAAAAACGCGGTTACTTTTTACCAACGTTTCTCGCCTGTCTCATTTTTGTTGGCCTGTTCTCATTTTCAAACACCCATTCACAAGATTGCTGTATTTTTTCGGTTTAAAACAATAAATTCACGTTTCGTCTCCTGTGACAATGTCATAAACAGCATTAAAATGTCCGTGGTCGTACTTCAGTAGCATCTGTGAGCACCATTCCACGCGAGCCCGCTTCTGCTCCGCTGTCAGTTCATGAGGGATCCAACGACAACAAAGTTTCCGAACTTTCAATTCTTCGTGTAAAATTTTCTGAATTTGGTTCGTACCAATCCCCAACAGTCCTCGAATTGTCTCATAGGTAATCCGGGGGTTTTCTTCAATTAACCACTTAACTGTAGCCGCATTATTTTCGTTGACGGCAGTTGAAGACTGCCCTTCACGAAATTCGTCATGTAAAGAAACTCGACCTCTCTCAAATTCAGCAAACAATCGCCTCACGGTGCTCAAACAAGGTGCTTCTCTCCCTAAAGCATTTTGAAGACGAACGGCACAGTCTTGCGGAGAAAGAGAACTTTTAAAATCATAAAAAATCATCGCTCTAAAATCTTTTCGACTTAATTCCATTTTCGTTGCGTACGTAGAACTTTGATGTGTGATAAAAAAACAATTGACAAATAATTTCCCGCCAATCGTTTTTATATTACTAAGAAGGTTGCAATGTTTTAAAAAAAACAACATTCGAAATTCAAATAGTTCCGATTAGCTAGAAGTGCAAAACTTTCAGTGTGCCCCATGTATTATCACATTTTATTTTTTTACTACTCATAAATGTTTATATTCATATTTGAGTCCATTAGGTTAATTTAATTAATTCTTTAAAGGAAAGATGGCTAAACTAAAACCAGTACTTTTACTACATTAAAATAAGTTGCAGCACGTTGTGTAGTATTTTAGGATTTTTTATCGATTTTCTATATTTATCGTTATTTATTTCGATATTTATTGTTTTCCAAAATTAACCGATAATCGATAAATAACTGATTATGGTGGCACGGTGTTCTGAAACCGCTGAGAAACGTGTTAATTTTCGGATAAATAAATATAGGATATCACCTGAAAACCAAAATTTAGCACATTCTTTTTTGTATTTACAACTAAATATCACCATATAAAAATCATGTGGAAGATTAAAAATATGATTAACAAATTATTTGTTTTAGAGATTTTTTAGCTGGTTTTCGGAATTTTATATGATCGAATAACGTACATTCTATCATGTAATAAGTTAGCACATTCCTTAGATAATATCTTCAGGTATATGGTGTAATTTTTGTAAAATTGTTATTTAACAATCAATACAAAAAAAGTGATTAAAGAAACCAGTTTTTTCCCGTTTGTCGCGATGCCTCGCCTCAAGCATTAAATTACGCATATAAGTTTAATAGTTATATTATATTTATAATTATTACATTATTATTATTAATAATAATTCATTTATTTAACAGATATAACATCCTTTTCTCTGGATGTTATATCTGTTAAATAAATGAATTATCTAAACATATCTAAAAAGAAACACATTATAAACTTATGAGCTATGTTAGTTTTTTTAATTTAAGCCTTATTTTTTTATTTAAATGATAATATTAATATGTATTCATTTTAAATGCATAGCAGGCCTTGAGTCCGTATGTAACGAATTCCAGTGTTTGATTCCACAACACTCGAAATTGTCACTTATTTGCATAAGAAGGCTATTGGTACTGTCTCGGACTCAACGCAACATGGAGGCTACGTGTTTACGCATAGTCGCTGTAAAATCATCCACTCTCGCCTCAGCCAGCATACCTGACAGGCTACAAAATCGAGGTAGTCCTATTAGCATCCTAAACGCATTATTATATTTAACACGCAAGGCGCTGACAAGACTTTTGCACATACCACATCCATTGTATTTTTGTATTTTTTGTAATTTTAAAATTAATAATTTGTGTTCATGTTTCTCATTGTAGAGCCCGGCAGAAATCAATAAAGTTGACTAAACGTTGGTGATAAAATAAAAAAGTTTCACATAAGTCATTTGTCCATCTTTCCCTTTAAAAGAATTAATTGAACTATTCATAAATTATTTTGAACTCCTGGTTATATTTTTATGTCATGTTATATTCAGCGTAAGGCATGCAAATCGATTACCGATAATAAGTCGTTTATCGGTTATCGGATCATTTTGAAAAACGATAATTTTTTTTTATATCATAAGATAACAAACAAGCAGATGGGCCTCCTGATGGAAAGAGTCAACCATCGCCTATAGACACCAAAGATGTTAATGGTGCGTTGCTATCTTGAGGCGAGGTCTAATGCCACATGCATAAGTTTACCCTCCAAACCGGAACACGACAGTGACAAGCACTGACGCTATTGCGGCAGGAATAGGTAAGGCGGTGGTACCGGATCCGGGCGAGACATTGCAGAACTCTACCACCTAGTAGCCATGATGGTAGTGACTCGTTTAGCCAATCGGTCGCCTTTTACGATCTGCTTGGCAAAACGGCAGTTGCCCTATTCTTCAAAGGAGCCCGGGACCTACACGGGGAAAAAAATAACGATATCAAAATAAATAACGATAAATACCAAAAATCGATAAAAAAATCCTAAAATACTGTTGCACAACGTGCTGCAATTTATTTTAATGTAGTAAAAGTACCGGTTTTGGCCATCTTAGTACCCTTTTTGGCCATTTGAAATTTGAATCAATGTACAAAAATATATAATGCTAAATAAAAATTTTCATTAAATTCTCGAGCTTTCGCATTTAAATGAATTAAAAAATACTGGCCACGCTTCATAAATCACTTGGAATCGTAAATTGAATATCAAGTCTTCTGATAACGAAATGCATTTTAAAGTAGTTGTTTTATTATTTAAAAACAAGTTTAATTTATAATTTTTAAAGATCTCTAAAGAAGTATTTATTAAATAACATTTTGTCTTTTTATAAACTACTGACATTTCGCAATACGATCTAACAGTCGTGTCGTCTTTAGATTTTATTAAATTCATTGAACAAAAAAAACAGTACCGGTTTGTTAGAATTTTTGGTTTGAAATAATGACATTCTGATTACAAACAAGGAGCATACATATGATAAAACAAAAAATCAAATCATCTCTCTCCAGAATTCTGTTTTTATGAGCGTATCAAAGAGCATTAATCACTACATTTTAGAGCGTATAATCACATATATAATTACAGAGCAGTAATCACTACATTTTAGAGCATATAATTAAATTAAAAGATTATCGTTTTCACACAAAATGAACAAAAAAAAAAAACAAAATTGAATAATAATATATAATTGATTTTATCACTTCCTATCTAAATATTAGTTTGCAACGGTGACGAGACCATTGTTTGATGGACATTTTGATGATGATGGTTCTCCTTCCTCTACTCTCCATGTGTAAAACAAGAACATTCAACATGATGGAATTGTTTTTTGTTTGCAAGTACGTCGAAACTGCTCAATATGGAGACTTACAAAAAAAAATGTATTACGTTTTTTTATACATATTTCGTGAATATCTATAAAGCTTATATGAAAAAAAAACTATTTTTAAGATATATTAGGATCTCAGATAAGACAAAGTACATTGTGGCCAGCCTTCTTTATGAGGATATTGTATACACATAAAATATACATATAATAAAATCGTAGGAAAATCAAAACTGTACATTGAATATTTTTTTTAAAAAATGCTTGGGGCGTGATCTACAATCGATATCGAAGCCAAAAATATAGTTTTTAGAATTTTTGCCTGTTTGTCTGTATGTATATCCGGGGTAAACTCAAATGGATTTACTTCAAATTTTGCATGAATATTATTAACAGGTCGGGTCAACATATAGGCTACATATTATCACGTTATCACCTACGGGGTAGGAGCAGTGCGGAGTAAACGAAGTCCGCGCGGACGAAGTCGCGAGCAACAGCTAGTTGATTATAAAATTTTTGACATTAAATAGCCACAAATAGTGCAGTGTATTTATATTTTCCTTTATATTCTTACATAATGAATATTAAACAGGGAGGATAGTCGCCTTTTCTTATTTTTTTTCTATAAGTAGGTAAGATGGGGACAAAAACTATCAAAAATAGTCTTACGTAATAAATGAATGGCGACTTGTAAATAATCAAATATTTTAATTTTATTTAATTATTAATCTGGCGACTTTGTTTTCAGTTTCATTATTACACTACATTATAAGTTATTAATAATAAAAATAATTTAATGTTCTTTATAATTGCGGTATATTTAATGTAGTATGTAGTTAATAAAACCCTTTTCCCTACAATATACTTTAAAAAATAGTTTTTAAATAAAACCAATAAACATCGGTTTTTCTATCAAAAAAAGAAAATGTTCTTTTATCGGTTATTGGAAAAGTTCGACTATTACATGCTCTAGACATCAGCGTCACAAATATTCGTTTTCCAAATATTAATTTACTAGCTGTTGCCCACGACTTCGTCCGCGCGGACTTCGTTTACTCCGCACAGCTCCTCCCCCTTAGGTGATAGCGTGATAATATGTAGCCTATATGTTGACCCGACCTGTTAGTAATATTCATGCAAAATTTGAAGTAAATCCATGCACTACTTTTTGAGTTTACCCCGGACATACATACAGACAAACAGACATACACACAAACAGACAAACAGACAAAAATTCTAAAAACTATATTTTTGGCTTCGATATCGATTATAGATCACGCCCCAAGTATTTTTTAAAAAAAATATTCAATGTACAGATTTGACTTTCTCTCGATTTTATTATATGTATAGATAAGTTTCTGTAAAGTAAATCCTGGTCGTTTTTATTACGTTTGTGGTAAAATCGTTATATCTATGAAAGGATATACCATAATGGTATAACTCAAAGAAGCATATTTATGTTATTTCTAAATTTTGGTTCCTTAATATGACCAGCAATAGGTTTCTCAGATATTTTTTATCTTTTTAACAAAAAATGAAATCGACAAGTTTTGAATGCATGTTTAACTTCCCGCTACGTATGTAGTTAAGGAACGGATTTTGCCCTGATTTTCGAAAATCCAGTTTTCACCAGATCTCTCTACGTTTTCAGGTCTTAGGAACTTTTTCCGACTATTTTAAGATGACGTCAGTATGTCTGTATGTATGTATGTGTGTGTGTATGTAAACATCTCATAACTTTTGAACGGCTTGACCCTTCGAAACGCGGTTGGTGGCATTCGATTGGATTTCACTGAAAAATCCTCAAAAATAGAGTTGGTGAAACGGTATTTTTTTAATATAACTTTCAGATTAATAAACCGGAACACGACAGCGACAAGCACTGACGCTATTGCGGCAGGAATAGGTAAGGCGGTGGTACCAGACCCGGGCAAGACAATGCAGAACTCTACCACTTAGTAGCCACGATAGTAGTTGGTGACTCGCATAGCCAATTGATCGCCTTTTACGACCGGCCTGGCAGAACGGTAGTTGGTCTATTCTTCAAAAGAGCCCGGGACCAATACGGGGAGAATTACTGTAGAAACTGGCTTTTGTTACTATTAGAACATTTTTAAATGATAAAGTTTCGTTTACTTATATATAAAAGAAAAACGCTATGGTTCCTAGTTATTGAAAAAATATATATCTATTTTAAATTTTTTCTCAAGTTTTTTTAAATAATGAAAAAAGATATACAACATTATTATCCAGCATTACTTTGGGACAGTGACAAAACAAGAAGTATCTATACATATAATGAAATCGTTGGAAAGTCAAAACTGTACATTGAATATTTTTTAACAGAATACTTGAGGCGTGATCTACAATCGATACCGAAGCCAAAAATATAGTTTTTAGAATTTTTATCTGTTTGTCTGTATGTATGTCCGGGGTAAACTACAAAATTTGAAGTAAATCCATGCAGTACTTTTTGAGTTTACCCCGGACATACATACAGACAAACAGACAAAAATTCTAAAAACTATATTTTTGGCTTCGATATCGATTGTAGATCACGCCCCAAGTATTCTTTTTAAAAAATATTCAATGTGCAGTTTTGACTTTCCTACGATTTTATTATATGTATAGATATAGCTCTATTTTTTTTATATCATAAGATAGCAAACAAGCAGATGGGTATCCTCATGGAAAGAGTCAACCATCGCCTATAGATACCAAAGATGTTAATGATGCGTTGCTATCTTGTGGAGAGGTCTAATGCCACATGCATAAGTTTACCGGCTACCTTACCCTCCATACCGGAACACGACAGTGACAAGCTCTGACGCTATTGCGGCAGGAATAGGTAAGGCGGTGGTACCAGACCCGGTCGAGTCGATGCAGAACTCTACCACCTAGTAGTCACGATGGTAGTGACGCGCATAGCCACTCGGTCGCCTTTTACGACCTGCCTGGCAGAACGGCAGTTAGCCTATTCTTCAGAGGAACCCGGGACCAACGCGGGGAAAAATTCTCTTGTAAAATCGCAAAATATGCGACTTATATGTTTTGATCGCATTTTTTTGTGATGTAACAAAAAAAAATACGGTTTTTCGATTTTCCTTTACATGTGCTGTAAGAGATTGTTCCTTGACAAAGTTTATAATTCTAGAATAACGTGAAGTACACTATAAGTTTTGATTCCCTTTTGAAATAGCAAAAAATCGCAAAATATGTGACTTAAATGCTCATATCTTTTGATCACGTTGCCTTACAACTTTGATTTTTTCACAGCTGTATGAGACCGTAGACCTAAGTATTTGATATTTTCAACTTGATATATCTACGCGTTCCTGAGTAAAAGGGACAGACAGACGTGACAGGCGGACAGACAGACAACGTAGTGATTCTAGCGGTTCCGTTTTTCCTTTTCAAGTAAGTAACCCTTAAAAATGACAATAAAATAGCCTTAAATACGGAAGCCAGAATGGCGTTCGTAAAATAGAGAAGTTTTAATAGAATTGAAGTTTGCTGATTGGCTGTCTCTACTTCAGCTAGTTTTGGCGCTTTCTTTAAAAAATATTCTCTGGTATAACAACGCCATCTGACTTTTAAGTTGTTTCAGTGTTAGTTCTGCCTTAGTTTTATAATGACATTGTGTTCCTGCTGAAGTGCTGACATTCTAAAGCTACGCGTCTGCACTATCTTACGCTACGTGTTGAGCAAAATGTTGCGCATCCCTGTTGCCAAATGTATACATAACTTAAAAAAATGTAGGTCATTATAATCAGTAAATACTAAACACTAGACGCCGCTGTTCTAAAATTTAATTAAAATATGTGTGTTAATGATGCTGTAACTCCTAATGTTGCACTGTGACAAGTCACGTGCCAAATGCTATTATGAAACGTGACGCGAAGGCGTATGTTTTCATTTTCACGCAGGTAATATAAATCCATACTAATATTATAAATGCGAAAGTAACTCTGTCTGTCCGTCTGTCTGTCCGTCTGTCTGTCTGTCTGTCTGTCTGTCTGTCTGTCTGTTACGCTTTCACGGCCAAACCACTGAACCGATTTGGATAAAATTTGGTACAAATATAGTTTGAGACCCAAGAAAGGACATAGGATCGTTCTTATCCCTTCTTTTATTTAAAAAAAATTTCCACGCGAACGAAGTCGCGGGCACAGCTAGTATAAAATATATAATAAAATCGTAGAAAAGTCAATGTATGTCCGGGGTAAACTTAAAAAGTACTGCATGGATTTACTTCAAATTTTGCATGAATATTACTAACAGGTCGGGTCAACATATAAGCTACATATTATCACGCTATCACCTACGGGGGAGGAGCTGAGAAGAGTAAATATAGTCCGCGCGAACGAAGTCGCGGGCAACAGCTAGTATAAAATACTAGTTGTTACGACTTCGTTCACGTGATCCACATTATTAATATTATCTATCTATATTATTATTAATATTAATTAATATTAATAATAATATAGATAGATATACGAGTATAATCATGACGGTTCTCTTAAGGAGTACGCATCTGCATACGCGCACGTACCCAGAATAAATGTAACGTCATTCAGTAGACTTTCCCCGCCTTATTCCAAAACGAGGTCTAAATATAGTACCGACCTTAACACCAGTTTTATTACTAGTATTAGATGAAACGTTATTATAAAACCGGGTTTAGCGCTAGTCCGAGTATCTTCTATGGTTCTAAAGATAAACCTACGCGACCCCTAGTTTAACTTTAATACTAAGCTCAAAACGTCAAACTTCAAAGTTGACATAAACGTCGTATTTGTTGTGAAATAATTATTTGTTATTAAAATAATAAAAAATGGACATAAACGTAATTGATATAAAGGATTTGGAAGATTTGGATGTATCGGAAACATACCAGAAAGTAAAGAAAATAGATCCCAAAGTCGAGTGAATCCGTTTCATTTAATTGACGGAGACTTTCGAAAAAATATAGATTCACAAAAAGGTTTACCAGCCAAATAGTGGATTTATTGCGAGAAGATTTAGTTCATGACCCTCGGGGACAGGCTCTCAGTCCTGAGTTGCAAGTGGTTTGCGCATTACGTAACTGGGCTCGTCATGAGGTAAGTGTATAAACTTGATAATCTACATTACAAGCAATGCCAGGATATTTCAATTGCTGGAGAACTTACTGAAATATTATTATTGTTTCTATAGATTCAAGACGATACTGCCGACTTACATGGCGTATCTCAGCCGACTATTAGCAAAACTTGTAAGAAAATAGCAGGGATTTTAGATGGATTGCCCCATAGATTTATAAAGATGCCAGCTACTTTAAATCAGCAAGAAGAAGCAATGAGGAAGTTTCGCCGTATAGCTAATTTTTGAAAGTTTTAGGTGCTATAGACTGCACTGACTGATTGATTACGGTAAAAAAAGTAATGCTAGATTTTATAACAAAACATAATCGTACCTACTCGAGGCACTCAGGTTTTGTGCTCCAATAATAAATAAAAACAGGCTAGCTATGGAAATACAGAAATATTAAGTAACTTGAAGTGCTGTTGTATATATATTATTGAAATGTTTACTTTCGCATATAGTATTTATTATAAGCATTCAGATTAAATTACGCGCGTCACACATTTTTTTTTGTTTTTTTTTAGTTTATTTCGTTGTACGCTAACTCGATACGTGCACATGTATGTGCACATGTAGGTATATAGTGGAAATAAAAAGAAAATTCATATAATTTCAACGTTTTCAGATTTAAGATAATTTTCATAGCAAAACTGTACCTATATTTTATTTTATTATCACTTTCGAACTCATAAATCACTTTTAATAAAAAATTTGGTTTCTTTTCATATAAGTATGTTTGTTGTAACGGAACGTTGCATGTTACGCCGAGTGAATGAACGAATGGTTTAGAGACATTTTAGCTTACAATCTGTGGATACATGTTCATCCGAGGTCTATCTTCGGTATTAGCTAGTCCTCAGTTAGTCTCGTTTTTGTAATAATAATGAATTTTAGTACTGGATCTAACTTTAATACTGTAACAAGTCTAGACTTCTTAATCTTGGTTTAAACCCAGATCTAGGCCTGTTTTTGTAATAAGGCGGTCCCGGTTTGTCGGTTAATAAGTCCCGTCAGACTCAGGCTTGATTATCACTAAGAACAAGCGATAGTCGTTATTACGACCGAAAAATGCGTATTTATAACATGTATATAAAATTTGTATTCGTAAATTTTTTTATGCCATTATTTAAAATTCAGGGTCGTTAATAAGATGTGGATAGCGAATTTTTCACAAAACAATGTACTTACGATTGCTATTATAAAATTATTTAAATAAATATTATAAAAATACTAGCTGTTGCCTGCGACTTCCTCCGCGCGGACTTCGTTTACTCCGCACAGCTCCTCCCCCGTAGGTGATAGCGTGATAATATGTAGCCTATACGTTGACCCGACTTGTTAGTAATATTCATGCAAAAGAAGTAAATCCATGCAGTACTTTTTGAGTGTACCCCGGACATACATACAGACAAACAGACAAAAATTCTAAAAACTATATTTTTGGCTTCGATATCGATTGTAGATCACGCCCCAAGTATTCTTTTAAAAAAATATTCAGTGTACAGTTTTGACTTTTCTACGATTTTATTATATTATATGTATAGATTTTATTATATATTATAGATTTTATTATATGTATAGATTATTTAAATAAAAAAAATAGAAGACTGGCTCGTTGTTTACCTTACATCCGTTCCCCGTTTTCACTTCCTGGGTTAAGAAAATGTTGATAATTTTCGAGGTTATCATGCAAAAGTAAAATCCAATTGTTGTCTCCTATACACATCAAAGATATTTACAGTGTGATGGATTCGTGAACGGGATTTAAGGCTATAGGTACCGTACAGGAATTTTCTTACATATACATTCATATTTTCACGTCAGATCTCTTGCTGGGTAGAAAAAATGAGAGTCGTAAATCGCGATCCTTGCAGATTTGTTTTGCTTTCTCCATATTCATTACTCTCTTCATACAAACACGCCGATTGAGAAGACTTAACATTACCTTCGGACAGTACCTGGTCGATCTGATCATGATATGTCAGTCTTAGTCATTGGCGCATAAAAGGGTGGTGTTTGGGGCCTCCGGACTCCCTCCTCTTAATAAAAATATATGAATTTGCGGATTAGGTATCTACAATTTGTATCCAACATGGGAATTATTACACGATTAATACTAGTTACATATACACATATCTTCACGCCAGATCCCGTACTTGGCAGGAAGAGAGAACTAGTTAATGTTTATCAATTTTGGAACCTTTGAACTCCCTCTTTGCAAAGCTATAGCTACGCCCACAGAAAAAAAATATATAGGCTACGCCCATGGCCTTAGTCTTCCCTGGTACCTACATCCTTCCACATTCGCATTGTATATGTTTTGTTAATCTTTTATCATATTACCATGACTGCCTTGTGTACAGTGTACACATTACGTCTGCTTTATAACTAATATTTTATTATATTTGGTTTCAGGTTATGATGTCTACGGAGTACTGTATAAGCAGATATTTTGATGAAGAGCAAAATGCTCGCGATGGAATTATAAATACAACACTAAGCAGCAGTAATATTTCAGAATGTAGTGAGATATCCATTGAATCCGAAACGGATACATTCAATTTGAGCCAACTTAACATTGAAGATCCAGACCTTATACCTGTTCAGGCTTTTTATAACATAACACCTCGTCAGATGCCTCAATCGCCACATTATGTCATAGAAGAAGAATTTTGTTCAAACCCCTGGGCTATGCTAATAGCAACAATATTTTTAACAAAAACGTCGGCTAAAAACGCCAGGCCTCAAATGAAAAGATTTTTTGAAGAATATCCAACTCCTTATCATGTTTTAGATGACACACCAATATCGTTAGAACGCTTTTTTGACACATTGGGTTTAAAAAAACGCGGGCATATGATTTGGAAATTGAGTTATCAGTTTGTTTCATCCAAATGGCTACGAGCGAGTGACTTGTGTGGTATTGGCAAATACGGGGAAGATGCATATAGAATATTTTGTCTTGGGCATCTCGATGTAGATCCCAATGACAGATACTTAAAATTATATTTAGACTGGTTAAGAAAACATACAGATTTTATGGAAGATGAAAGTATTGTTGATAGCGAACTTGTGATTGAAGATCCGGTTGTGAAGTATTATAGAATTACATTGCATGATGTTATGATAACATAATTAAATTGATTGATTTTGTCAGACTCATTCTAAAAGTTTATTCTGAAAGACAGCAAAAGAATTTAAATATATCACTGAATCCTTATCAGTGATATATTTAATTCTTTTCCTCTCACATTGAAAAATTAAAAAAATGTCCTTACTTAAGAGCTTATTACGATAATTAAGTACGACCTTCCATTTTATAAATATATTTTAACTAAAAAGAATATTGAGTTTCAACATTTAGCAATATATAATAAGCATTAAGAAATTTTACTAAGTTGTATTAAAAATCAAAACAAAGTTTTAAGAAATTATGTGGATATAATTAGATCACTTTGTTTTAAGTTTGGCGATTTCATTTATTCTATCCTGTGAAGCAATGCTGCTTTCGTAAGGCTTCTCTGTGAGACTTTCGTTCCTCAATGATTAATATAATATTTGAGCTTGAGCATTGGTGAAATATTTGTCATCCTCGTATTCAGTGGCGTAGCTAGGAAACCTAGGGCCCTGGGGTAAACCAAAAAACGGGGCCCCACTGCTATCAAAACTGGTAAGGTTTTATAAAGTAAAAACATTAAATATACAAATACTTTAAAAATCCTAAGCTACTTTGTCATCAGCTCTTTTTCATGCATTGCATTAAACCTCTGTTTCAATGACCAGTAAGAAAAAAAATATTGATATAAGCTTACTTACTCCTGATACAACATAAAATGTTTAACTATTCCTGAAAAAAAATCTTGACTCGAGTTCAAAATCGCGAATCACAAAAACGCACATCGATAAATAATGAAACGCACATATTGATATCCGTTAAATTGATAACACTGTCAACCCTCAGAAATAATTTAGGGGTTTCACTTTCTATAACTTTCGAATTTATATGAAATCGAGTTGCCATGATTAAAGTCGTGCTGCCAACTGTCATATTTATTTTGAAAATGGGAGAAATTTTCAAAAGTTGAGTTCGATTGAGATTTTCTGTAAGGATTCGAGGGCCCCTGAGTTTGAGGGCCCCGGGGCACTTCCCCGCCTAGCTCCTTAGTAGCTACGCTACTGTCCGTATTAGCCTAGGCTCTTAATTTAAGAAAATACCGTTAAATTTTGCTAACCTGCCATATCTTAAAAGTGTGTGAATACCAAACATTCCCCGTGTTGGTGCCGAGCTCCTTTGTAAAATAGGCCAACTGCTGTTCTGCCAGGCAGGTCGTAAAAGGCTACCGATTTGCTATACGAGTCACTACCATCGTGACTACTAGGTGGTAGATTTCTGCATTGTCTCGCCCGGGTCAGGTACCACCGCCTAACCTATTCCTGCCGCAATAGCGTCAGTGCTTGTCACTGTCGTGTTCCGGTTTGGAGAGTAAGGTAGTCGGTCAACTTATGCATGTGACTTTAGACCCCGCCACAAGATACAAACGTACCTTTAACACCTTTGGTGTCTATAGGCGATGGTTGACTCTTTAAATCAGGAGACCCAACTGCTTGTTTGCTATCATTAGATTTCATACATTTCCGGTAAAGTGGGATGAGGAAAGTGGGATGTTAATTTTTTTTTCACAAACCCCATTGTGTGGGGTATTGTTATGTACCCCACACTAAATTTTAAAATTGTGTGTCCAGGCGTTTTTAAATTATTCGAGAAAAACAGATACAACCTGCTCTAATTAATGTGTAATCAGAGGTAATTGTGTGTGCATTAGTAGTGGGCGTTAAAAGTTATAACTGTTTAATTAACATGTTAAAACTCATTTAACATTAAACACTGTTAGACGTTAAAGATTAAAAGAGTTATAACATTTTGTTAAATCTACAATTTGCTACCTAAGTCATTAACGCAAATTCCGTAAACTTTCATCATTCAAGTTTGAAAACAATCCGATAGATGGCTGCACTGGGAATGTCACGTGACACATCGACCGATCGTAGTTTGTTATATTGGAGCTAATGCTTCGTATTTCAATTTGACGCTTGACATTCAAATGATAAAGTCTATTTTTGTCTGAGATAAAAAAAAAACATTTAAGCTAGTGCATCAAATTTTAATTTGACCCTTGACAGTCAAATGATAAAGTTCATTTCTGACTGTGTGGCAAAATAACATTTAATTATTAGAGAAAATAAATGTAAAATATCAGTGTTGTTTATGTCATTTGTTATTTTATTAGTTACGTTGTTTATGTTTAATGTTCGGCTGTTGTGTTAATATTATCTAGTATTTACTCGTTCGTGACTCATGTCATCGCGCGCTCGGCTCGATATTACAGAATTGAAATTGCGATAATCAATACGTTTGCTTGTTTTTTTGTTTTATTTCTTCCTATTTTGAGATTTTATTTTTGAGTTTAGTTAGTAGGTAGGTGGTAAGGGTAACTGATTTCTTTATTCCAGTTATAAAACCAGTGTTAATAGGAAAAACAATTGTATATTTTAGCGTGGGCGTACCCAGGTTCTGGGCTAGGGGTGAAGGGGGGCAACCGTAAAATTGTAAGATTATAATTTAATCTATAACAGTAGGTAGATAGTTAGTAGAGAGGCAAACAAATTCCAGGGGGGGGGGGTGCCCCTCCCTGATACATCCATGTATGTTAGGTAATAAGTGTTTTAGTATAAATAATATTAAATATAATAAAACAGTAACGAAACCAAACTGTACATGAAATACCTAAATTATTGCTGCGTATTTTGTACAGGACATAGGTAAACCCCAAAACGATAGAAATTGATTTTTTGTCTGTTTGTTTGTCTGTTCACTTTTCACGCAAAAACTACTGAACGGATTTTTACTAAATTTTGTATAGTAGGTAATAGCTAATTACCTAAGTTAACATTTTGGATACTTTTTACTGCGGGAAAATCTTTCGTTCCCACAGAAAAATACAATTAGTGTTCAGCAAGTTCTTAAAATCCTAATTCGAAAGTCACTACAACGTGCGTACGAAGTCGCGAGCAACAGCTAGTACAGTTTAAAACTTTAAACAGTTTAATACTTGAGTCATCAGTCAAAATGGCTAGGTGTGCCGGACGTAGACGGAGTATGGTTGCTATTTGAGATTACATTGAAAAAAGTGATAATAGTAACAAAAGTGCAATGTGCAAGTTTTGTCAAAAAAATCGTATAGTTGCACTATACTTGTCTACAACCAATTAATAAAACTCATGTTAGGTTGAAACATATCGCAGCATACACCAATTTGACTTTACCTGTAAGTACGCATGAAATACTTGGTGATAGGGGTTGCATCACTACATAGTATAAAACAAAGTCGCCTTCTCTGTCTGTCCCTATTTCCCTATGTCCCTATGTATGCTTAAATCTTTAAAACTACGCAACGGATTTTGATGCGGTTTTTTTAATAGATAGATTGATACTTGCGGAAGGTTTTAGTATATAAACCTTTCCGATATTCCAACGAGAACAAAAGCTACGCGGGTGAAACTGCGGGCAGGTCGCTAGTACTTTATAAAACACACAAATAACATTACTAACCAAATTTATAGTTATTAACTTAGTATTCATTTTAACGGGCCATACTTTCTTATCGTTGTTAAAATTATCCATCCTGTGTTTAGTTGAAAGTGTTATAACAATTAACGTTTAACATGTTATTCTTTTTTAACATTAACGTTTAAAACATTAACAAAAAATAACATTTAATCCCACTACTAGTGTGCATGTGTGTCAAAAGACTCCGAGAATATTCAAATTTTCGCTGGGGTAACGTTTGCTGGATTTTCTGAATGGCTGGGCGTCGGGCGTACATGTACGATTTTTTTTACTTGAATTGCTATCAATTGGTGTCTAATGTTTGTGAAAACAAAATGTGAATAATAAAGACTGCTTAAGAGTAAGTACATCTGCTCATCTGAGCTTAATATACCTCAATTTAGCGGTGAGTTTCAGGGATGGCCTGCGGGGTAAACCGATTTAAAGTTTTTATTTTTAATTTCCGATATTTTAAATAATTTTTGACATCTTTGTGAAAAACAAAACTCCATCTGTTTTTAATAAATTTTGTGTAATTTTTTCATTTTTTTAGCGGAACTTCAACTTTGACACTTTCTACATGAAATTACGAATCGAATGACACAATTTTCTGGGAAGGAAGAAGCGTAGTTCTATAAAACGGCACATGTGAGCTAGGCTAGCAGGCACCAAATTATTGAATGTGTAGCGATAATTATCGTATACTCCTCCAAACTATAACATGGCAATAGCAAGCATTGAGTTTTTGCAATGGGAATAGATCAGGCGATGGCAACAAACCTGTGTAATATTATGCTGAACTGCTACTGGCAATTTTATGGTTTGGACCAATTAATTCAACTCACGCGCGAGATGTTTTGTTTTTTTTATATATATACAAGAGGGGGCGAACCAGTAGCAGGTGCACCCGATGGTAAGTGATCACCGACGCCATTGACATTTTTTTAGATATTGATAGGGAAGCGCTTGACCATGATCTCGCCTAATGGTAAGCTAAGATGCGGCTTAATATGCAACGCGCTTGTCTAGATGGTACCTGTTCACAGTGTTCACTCTTCTCTTGAAGATCCCCAGATTGTACTTGTCGGGGAACACAGACTCAGAAACCATGTTCCAGTCCTTTGCGGTTCGAATGAAGAATGTTGAGTCGAACCCCTTTGTCCGAGTACGCGGAACGTCCACCATATGGCGATGCCTAGAATCTGCGCCTCGACCGTCGACATTTGTAATACCAAATGTCATGCACTTGCATGGCTAGCATATTCCCTCTTACGCGTACGCCCTAGGTCGTATCCATAGTCGTCGTATCCTTCCAGAAACACCTCCGCCGAAATCAATTATTTGGCTTCCTGCCCTCCCAAAAGTTTGGCGGTATCCTTGAATTCTTAAGTGAGTTAACTATTTAAAAAAAAATAAGATTTACTGCGTATATGTCATTATTTATTAAATAAAGCGCTTAATTATAAATTGTCCTTTGATATAGCAATGTCATATTATATTTTGTTTAAAGTAGTTTCAGAGAGAATTATTTCACATAAAGATTGTGCTCATTATCTCTTACCCTACATTATTGCTGGCTAATATGCTTACCATATCGCTTTTTATATTATGCTGACACATAACTCATCTATGTCCTTAGTCATTTGTTAGCAATAAGTAACCCGATAACTCAGTCTCATTCCAGTATCTTAGTTAGATGGCAAATTGGACAGCCACCTAACTAGGATACTGAAATTACTTAGCACATATTGTCTTTTATTCATAGTTGGTAAAACAAAATTGATGTCATTGGCTAAAAACATGCACGTCACGATTCTTGCCCGTCCACTGGACTGCAATTCCGACTAGAAAAGTACCAAATTTCGGATTAGGGCATCTCCTGCAGGTGATGCGTATCGATCCATCCCCTTCGGTAAGAAAAGTGGTAGATGCAGCGATGGGGGCCACCATCTATCATGCCAGGCCTGAATAAGCAAGTCGAAAATGAAAGGTCGGTTGGAAGATAAAATTAATGAATGATATAATATGTAGTGAGCGTAATAAGGGGCCATCCATAAATTACGTCACACGAATTTCATGACTTTTTTGTCCTTGTCACAGCAGGTCACATTTTTGAGACCTATATTGATGTCACATATTTTACAATTTTACATTGAAATAATGATCTCATTCGACTACTTTTTATCTATTCAGGTGGCTTTTTAAATTTACTGTTGTAATACTTATAAATAAAATATATTTTGAAAAAAATGTGATGTCACAAAATTTGGGACCCCTCTCTACCCCTTGTTACACAATATGTTCGTCGACCCCCTCCCTCCCACTTAACGTGTGACGTAATATATGGATGACCCCTAAGCGTAAAGATAGTGATACCACTGATCTCCCCGGTGGCATGATGGCTCTGTCTGTGGTCTAGTGTACCACAGAGCGATAATAATAATAATAATTTATTTCATTTTGTACAAATTAGTACCACATTTTACTACGTGTGGCGCTGCATATTAACACAACAAACATGGCGGATAGCAGTGCAAGTGCGGAATTAACAAATATTAATAACATAACTAATATTGGAGTTGCAGATAATATTATTAGTGATAGTAAGGATTTATATTAAAGTGAGTAATTGAAAATATATGAATTACAAAGGAGGGCTGTGAAAACACCGTGGAATAATCAGAATTTTTTGAGCTTATCCGGCACATAAAAAATGCTGAGGTGTCCATGAAAGCTTGTATTCGACGGACTTAATTTGAATACTATTGAAGCTCTGGATATGATGTGATGAATATTGCTGGTCAAGACTATTTTATTTTAAAAAAACAACAGTCATAGCCCCACCGTTCGCATTGTACCTTTGGAGGAATATTACGATATTCTTTTGGATATTTACAAAGGTTGTGAACATGGTGGACAAGACAAAATTCAATACAAACTTAAAGATCGATTTGTCATTGTGAGAAACGTAACATATTCTTTTTTTATACATCAAAGATAATGGTGCGTTGGTATCTTGTGGCGAGGTCTAATGCCAGTGCATAAGTTTACCGGCTACCTTACCCTCCAAACCGGAACACGACAGCGACAAGCACTGACGCTATTGCGGCAGGAATAGGTAAAGCGGTGGTACCAGACCCGGGCGAGATAATGCAGAACTCTACCACCTAGTAGCCACGATGGTAGTGACTCGATAGCCAATCGATCGCCTTTTACGACCTGCCTGGCTAAACGGCAGTTGGCCTATTCTTCAAAGGAGGCCGGGACCAACACGGCGAGATATTCGTAAAACTTTGTCCTGCCTGTGAAACTAAACGGAATATACCGAAAAAAGTATAGTAACTAACCCAATATTATCAAAGGATCAGGTAGATTTGATTAACTTACCGACTATTTAGCTTAAAAATATTAGTTTTTTAAATAAATAAATAATATAAATATTCACGGAACATATCACACTTACTAATCTAACCCCAAAATAAGCAATTTATTTGCTTGTTATGGGCGTTAGCCAACGATACTAATACATAGAAATACACATATAAATACTGGAATATATTTAATAAACACCCAAACTCGGAAATACAAACATTTATGCTCGTCACACAAATGCTTGTCACCGTCGGGGATCGAACCCGAGCCCCGTCGATTGCGTAGTCAGGGTCGCTAACCACTCGACCAACGGGATGATCATACTATCAATATTTTGTTAATTTTAAATTTTGCTTATTTAACCAATTTGTTGCGGATGACGTGGCAGCCGTGTCATGATTGTTTTTAACGTACGATACGAATGATATGTATGATACGAAAGTCATTTTTAAATCACTACATAGTATAAAACAAAGTCGCTTTCTCTGTCTGTCCCTATGCCCCTATGTCCCTAGGTATGCTTAAATCTTCAAAACTACGCAACGGATTTTGATGCAGTTTTTTTAGTAGATAGATTGATTCTTGAGGAATTTTGTTTCAATAAGACAGAAATGTTTCCAAATTCCAATAGCAAATAAGTCGGAAATCATTCCCATCATAATAGCAAACTTTAGTATTCATACCATAATTAAAAAAAACTTCAGTAGCTCAATTACATGTCTATGTAAAAATGTCTATGTAAAAACAGACAAAAATTCTAAAAACTATATTTTTGGTTTCGATATCGATTGTAGATCACGCCCCAAGTATTCTTTTAAAAAATATTTAATGTACAGTTTTGACTTTCCTACGATTTTATTGTATGTATAGATATATATAGATAAGGCCATAGACACAATAAATGAAAAAGAAAAAATAACTAAGACACAAGCCTGTGCGTTTTCCACTAAAAGGAATCCTTTTAATAAAGCTCCAATATTCGCGAACACTCCCCTTACCATCTGTAATAGCATTAATGTTTTAGGCGTTGAAATTGCAAGTGACGTCCAATTTCGTCATCATTTGGAGGGTAAAACTAAATTAGATTCTAAGCAACTGGGGATATTAAATCGGGCTAGACGGTACTTCACTCCTGCCCATATACTAATGTTTTACAAAGCGCAAGTCCGACCGCACATGGAGTACTGTTCGCACCTATGGGCCGGTGCATCCCAGTATCAAACCCTGCAATTCGACAAAATCCAATGCAGACTGGAGCGCCTTGTCGACAGCCCCAATCTTACTAGTGGTCTTGAACCCCTTAGCCACCGGAGAGATGTGGGTTCTCCATGTGTTTCCTACCGCTTATATAATGGGGAGTGTTCTGATGAGCTTTTTAATCTAATACCGGCTACCACGTTCCTCCAACGCACTACACGCCGTAGTGAGGGATTCCACTCACACCATCTTGACGATTGGTCATCCACGACTGTTCGATTTGCACGTAATTTTTGCCTGAATCATTTAACATTTTTCTTTTTCATATGCTACATAAATCATCTTGATTTAATTAGGGACATTTTTGTGAAAAAAGCCCATTTAGCCCACCTACTTGTGAATTTTCAACTCAAAATGTGAATTTTGTTAATGGTTCGTTGCTATCCGCGTAGTGGGATGCAATTCCACATGCAAAGTCTACCAACCACCTTGTCCTCCAAACCGGAACACGACAATGACAAGCATTGACACTATAACGGCAGTAAGAGGTAAGGCGGTGATACCAAATATTCGGACGGAATTCTACCACCTAGTATTCACGATGGTAGTGACACGTATAGCCAATCGGTTGCCACTTACATCCTGCCTGGCAGAACGGGAATTTGGTCTATTCTTCAAAAGAGCCCCGACCAACATGGTTGTATTACCACTCTCATGCATCGGATGAGCACGTAAAGCCGATCACGGTTATCGCTATAAATAATTGATAGTTGTTACCAGGTTTAAAAAGGATCACCACTCATTTTGCCAACCGACAAACTGGCGAATCATAGTGACCCGGAAAGTCTATAAACAATCGGTTTACTCCATCTTCTTCGCAAGGAAACCGGGTGTAATGATACTTTATAAGTACATAATATATCAAGGGCATTATTCACAGTGGCGCTGGGAAATCTAACTACTGGTGTAATGACTATCATGAGTAATACAGTATGTAAATACATTATAATATATTACTAGCTGACCCGGCAAACGTTATTCTGCCTTTTTAACTACTCTTATTTTTGAAGTGAAAACTTCTTTAGGCGCGTTGAGCGTTTTGGTAGAGGGTAAAATCCTCGGTTCGCGTCACCGACATGCTAATGATAATAGTATATCTATAGCTATGTTTTGCATATAGTTTTAATTACTCTCAACTTAATAGTTCCGTTTTCACTTCTATCGGCAGTCCCACGACTGCTACTGCTTTTTTTCTATATTTTTTTCTCACCTTTTAAACCTTCCCTTCAACAATTAACTCAAAATCAAAATTAGCCAAATCGGTATAGTTAATGCAACATTACAGCTATTTTTAAATAGCAACCTTTACGACAATTTTTAATATTTTATTTATTTATTTCATTTTGTACACCTGCAAATACAAAACAATAGTTATATTAACCCTTTAAAGACCAAAGTAACAAAATCAAGATTTTGTCAATTTTGATTATTTTACTGAAGACATATAAGTATATGGTTACTCAGAAAAATAATTAAAAAATACTAATAATCTGCGTTCATTTAAAAGAACATGTTAATTATACTCGACTTTGCGATATATTAAGAAAAGAATATTTCTAATTAGAAGTCGAGTATACTTAACACTGTCCGTTTTACTGTGAAATTAAAATAAAACAAATTATTGGTTTTTTAAGACAATGAACGTTTATTGATTAGAGTGAAACATTAGAAAGCAATTTCTTTTCGAAACTAAACACAACCTTAAATTACATTTATGGCAATGGACATTAGTATGACCTTTTTTGCAGTATTTGCATCTTCCAAACGAAGTAAATGTGGGAAAGTGTCCAGTGTTGTCAAATATGACTGAATTCTTCCCAGGTCTTCAGAAAGAAGACCTGGGAAGAACGTATGTCTCGATTTGAAGAGGCACATCCACTGAACTATTATTTGCGCCTACCCTATCCCGTTTTTGAAGCTCAAAAGCTATTTGCATCCGGAATTTCTTTAAAGGAATAGGCTTTGTAATGTTTCCATTGTCTCTTTTATATAGTAACCACGCGTTATTAACGCAAATATCAATACATTGAGAAAATAATGCCATGTACCACCTTTTAATATTAAAGTTTGTCCAATAAAGCGAAACTAACATATCCGCCAGGTCCCCTCCTCCTATGTGGATATATTGTTTGACAATTTGTGGGCAGTCAACGTCAATTCTGGATTTTGTCTCCTTGGAATAACGCTTTATTTTTTCCATAGGATGTGAATCTACAAACGAGCTAGCCAAAGTCACGACCTTGTTGTTACACCACATGACAACAGCCAGTTTGTTTGAATTGCAGATAATCTGTTTATTTGAACCTCTTCCTCTTTTGACAAGTTGCTTGTCGGTTGGAAATTTTTCTTGACAAACTCTCAGACGATTATTTCTAATCGTACCTAGGCTGAAAATACCTAATTCATTTCGCAAATAGTGAATCAGCTCTAATGATGTAAAGAAGTTGTCAAAGTATACAATAGATGGCTTCGTATCGATATTTATGCAAAGAGCAAGGACAACTTTTGCCCCAAGTCCTGAAATGTTTTCTTAATCAGTAAAAGTATAGTATCTGAAAGTATCCTCTCCGGCATACGGCAAAAAGTCATGCACAAGGCCGGACACTCCCGCACGAATATTTAATTTAAATCCCCACTGTTTCGGTTTTTTAGTGAGATATTGCCGTCTGCTTCCAGCTCTAGTGCCCTTATACGGCACCATCGTCTCATATATGCTATATCGCCCTTCTTCTTGCAACTTTAGACAGTTATATCTCACTTTCTCCAAAAGGGGCCTGACTTTAAAATATCTAAGCAAAACAAAATAGGTATGCAAAAAGTAACACCAAGCACCAAAAAAGTTAAAATAACAGAAAAAACAAAAAAAATATTTTGTTGATAAAAAGGACAATGTCGAAAATACTCGACATAAGCAATAATTAGTACTTTGAGGCATGTCGTGCAATGTCGAGTATACGCGACGTCTTACTTTACCTTTCAATATCACCAAAGTTAATTGTTTAGCAAGCATTATTCATACATAAATAAGTAAAACATACATTTAAAAATCGTCACTCAAAATTTTAGTCACAACAATGCAAAAAATCTATTTTATTTTTATTTTACTTAAATGCATGTCACGCAGTGCACGCGTTTCCGATGCCATCTTGCTGGTAACTGAGGAATATTGCGTGCAAGTTCAGACTTGCACTTAACATCAATGAGCGCGGTACATATATTTTACCATAGCAAATTAAAAAATACAGAATTGTATTTGGTTTAAAGCCCAGATTTTTGTAAAGTGGATGTCGAGTATACTTAACGTTGCCCGTTAAAGGGTTAAAGGTAATACATATACCTTGGTATAAAGGCGCGCCTATTTCTATAAAAGACTTCTTCCAGCAAAACCACCACAGATACAAATTGTTGGAGAAATCACAAACTATAAACAACTCGCATGCTGTACATCCGAGATAAAAATTAATGTAGCGGTTGAAGCAATCTACAAACGCTACCAGAAAAAATAATAAAAAATAGAAAAAAATTAATTTAAAAATTAAATCCTGAATCGCGATATCACAATTATTATCTTGTACACACTATATACAAGTTTCAACGCTTCTCAAATGTACTTCGGTCTCCAGGCAGCACACCTTGCCTGGCTGGGAAGATCTTCCTTTTCCCCTTCCTTGTCCTTGTGTGACGTCATCAACCTCCACAGTTATGACGTCACCTGAAAAGAAGCTGGCCCGCTGGTCCCATCACTATGACCCCTCAGCGGTACAGACCAGTGGCTCCACACTAATAATAACATAGTAGGTATAGGAACTTTGTATTTTCACAATTTTCGTCATGGATAGTTAGTACGGCTGGGAGGCTGACTTAACTTTGGAGTTGTTTATTCGTATGTTTAACATGTAAGTATTTTTTTACTTTTGCTTCACAAAAAGAAGATCTTTTAGATGCTTTTTCTTTCGCCTAGAAATAGACGTTAAAATACCTATGATTTTGTTATAAAACAATGTCCTTTTAATTATCTACCGTAAGCAATTGAAAACCCCTATTTTTAATGCTGGTACCCTTAATCAAGAATAGCGGGTAACAACTCTACCTATGAACCATTATTTCATGGAGTCTAGAGAAGGAGGACTAACTTTGTGCATAAAAGTATATCAGTCAAAAAGCATCAATAGCTAATAGTGGTCGCACCACCACCGTCGCAAACATAGAGCATAGAACAAGCGGAATTGGCAAGTACAAACATTTGTATCAGGACCGCGATCGCCATACTCACACATAAAATAAGCATTATTGCATATAAACTACTAATGCAAACATTGTTTCATTGGTCGTTTTCATTTTAAACAACAATAATCCGAAACACACAAACAGAACATTTAAAAATATACCAAACTGCGTTACAATAAATTTTATTTTGCTACAAAAAAAGAGTATTTACGTCTTTTTGTAGTCTATTCAAAATAGACTCATCTATTTGTACAATAATGAAACTTAAGATCGTAATAGTTTCGCTATTCTACAATAGATGGCAGTATTGATTTTTCCGTAGTTTTCAGTTGATCATATCTGAGTAGAGAACTTTCTAGAACGATATACGTAATGACTGTCATTACGTATATCTTTCTAGAAAAATTAGGTCAACCTAAAATGAACTTTATTTGTAAGGTGTACGGCTGATTTTAGCTTGACTTTCTATTATATCATTAGAGATTATATTAAATCAGGAATTTAATTAAAATAAAATGAAAATTGTACTTTCGAATGATATGAAATATCTCCATTTTTAATCATCTGTATTCTACTATCATTTCTGCATTCAAGGATGGCACAATACAGCATAATTCAGTGTATGATAGATTTTCGCACGACGACTATCTCCTAATGATATAGTAAGTATCACTAAGGCAATTTAGAGTAAAAGCGCATAATAGTGACGCACGCGGCACGCCCACTCTTCACTTCCCCTTGTTCTATGTTCCATGGTCGCAAAGAATTTTTCGATAGAAAGCGGTAAAAGCGCTTTTTAACTATTAACACTGCACCACAAGCGCTGTTAAATACTTATGTTCACAGTTCAGCACATTTCACTCCATCTACAATAGCTGACTTCATACCGGTGTTTATCCTACGCCAATGCCATTCTGAAACTATATTTTCAGTAAGTATACAACTTTTCAGGGCAACCTTACCACTGTTTTATTTATATAGGTACTCCACTATTTTATAATATTATACTCTTTCGTTGGTCTTCCTTACTCCTAGACTCCATAAATAGCTGATTATCCATACTAATATTATAAATGCGAAAGTAACTCTGTCTGTCGGTCTGTCTGTCTGTTACGCTTTCACGGCCAAACCACTGAACCGATTTGGATAAAATTTGGTACAAATATAGTTTGAGACCCAAGAAAGGACAAAGGATAGTTCTTATCCCGGAAATCCCACGGGAACGGGAACTATGCGGGTTTTTATTTTAGAATTTTTTCAACGGGAACGAAGTCGCGGGCACAGCTAGTAACATATATATTATGTTGTAAACGCCCATGTTTTAGGAGAAAAAAGTACAATTTTATTAAAAAATACTATATATTTTTCACATTTACTTCGTGTATTTAATTGTAGATTGAAGCGTTAAATATTAAGTCTCCATGGTATATTTTGCTTTGCTTTTATTAGAATGGTACAAAAAATATAAAATGGATTACATTTTAATATGCTTATCAATTAAAATACTGTACAGAGCATTTATTCATATTTACTAATTTTATAAAATACTCTTACCGTTCTAGATAAGTTGTGAAAATTAATAGCTAAGTTTTAAACATTGAGGACAAAACAATCGTGTTATTTTCTCGATGTTTCAAATTCTCCCGCCATCTGTAGTCATAAATAAACCAATAGGGCAATAACACTTGCACCAACATTCAAGTTTTCGTCGGAGTGATTGTAAATGTTTATGTTGGTAGCAGTGACGACTGTTGCAAATGGTGGATTGCGTTACTTTTTCTCGTGCTCTGTGTAAAATATTTACGTAAAATAGTGCAAATCTCGTGGAGCAGTGTTTCTGACCAGCAGAAACATGTCGGAAACACTGCCGAATAGTAAAAAACAAGTTCCAAGGCAACTGGTGAGTGTTTATTGTAACATTTTTGCGTATTTAGTCCCGGGTGACGCCATGGTGGCTTTATCTGGGATCACGTAAACATGAAATGGTGCATCGCTGCATCGTGTATTGATTTATGTAAGTTAAAGTGCCAAGATGTGATAATAAATATATACTCAAATATTGTTTCGGAAATTAAAATGTATAAGTAGGGTCATCGTTCGAAATTTTTTGTTATCAAGTCGCAAGCAAGTTTAAAACGCGGCGGCCGTATGCATTCGCGCATGCGAGAAGGTGTCAAAATCTATAATAGTTTCGGCAATCGCGGCATTACGATATAAGTAGGAAGATAATAAACCAAAAACAGTAGTTGCGTACAGCGACGACGTCATTATCGGATCATACTCGACCAACGGTTGCTGTCTCACCGCTCACGTCTGGTAAGGACGGAGGGCCGACGGCGACAGCCGAGAGCCGACACCAGACAGGCGTATCCCTCCCGCGGGCTGGCGGAGGACAGGCGATTGCCGACCTGAAGCTTGCGCTGTTTGACCACACGTCGAGTTAGACTTCGTAGTTTTAGTGTACATCGTTAACAATCAGAACTCGACCAATTCGGATTACAATATAATAAAATTAACGATCGAAGAAAAAGAATTGAATTCTAACATTAGGATCTGTCGTAGCTATGAAATATATTGTACAATATATTATGTATTTTTTATATTGTCTTACAGAACCTAAGTAATATATATCAATAACCTTGAATTAAACATACTGGCAAGAAAAACTAGAATTTCTAACTTTTAAAGGCACATCAATAAGCAGTGGGTTTACAGTAGTTATTATTTGGTTATAAAATAATATGCTCTTATTGACATACATGTCTTGCATATAAGTTAGAACTTAATCTTATTTACCTCAAACAAAATCGGATTTGGATTTTATAAAAATTTGTATCATACAATGGTATATTCAGTATAGTAACTAATGATTGGTGTTCATATAAGTTAGTTAATCTTATATAATTAACTCAAAACAAAATCGGACTTAGTCTTTATAAAATTGTATCATACAATGGTATATTCAGTATAGTGTCTAATGATTGGTGTTATTTTTTGTTTTTTTTGGAAATTTAAAAACCTTTTAAAATATTTTTTTTGATGTTTGTAGTCAATGTATGTTGTAAATCAGCTGCTTACACTATTATCAGATTACAAAATTGATGACCTAAAACTACATTTGCTATCTGAAACTTTTTGAACAACTATTATTATTTCACTGTACAAGAAATATTATTGTTATTTATTAATGGATAAGCAGCCGTTGGCTGTTTCATTCAATTCTATGTTTTGCCATGAAATAAATAGGTACAGATGTCAATCTCGTGTACACACTTCACTTTTCATACCTATGCTTGGCTTTCATACTAGGATTTTCAACTTTGGCTTATGTGCAAAAACTGATAGTGGCATTCGTATCTAGCTGTTTTATTTATTCTTGAGAATAAAACAGGAAGAAATATAAACCAATAATTATTAAAATATTTTAATGATTGTTATACCCATCACAAAGTTTCTGCACAAAAAGTTCACTGATGTGTGTCAAAGCGGTTGGCTTGCTCTATTTGGATTCCCAACCATTCTGAGATTATTGTATCCCCGAAGAGGTAGACAGAGGTTCAACATGTCCACCCAAGATTAGCCAAAGATACTTAAGTCCTTATGTATGATACGTCGCTAGCCTATCACCAACCAGGCACTTTTCCAATACCGGGCAACATTTTTTTGATATGTCTGACCCAGTAATAAAACCCGGGACCCCATGTGATCAATGCCGAAATTGGACCAATAAACCATACAGAGGCGATTGTCAATAGCTACTACTTAGTAATTAGCTGAAATATATAAGTATTACAATCTATACATATAATAAAATCATAGGAAAGTCAAAACTGTACATTGAATATTTTTTTAAAAGAATTTTTGGGGTGTGATCTACAATCAATATCGAAGCCAAAAATATAGTTTTTAGAATTTTGTCTGTTTGTCTGTATGTATGTTCGGGGTAAACTCAAAAAGTACTGCATGAATTTACTTCAAATTTTGCATAAGAATTACTAACAGGTCCTTTTTTGTTGATTCAGGCGTTACTTCGCGGAAATCCATTATTAAAAGGTGAAATTAATTAAATTTGCTATTATCCGCGAACTCTTATTCTATGTATCCTCCGTGATGGTACCGAAAAGAGAGACGTCGGTTTAATAAATGGATTGGACTCACCGATGGTTCCGATCAAACGAAGACCCCAGCGGCACACTTATCCGCCCACATCCACCACACTTTTACAACCACGACCACGCTGGCACCAATCACAAAAGCACACAATTCATGTACGTACTCAACGTACATGAATTGTGTGCTCTCTCTCTCTCAAATTTAATTAATTTCACCTTTTACTAACAGGTCCGGTCAACATATAGGCTACAGACTTTCAAAAAATGTATTCTTGCAATACTTACTTTGAATAAAATATATATATTTGTCTATATCTATCTATCTATCATGAAGATTTTTTAAATCAATAATGTAGTGTCACCAAATGACAATGGAAAGTACCCAATTTATGCATGTAGCATAACATCCCTGCCACAATGAGAATGTTAAAATAACTTTAGTTGTGCCTATGGATGATTTGCTATCTGTAGTCATCGTAAACATAATCATAAAACATTTCTAGGACCTCAAAATGTGGAGATCTGGTGAAAACTCAATTTTCGAGAATTGGGGTGAAATCAGCAATTTCCTTAGACTACTAACATACTTCTTTTTCTCAATTTCCTTATACTACTATCTTCCCCCTAGTTAATAGAATCTTCAAAAACGGTTCGGAAATGACTGACTTCTGAGGTAAAAAACATAAAAAAAAAACATATAGTCAAATTGATAGCCTCCTCCTTTTGAGATTTCGATTGAAAATGTTAAAAACACTTCTATAGTATTTTTTTTTGTTATGGAATAGCAAGCATCAAGACAGATAACTATTGGAAATAGACTTGTTAATTATACTTTACTATCTTACTGGCTAACCTACCCTATGACAAGTGACAAGATTGATGTTATTGCAATGGGATAAAGTTAGGTTGTCAATGTGGGGTGAGAGATTGCAGAACTCTATCAGCCAAAAATTTTTATCTTTCAACCATCTTTATTGTAAACTAGCTGTTGCCCACGATTTCGTCTGCGTGGACTTCTTTTAACCTGCACAGCCCCTCCCCGTAGGTGATAGTGTGATAATATATAGCCTATGTTGAACCGACCTGTTAGTAATATTCATGAATGTTGAATATTTATGTAAAACATCACTGATGATGCTGTAATGGCTGAAACTTGTTGTTTGTATACTAAGTGATATACAAATTCGAACTAGTAAAGAAGTGATGTAATATTACAAATTATTAATTTGAAGTTTTGAAGAGTATAGTATTCCTTAAACTCATGCATGTTGATTATACATGCATGAGTTTATGGAATATTATACTCTTCAAATCAAAACATGACAGTGAAAATTTCTTAAGCTATTTCTGTGAGAATATGTGAGCCAGTAATACCAAACTTGGTGAGATATTGCAGAATTCTATTTAGGAGTGTAATTGTCGCGAAACATCCAACCTTATTGGCTCTAAGATTGATGATTTATTCTCCAAACGGGGTTCTTTGCCAATGCAGGGAAAATAAACATAATAATACATTTTTACTTTTTAATAAACAATAAATGTAAAAAATATGATGAAAAGCAGTGAAATTTGTGATGTAAATGTTAATAAATTGATCTTTTATATATTATTCTGAAATAAATAATAGGTAGGTACTTATACATTATTTTTTTAACTTAAATATCTTTTAGCAAAAGCAAATTATAGGGTAACAAAGGTAAATCATCTACCTTTTGTTGCTAATATGCTAATTTAAAGACTAAATAAGGTTTCAAGGATGTACACAATGTATGTCTTAAAACACCCAGCAACAACTCCCAGTGTTCTTAAAATTGAAGTATTTTTTTTGTAATTGACTAGTATTTAGATAAATTTTTGGTGATGCTAACCCTTTCCTTTGTAAAGCTAGTATTATGCACCATTGTAAAGAACATGGTAGAGCCCCCATACTATTTTAAAATTGAACAGTAGTATTTTAGAATTCTTCTGTATTTCATATTGTGGATCTTTTGTATTGATTTAACTGAATGCCTGGGTTTCTAGGGGCTAGCCCATTTGGCCCAGATCATGAGATGCTGGGTCAGGCTAAAGTCTTAATGAGGTTTTTCACAAAGTTCAAAAATATCAATAGCAGTTTGGGGTCTGGTGGGTGGTGTGTTACTACTTACATGCCTCCGTTCCTGTATTATAATACACATTTAAAAATAGTAGAAAAAATAATTAGAAAGATTTTTACAGCTTAACACAATTAGAAAGATTTTTACAGCTTAACACCCGTGTGAACCCAGGGTGAGTCGCTAGTTAGTAGTAAAAGGAAATTATTAATTTAGCTGTAATTTTCGAAATCCAATGTTCACTAGATTTATAGGTTTTGGCGTAATAGGAACCTTTTCCTACTATTTTACGATGACGTTAGTATGTCTGTATGTATGTGTATGTATGTAAACATATAACTTTAACGGCTTGACCTATTAAAAACATGGTTGGTGGCATTAAATTGTGATCTGCTAAACTTTGACTTCCTGAAAATCTGAACGGATTCGACCCAAGAGATTTAGAGACATATTGAAAAAACATCTATGATCTCAAAAAAAATCATATGATGTGAATGTAAAGTATCCTAAACAATATTTAAAAAAAATTAACATAGCTGTAAAATGGAAAAAGACATAAATTATTTAAAAATTACGAAAAACTATGTATTAATTATGAAAAAAAAAAATTAATATTTATGTAAATAAATATTTTTATTCTATAATATATGTTGTTTATTTTTTTTTCGAATGTATATGTTGACCAATTATATAAAAAAAATATAAAAAGCATAGGTCATTGATTTACTTTTTGAATTAAAAATCCTCGACTAGCAAGTAGTCATATTTTTCTCAGTGTTGTGTTACACCTGAATTATTTTGTAGCTTAAGCCATTTAAATTAAACAATTCTCACACCAGTGTATTGCAGTGCTCAAGACCTCTTAAAAAATATATGCTTTACAGTATCGGATTCAAATCAAACAACTCATAAACCATATTTTGTGACCACAGTCCACCGGAACGAACTCGGAACGTGTGCGTGTAACGGTCCATGTTTTTTTAGAAAAAATGCGAAAATGGCTGGTGGTATGAGCGGTTATGATATGATTAATAAATAATGTTTCTTACTCCTACATGCTCTTAATTGCTTAAAAGATTTGGATAATTTTTTTATCCAGTCAGGTAGTATACCACTGAAAAGTGCGGCTGACACTATAAATTTCACGTGATACATGGCTTTTACTGTTTCATATAAACACTATATAATCTATATATATAAAAATCAATTGCTGTTCGTTAGTCTCGCTAAAACCCAAGAACGGCTGAACCGATTTGGCTGAGTTTGGTTTTGAATTAATTGTTGAAGTCTAGGGAAGGTTTAAACAGTGAGAAAATATAGAAAAAAAGAGTGGTTACAGAAAGGCATAAGGCAGAACAACGTTTGCCAGGTCAGCTAGTAGTAAAATAATAAATGTAATTTAAACTGACTTCAGACATCTGCCAACTATACTATTATATATTGTCTGCGTCAGTGTAGTATTAAATTGTACCTAAGATTTTTTATAGTGTCAGGGATTGGATTTACGATATTTTACCCACGTATTGTACTAGTTTTATCGACAAAAAACCACACAACCCCATTGGTCGCCTCTTTAAAAGAAACTCTTTTTTTATGATCTTATGTTATATGTTATCTATATCTATATACATATAATAAAATCGTAGGAAAGTCAACGTATGTCCGGGGTAAACTCAAAAAGTACTGCATGGATTTACTTCAAATTTTGCATGAATATTACTAATAGGTTGGGTCAACATATAGGCTATATATTATCACGCTACCACCTACGGGAGAGGAGCTATGCAGAGTAAACGAAGTCCGCGTGAATGAAGTCGTGGGCAACAGCTAGTTAATATTAAAGATGATGAAATTTGCTAGAATTTAAACCAAATATAATTAAAATGTACAAAGAATTACAATATAAAACTTTTTTTTAATTTACTGCTACATATTATTATGTAGATAAGGGAATTACTGATTTTGCCCCGATTTTCGAAAATCGAGTTTTCACCAGATCTCCACGTTTTGAAGTCCCAGGAACCTTTTACGATGACGTCAACATGTCTGTCTGTGGGGAGGGGGGGAGGGTCGTTGCATGCGTGCGTGCGTGCGTGTGTGCTTGTGTGTGTGAACACGAAAGATGTTAATGGTGTGTTGTTATCCGTGTGGTGGGATGGCAATGCAATATTGTTATTATAGACAGGTTTATCAGCTATTTAACGTTTAAGTCGGAACAACTGTTAAGAACTGAGATTCTTGCAGCAGAAATAGGTAAGGCAGTGGTCTCGCCCGGATCTATCAGACGTAATGAAATAGCTGCTGGTGAAAATTGGCTAAAATCAAGAAGTAATAGATTGTTATTGAATGAATCACATTGCATTTCACTGTAACAAGTCCTTTAATAAACCGACCAAGTGCGAGTTGGACTCTCGCACGAAGGGTACCGTACCATAATCAATAAAATAAAATCACGTTTGTTGTATGTATACTTAAATATTTATTTTATGTATAAGCTTTTTATTTTTATAGTTAATATATTTCCAAATACTTACTTTTTTGAAAATATTCAAGTTTCTACCTGTTTATTAAGATCAAGTAAAAATTGCTTAAAAATTATGTTTGTTGAATGGGAGCCCCCTTTAATATTTTCTTTATTTTTATTTATTTATTTTGAAAGGTAATATACAACAAAATATTCTGTGAAAAGTTTAAGCGTCTACCTGTTACCGTTATTAATATTGAGCAAGAAAATACGACAAAACACGTTTATTGTATGGGGACCCCCCTTAATATTTCCATTTTTTATTTTTAGTATTTGTTATAGTGGCAACGGAAATGCATAATTTTTTGAAAATTTCTGATTTCTAGCTTTATGTCAGCTTATATTAATTACTTCAGGCTGTAAAGCTGAAATATTCAGCTTATATTTCAGCTTTACAGCCTGGTGAAAGACAGACAGACGAACAGACAGATAGCGTAGGCTTAGTAATAGGTCTCGTCTAACCTTTTAGTTACGGAACCATAAAAATTATGAAATCTAAAAAGATCCTGTGTCGTAAACTATAGGATTTCATGAGTTAATCAATTCCCTAGACGTTAATTAATTCCGGCGCTCTTCATAATAGATAGGCTACTGATAATCTTGGAAAAATACTTTCCCTATAAATAAAAGGTATAAATAATTGGTATAATCCCTATAAATAATTGGTAAATAACCAATTTAAATTATACAACAGGCCATAATCAATTTTTATTCATGCAGCCTGTATATAGGTATATATGTATTAGTATATAGGTATTAGTATATAAAAATATGAAAATTAAATTTGTTACCATTGTTTGATATTATAAATAACTAGCTAAACCGCACATATTTGCTTGTGAGTAGCTTAGCATGTCGTCGATATAGTATCTCATACAATCTTTCATCCACTATTTCAGACCCTTGATTTGACAAGTCGATTTTTGAAAAAAAATTGACCCTGGATCTTCAATTATCTACTTTACAAATTTCATCAAAATCGGTTCAGCTGTTTAGCTATGAAATCGTAACAGACAGACAGACTTTCTTATTTATAACATTAGTATGAATTATAAATAGAATTTTAAATATTGTTTTTTTTTGTAGCGTGAACGAAAACAACGGAAGCTATATTCAGATGAATGGGCTCTTGGCGATGATGAAGCCGAGGGTGGAAGGGGCTTCTCACTTGCAGACAAACTTGAGAGCTCCAGGTTTATACATGAGGGAGCCGTCTTGGAGATGCAAGGGACTGACCTGACAATATCTTACCTTCAGAAAAATGGGTTTACTACACCTTTGCTGTTTAAGGAGAAGATTGGCTTAGGATTGAGGTATGTTAATAATATATGTAATTATTGAAAAAAACATATTTAGTATGTAAATAAAAGCCTGTCCGATGGTCAAAGGCATTATTTGGTAACTTATGTAATACAAACATATCTGTGTAATTATTTTATGGATATTGATAAAAAAAAATCAAAATATTTGCTTGATTTAAAGGGAAGTTCTTCAAGTTTAGTACTAAGCAGCAGTTTAACATGTAACAACAGTATATATAACATGTAATTTTAAAATTTGAAGTTTTTGGAATAGATTTAAGAGCCATTTGCCCCCTTTTCACAGGCTATTGACAAAATATAGCATATGTACTTGTCAAATACTTTTAAAAACGATTTTACGTTAAAGCCAGACGACGGCGACGATTTTAACGTTGCGGCACCGTAACGCGTTTATGTGTTTAGGCCTTTAAAGTATAGTTATATAGTACTGTAATAATTATAGGAATAGTTTTAGCAGCGCTTTTCAAACACAGATTTTATTTCCATTCTAATGGATAGAACTTATGATCTTACTAGGGCATAAACTTAAGAATAATAAAATGTACTTATAACTATAACAATATACAATTATTATAATATTTACACACCGTGGGAATGCTCTGCATAAACCACCTTGATGGCCGGGCCACTGTGTGGCAAAGCCTAACAAGTGACGCGTTGAGGGACATCAGCTGATCTAATACCTTAAATGAGCAATAGTGGTATGTATATATATATATATATATATATATATATATATATATATATATATATATATATATATATATATATATTAGGGTGCTTCATTTGGGACGACTATTTTTTTTTTCTGACTCCATTGACGAGTCCTAGTCATAAATTAGGGGTTTTTAGGGTCAAGGAATCGATTTATCAAGGTTCCAGGTCCAAGAAAAGCTCGGTTCCCAAGATATGGGTATGTGAAAAACCGAGCAAAGGTCAACCAGGTACAGAAAAAAAAATTATATATTCTATAGGAATCGATTTATCAAGTTTCAAGGCCCAAGAAAAGATCTGTTTCAAAAATATGTGAAAAACCGGGCAAAGCTCGGTCAACCAGATATTGTTACTTTATGGAAGAATCCGTGTTGGTCCCGGCCTCCTTTGAAGAATAGGCCAACTGCTGTTCTGCCAGGCAGGTCGTAAAAGGCGACCGATTGGCTATCGAGTCACTACCATCGTGGCTACTAGGTGGTAGAGTTCTGCATTGTCTCGCCTGGGTCTGGTACCACCGTCTTACCTATTCCTACCGCAATAGCGTCAGTGCTTGTCGCTGTCGTGTTCCGGTTTGGAGGGTAAGGTAGCCGGTAAACTTACGCATGTGACATTAGACCTTGCCACAAGATAGCAACGCACCATTAACATCTTTGGTGTCTATAGGCGATGGTTGACTCTTTCCATCAGGAGACCCATCTGCTTGTTTACTATCGAATGATATAAAAAAAATCTGTAATTTTTAAAGGAAATTTAGGCGATTTCATTAAGTTTACAAACCAGAAGTTAAAATAAAGTGTTATTCCCGATTTTAATTGGAAAGTAAGCCATAGTAATATTATATTTGTAAAAAGTCCGCCTGATTTCGGCGTGTTGCGAAAGAAAAAGTTCGAATTAAATATTGCTTTTAATTTTAATATTTATATATGAATACATGGGTTGTTATTTCTCATAAGAACTCTTTGGGAGTGAAAATAAAACTATAAGTACCTATTTTATGTTATTAGGTATTAAAAATGCTAAATTAAGAAGCTGCAGAAAATAAGGCGCCCCATAGATGTATAATAATATTGCGCAATATTACGTATTGTGCAATATAATTGACCGTTTAGGGTTAATATTGAAGATTGCACAATGATTGAACGTAAGTGTGAGCGGGTTTAATTTTTAATGCGCAATATTTTATTCTTGCTGTGCTGCACAGACATATTCGATGAATATTAAATGTAAATAGATATTAAGGCAGAATAAATTGTATATTTCGTTTAGTTCGCAAGTTTTTTGTAATAAATAATGTTCGTTTTCGTCTTTTATTCGTCCTAAGACCTACACACAGCTTTGTTGTACAGAGATAATAAAGCTTTATGTAGTTAAGTTGTTTGCCTAAAGGCATATTACGATCAAAAGGGGTTCCACGCAGTCGACAAAATTACGAGTCGACTCTTGCGAGATTGTATTTATATGCGGGAATCCAGAATTACGAAAACCCCGAAAAGTGCAAATTCTTTATGAAAACAAATGTTTATCGATTGTAAATAGTATGCCTTAGGCATATGTTTAGGCACTTTTCGAGTATATAAAGATAGTTAATAGGATAGTACGACCTGAAAAGGCGTACAACTCTGTAATTGTAAGAGTTTCCGAGGTCCTGTAAGAACGTATAATGTATATTGTTTATTTATTTTGTTATATATTGTGTTATTATATAAGTTTATTTGTGTTAGATCCTTGTATATAAATAAGAAATAACACATTGTAATTAGTTTTCAGTAGGTCTTAAGGCATTATGTACTTTGTTTCGTTTATAATTGTAAAAAGATAGTACCGTTGCACTCGCTAGAGAGCCACACTAGGTAATTAGAGGTAGGAGAAGCTACCTAAGACAAAACTTTTTTTAACTAAGACTAAGTTTTATTTACACTGTCAACTGCAAGAAAGGGACAACATCTACTCTTGTCGTTGTCTTGCTCAGAACGTTTTTAACGAAATAAAGTACATTTTTATTTTTCAAATATTGCTTCGTAGTAATTCCAGTTATCGTATATAAGTTCCTTGATTGAGTGAATTTATTGAACGTTTGGAATCAAGGGTGTATTCAATATTATTGCACAATAAAAGTATTGCTCAATATTATTGTAGGTCTATGGGGCACCTAACGAAACCTCACGAAAATTTGAACAAGAACAGTAATTAAACTAAAGCTTAAGAGAAAATTATGACACACATGCGACTTTTAGAAATAAATTCCCACAAACAAAACAAAAGTTTACCATAAAATACACATATTTTAGTCGTGTCTTCTCGTTTTGAAAATTCTACCTTAGCCGCCTTAGTCAGATAGTATTATTGTCCTAATGTAGTATTGGAATTTAATCAAATAGATTATTTTCCTTCTCCTCGATACTACCCTTCTCTCCTCTTGTTGGTCCCGGGCTCTTTTGGAGAATAGGCCAACTGTCGTTCTGCCAGACAGGTCGTAAAAGGCGACCGATTAGCTATGCGAGTCACTACCATCGTGGCTACTAGGTGATAGAGCTCTGCATTGTCGTGCCCGGGTCTGGTACCACCGCCTTACCTATTCTTGCACTTTCCCACTTTCCAGTGGTATACCACCTATATCTGCCGCAATAGCGTCAGTTCTAGTTGCTGTCGTGTTTCGTTTCCGTGTAAGGTAGCCGGTAAACTTATGTTGTGGCATTAGAACTCGCTTCGAAATAGCAACGCACGATTAACATCTTTGTTGTCTATAGGCGATGGTTAACTCTTTCCATCAGGAGACCCATCAGCTTGTTTGCTATCTTAGGGCCTGTCCACATTTCCACGTCACGGAATCGTCAACATGGAACGATGCGGTAACGTGCCACGTTACGTTGCACTATGGGTCAGAACCACCCGTACCGTCTCAAAAATCTGTAACTTTGCAGTTAATTGAAATAACGAAACGAAATTTGGTATATAGTATCTCTGCAATATAGACTATCAAATAAAATCACTATCATTATTCATTTATTGGTTTATACTATATAAAAGACTGGCTGTTGCCCGCGACTTCATCCGCACGGATATTGTTAACTTCGCTGCTACTGGTCGTAGCAAGATGTTACATAGCCTCCTCGATAAACAGGCTGTCCAACTCAAAAAGAATTATTCAAATCGGTTCAACAGTTTGCGAGATTAGCGCATACAACCAAACAAACAAACTCTATAATTTTATAATATTAGTATAGATGTACAAAAATAAAATTCTAAAATTTCCATACAAAAACACAGAGTTTACTTGAAGTTTGCTTAATAAATTTAACTACATGTATTATATACGCAGTTTAATGAAATAACGCTATTAATTACTACTTTTTTATAATGATGTATAAAAATAAAATTAAGGTAAATAACAGCTAGTATCTATTTGTATGCCACGGTAGATTATATAAATCTAATATACGTATACCTAATTAAATAGATACATATTTAAATATCTAGTAGGTTTTTAGCTTGTAATAGTTCCTTAGAAATAGTGAGTGACGGTTTTCATATACCTACTTGAAATATATGGATCGGATGTAAATAGAAGACCATGTAAAACGTCTTCATTTGTTGCCGATCGAGAGCATTTTCTAGCGTGATTTAATCTGATTCTTTTATAATCTGTTTCGACATTCTTGGGCATCTTCAGATAAATCTCCGATAGGCAAAACTGCAAAATGTAATATCTTATGTACGGAAGAGGGCATGTAATACCACATATATTTTGATACGTACAATTGTGCAGTAGTACGTGTGTACTCACCAAATTTGTCTGCATTTACAGCTATACCAGATTCCAAAGTCTGAAGAATAATATAGAATTTTTTAATAAGATCCTCATCAACCCCTGTAATTTCTGAAGAGCAGTGGTAGTTCTCAAAAAATCGCCGAGCAGTATTTCCATCATTGCTGTTACCGCTTCCTTGCCTGGGTTTATCGACGTGTAATTTTTGTTTGGTTTCGAAATAGATTTTGCACGAGCAGCTTTTTCTCGTCTCTACTTTTTTTATCCTCCGGTGTTCTTGCAGCCCATTTTTTGAACGAAAGATTGTATGACAGGTGTAAAATTAACTCCATACATCTGATCCACGCATGCAATGTGGACTAACCGTACTCATAAGCATTCGGATTTTCAGGTTTTGATTCAATCTTTTCCAAATTATTCATTTCGCTTGGCCTAGCTCCACACACTGTACACACAACACCAGAACAGTTACTGTTATAATGTGCAGTACATGACTAACCACCAGATGTTTACATACACACACACATACATACATGCAGACATACTGACGTCATCGTGAAAATAGTCCTAATAGACATCTGGTGAAAACTCGATTTCCGAAAATCGGGGTAAAATCAGTAACTTTCTTATCTACATACGTAGTGGGAAGTTAAAAAATTTTTACCTGCACTCTAAAAGTTATAGCCATTTAAAAAGAAGTGAAATACAACACTTTATGATTTTCCAAGTACTATGACCTCAAAATGTTTACCTAGCTTAATTATTTTGGGGGTATTTGTTACTGAATAATGCTAGTATTTATACTAGCAATATAATACAATTCAAATCATGTAACCAGATTTCGGTACTGAGAGTCCTTTTTTCCTGGATAAAAATTTGCAAGTTCATAGTTAGTATGATCCTGTAAGCAATAAAACAAATCAGCTAACAATATGCTGAGGAAAAAGCTCGTCAGCTGGTGCGTTTAAGTACGCGATATACGCTCTTGTCTGGCTCCTGCGTTAACACCTGACGATTATCACCGAAATACAGCCAGCTGACGTATATCTTTATTTACAATATCATGACAACTATTGTCTGGCAAATTTCAATTGAGATTTTTCAAAAGATATGATTGAAATTTTTGACTCGTGTGACCAGCTGACGTATTTTTCACCACGATATAGTCAGCTGCCTTTTTTTTTTCTTCGAGATATTAGACAAGCTTTAATATGACAAATTTTCAGTCGGGAGGAAATGACTATAATTAATTTTTTTCGACGTGCCTGGGAAGCTTCTGCTGCTCAAATCACCCACCTAGCCACAGCTGACGTTCACAAAGCTTCATGATACAACTCTCTGAAGCATTGTACAAGTTATCTTCCGAGAGGAAATGATCAACCAAATTTTCACTTGGCTCGTGGTCCAATACGCCTGTCACGACAATTTCTTACATTTTCAATGTCGCTTGCATTTACACCGCGAAATACGGAGTTATAGTACTTACCGACGAAATAAAATCACTCCGGATGTATTCTTTAAACCTTAGCTTTTTATTATACACGAAGAAAATTAGATATGCACGAACGTTTGACTTTTACATTCATTTTCTCATATGAACGGCGGCACATTTTCCGCCCAACATCGTGTCTATTATTACCGAACGTGCAAAACAATTTTGCGTGCAATATAAATGAGAGAGATGAGAGCTTTTGATATTTATTCTTAAATTTCATAATAAGCAAAGTAGGTAGTATGGTTTCAAGGATACCAGGTAATTGGAGTCGTTACTCGCTATTTGACTCTATTTTTTCTAATAACGCTTGAAAACCATTGATATAAAAAGCCCAAGAAGCACAGTCTCGAACAAAACTGAGACTCAAAAATGTCGCTAATTTTATTTAAGTCGTTATAGATATGGCAAAAACATTGTCTTTGCATAACCAACCTTTAGCGCAAGTTTTATAGTTGTTTTTAAAAAGCAATGTACAAAAAGAAATTAAAATTGAGTGTCGCGTCCGATTCGATTCTATTTGAAATGAGCGCACAATTTAAAATTGTGCGCTCATTTTTGGAGGACGTTTTTGAGACACTGTATCTTGGGTTTTTTATATCAATGTTGAAAACAAGGCCATTTGATTAGGACTAGTAGAGAATCTTGCATATAAATAGATATTAATCAAATTATTGTTAATATTAAATATTAACTTCCCCGAAGTTACTGATTATTTTCCACCAATTATAATATAATATCCTGTAACTTTTCCTGGAAAATGTAGGGGTCATAATGCCCACCACCCGATATTCAATGCAATTACAGCGTATCTGCGTCACGTTGTTAACAGGGTTAAAAGTAATTGTGTTTACCTGGTGCGCTCTGGACTATCGTTTATTAAAAACGTTGATTGACGAAAACCGATACTTTTACTGGCACCTTTATATATATAGTGCACGCTGTAAATCTTTTTTTTTATATCATAAGCTAGCAAACAAGCTGATAGGTCTTCTGATGAAAAAAGTCAACCTTTGACTATAGACACTAAATATGTTAATGATGTGTTGCTATTTTGTGGCGAGGTCTAGTGTACGCTGTAAATCTTTTTTTCATATCATAAGCTATCAAACAAGCAGATAGGTCTCCTGGTGGAAAAAGTCAACCTTCGACTATAGACACCAAAGTTGTTAATGATGTGTTGCTATTTTGTGGCGAGGTCTAATGCCACATGCATAAGTTTACCGGCTACTGTACCCTCCAAACCGGAACACGACAGTTACAAGCACTGACGTTATTGCGGCAGGAATAGGTAAGGCGGTGGTACCAAATCGGGGCGAGACAATGCAGAACTCTACCACCTAGTAGTCACGATGGCACTGACCCGCATAGCCAATCGGTCGCCTTTTACGACCTGCCTGGCCGAACAGCAGTTGGTTTATTCTTCAAAGGAGCCCGGAACCAACACGGGAAAATCATCCATGTTTCACAATATCCGGGTAAAAGTCATTCAAGGAAATTGTTTTTATGAAATTTTATAATTTACTTTGTATTCATATTTACTTTATAGCATCGTATTGTTTAATATGCCTATACGCATTAGGGAGGCTTAATGGGGATTGTACCTGCGCGTAACTTGCTTGCCCAATTTGTCTTTATTTAAAACTAAAATTGAACGTGATTATAATCTAGATTCGCATTCTTTACGTGCGATTAACGTAGAAGCTCACTCAGTTAAAACTGAATTGAATATTTTTAATCCATAGCAATGAGGTGGTTGTAAGAAAAATGCGCTTTCAGACACTTGGAACAGTCATCAAAACAAGATTGATTTCACACATGTTCCATATAGCTGGGAATTTACATTATTTTGTTATGTAACTAGGTACGTGATGTATTTGAATAAATAAAAAATTAATTCATACATTTCATAACTCAATTTCATAGGAAAATAGGATTTAGCCATATTTTCTTGGCAAACATGTTCTACTTAATTAACCCACTAAATGCTCTATGCACATTGTTTTGGGAAAAAGTACGTGATACTTGCTGAGACCTCCCTATCTTTCACGTGTGATTTTGTTCGACCCCCTCACCCCGCTTTACGTCATAATGGATGTCCCCATTGTTAACATAGTGTGATTATGATTACTCATTAGTCGTTGTAAACTAGAGGTATGTTCCATTTTTGATTAAATATTAAATTAATCTATTTGTTCACAGAGTACCTACCAGTAACTTTACCGTCAATGATGTACGAATGTGTGTGGGCTCAAGGCGGGTTCTAGATGTAATGGATGTCAACACTCAGAAGAATATTGAAATGACTATGAAGGTATGTTTTATTTGTGTTATGGGTGTTAGTCAACGCTACTAATATATAGAAATACATGTATAAATATTGGAATATATTTAATCTGTGGTCTAGTGGTCCAGCGTTGGCGTTGACTACATGAGGTTCCGGGTTCGATTCTCGGGTCGGACACTTAAAAAAAAAGTGTTTTTCAGTTTTCTGATAAACACAAAGTTGCCCGGGATTGGAAAGTGCCCGGTTGGCGACAGGCTTGCCACCTATCACATTTGTGGGACCAAAGTATCTTCGGCTAATCGTGGGTGCACTAGTTGTACCTCCGCCTACCCCTTCGGGGATACGGGCGTGAAGATACTTTTTTCGGAAAGTGCCCGGTTGGCGACAGGCTTGCCACCTATCACATTTGTGGGACCAAAGTATCTTCGGCTAATCGTGGGTGCACTAGTTGTACCTCCGCCTACCCCTTCGGGGATACGGGCGTGAAGATACTTTTTTTAATTTAATAAACACCCAAACCCGGAAATACAAACATTTATTCTCATCACACAAATGCTTGTCCCCGAAACCGAGCCCCGTTGATTGCGTAGTAGGGTCACTAACCACTCGACCAACGGGGCGATTACCATCATTATAAAAATGACTAGAGGTTCACATGATGCCACTATATGACAAGCACTTGCATTGCTACTATGCGATATGAATTTTCCCGTGTTGGTCCAGGCTCCTTTCAAAGAGACCATGTCAGGTAGTTCGTAAAAGGCGACCGATTGGCTAAGCGTGTCACTGCCATTGTGACTACTAGATGGTAGAGTTCCGCAAGGACTCACCCGGGTATATGATACCACGGCCTTACCTATTCCTGCCACAATAACCTCAATGCTTGCCATTGTCGTGCTTCGGTTTGGAGGGTAAGGTAGCCGGTAGACTAATGCATGTCAAACCGGAAAGGCTAACCACTACATCACGAAGTTACTTATATACCTACTATATAAATTTGTAGTGCCAATAAGAAACTCCAGAGAGTGTTAAATGATGAAATAATTTACAGGTACTTTGATGTTTCAATAATGAAAAATCCAATCAAGAGATGACGCAATACGAAATACGAATAATAAATTGTAGATCTGTTATTTGAAGTTCAGTACAAGTTATTAAGCGACATTTCTTTATTAGCAGTTTGACGTAGTTTAAAGTGATTTTTTCATTGGTAGCAAAATAATTAACAATCAACAGTATTTGAGAATAAAAATGATGTGGTGTCGCGGGACACCAGGTAGGAACGAACTTCCTTCGGCTAAACGGCACTACTCGCTTGTGTACACGACTGTCGCGCCTGCGCACGTCTCATTTAACGCTTTTATTCCACGCATTTTTCTTACGGTTTTACTATCACATTTTTTTCAGTTCGGGCGCGCAGCAAAATCCCTATCCCCTCCAAGCCTGCCGTAAGGAACTTCGTTCCAAAAATAACATCTGTTAATTAAACAACAAATTTTGTTGTGAAGAATTTAATAAGAATCCGTTATATTATTTGCGTAATGATCCATGCGTAGTCACCGGTACTGGATATTGTTTTGAATTTAAAAAAAAACAGTAGTAACCCAAAATCTGGTGGCACCACCACCAGATTAACATGAAAAGCTGTTGATTCCAAAAAACAGGCGATAGCCGTTAAAAAATTCTAATTTTGCCAGCCCCTGGTGGTGAAATTATTCAGTTTGGTTCGATTCCGTCTGTCGTAAAAGAAACGGAGTGAAGAAATTATCCATAGTATTAAGATCGTGTATTCGATTTGCAACGAAAACTTTACGTTTTCAAGTTTTTTCAAGAGCAATATCGTAATATTGTAAGCAGATTATTCGAAGGATATTATAGTTTTTGCAAGATTAAGTCTTAATTTAGTGCACTACAGAGCAAGAATATAATTTTTGATAATGGTTTTTTAAAACGAAGACAATCCCTCCGTAGTGAAAATAGGCGTCAGAGCTATCTTCATGACGAATATAACCATTGTAATGTGGCATAATATTTTTTTCCCTTTTTCCAACAGAATATTTATGGTCCTAAAGTGCAACACAGAGCCAAAATAACGAAAATATTGTTATTAAATATTAAAAAATAATATTAAAAATTACAAAATCAGTTCACTTTAACATTTTTGTTTTCACCAGCAAGTATTTCAATAGAAACATAAAATATTTATTGTATGTGAATTAAGCTAATGCTCAATATACTGATTGTTTTTAGTCCACTATATGAGCTCATTTATTTATAGGAATTAATTTAAAAACATTATAAATCCTCGAGCATAATAGTTTGTTCATCACATTTTGAACCTGCTGTAAATCGAATAATTAAGACTTAATCTTGCAAAAACTTTTAGAGGATCTCCTCTAAAAATTTTTGCAAGAAAGTAAAATATTGCCGTTTGAGTGTACCTATCTAGGTACACTCAAACGGCAATATTTTATTTTACATCAAGAGTTAAGGCGGTGATACTAAAGCCAGGCGAAATGTTGCAGAACTCTATCAGCTAAAAAACTTAAATACAATGTGTAACACTTTATGCATAATATTATTTCTTGATGCAAAATATATTTTTTATTGAAATAAACATAATATAGTGTCGCATATATTCCCTGAAGAGAGATAGGCACATATTAAATTACAGACAATTTAACGTCAGTTACAAAATTACACAACCAATAATAACACAGGTCAACATGAATTTTGAGTCTGAGTTCTGTACCTCTGATTCTGATTACTTATGCCTAACTAAAGAATGAAAAAATATTTTTATCTAATAAAGTTTGCTTTTGTAGCTACCAGCACGAAAATTCAAATTTTATGGAAAAGCTCTATTTTTAAATTTCAATTATATTTAAAAGGAAAACAAGTTATCAATTATACATTTTTATTAATTTAATTATAAAATACGGCATAACTAAACACAAAAATACAAAAAAGAATACAAAAAAGAATACAAAAAAACTTTAGAAAATGAATAGTATTGGTATTTCCTTTGTGAAAATCAAAACTTTCTTGTATGAGGCCCCAAAGTACAAAAGCAAAGTTTATTGATTGTTAATAGCGTTTCTGTTTACTATTCGATGTATATAATCAGAAAATGGTCACTAAATAACAGACTCAGAAAAAAAAAATTTTTTTTGTTGACCTGTGTAATTATACCACACCTCAGACATATTGGTGGTGACAGAAATAAAACAAAAATGACTCATGTTTATTTCTTACTTTTATATTCATGTATTAAAAAAACTCCAAATAATATAACTAGTGTTAAAATCGACTTTGTAAGGACTGGATTTTGTATTTTTTTTAAATCTGGTATAGGTACTTCATTGAGTAAACATGCGGTACGTTAATACGCGAAATCGTTATGTTTTAATTAGAATAGTTAGACTAGTTAATTTTTGATAATTATAAGAAACTAAATTTTTTTTCTACCTGTGTTTGGTCCGGGTTTCCTTTGAAGAAGAGACTCGCTATTCTGGCAGATAGTTTGTAAAAGGCGATTTATATCACTACCATCGTGATTACTACGTGGTAGAGTTCCGCATCCTCTCGCCCGGGTTTTGAATACTTACTGCCTTACCTAGTCCTGCGACAATAGCGTCAATGCTTGTCACTGTCGTGTTTTGGTTTGGTAGATCGCTAGTAAAGTTATGCACGTGGTATTACAATCCAATCATACGGCTAGCAAAGCTACGGATAGGGTTCCGGTAGTATACGGATACTATAGAATTTTAAAATGTTTTTTTGTCAATTTGAAGGGTCAATTTCCCTAAAATAAAAGGAAATAGTTTTAGACACAACACCACGCCAAGGCCGGTCATCCGTAGACATCGCGGTAGCTACGACATGAAACACGCCGACCGCTCTACGACGTAGCCGCTACGCCTTGGAACATTTTTTTGTTTAACATTTTGTGATACAATATTTGAAATTGATTGAAGATTAGTTATGTTAATCGGGAAAAATTTGTCTATCTTTATCCACAAAATAATAACATGTTTATGATTTTATAAAGCTACCTAACAATATGTTTTACGGTCGGACTGAGTTTTTTACACTCTGTTATCGGCACTATGCAGCGTATAAGAAATGATGTACCGAATATTTAAAAAAACATACCATTGTTACCTTCTTGTCATGATGGAAATTCCTTTATTTGTGGGTTTATATGAGTTTTATGATTTTTTCTTATTTTCACGCCCCACAATTTAAGCGTACATTGCTCCGACTCATTGCGCCCACAAAACTTTCGAACCAGCCGTTTACAGCTCTCTTTCTAACCAGCTGAGATAACATACCGCGCATAATACATTGCTTTTTTGTGTTTCCTTAATATTTTCTATTTTTCTTAGAATAAAAAAAACACTAAAGTGTAAACACTTTGTATGTGTTTTCTTAGAAAAGAAAAACACATGCAAAGTGAAAGTAAAAAAATCGCCAATAATCAGAAATCAGAATTACTTTATTCAATAAAACTTTTTACAAGTTATTTTGATACGTCAACATATTTTTTAAAAAATACTACCGGATCGGAATATAAAATTTATAAAAATAATTATCACAATATTACAAAAAATATGTATGAGATCGGTATGAGGAGCATTTAATCTCAGGCTTTTTTGACTTCTAAATAATCTGAGATTTTATCCTTTTTTTACACAGTTTTGTTTTAACACATTTTTTAAATTTATTGACTGCTAGATCTCTTATAGTTTCGGGAAGTTTATTGTAAAAGCGTATATATTGCCCCATAAAAGAGTTACTTATCCTGTGGAGACGAGATGCATGCACAAGATTGTTTTAAATAAGCAACGCAAGCAAAGCAAGTTTTTACGAACGTACATCAAGTTCTCAAATATATATTGGGATATAACAGTTAGAATATTGATTTCTTTGAGTTTTTCTCTCAGGGAAACCCTCGGGCTAAGATTGTAAATTGCCCTAATAGCTCTTTTCTGCAATACATATATAGTATTTAATTTAACAGAATTTCCCCCAGAGAAGAGCTCCATATGACATAATGCTGTGGAAGTAACTAAAGTATACTATTTTTGCTGTATCACTGTGTATCCACATTTACCCACACAAATTTTCAATGGTTTTTACCTCAGAATCATGATTTAAATCCATGGTTTCGATTTTCGCTAGACCGCCCCATATACGCTGTATGTGTAATCTGAAAAAATACGGAAGTTAAAAAATGTATGTGTTTGCTTATTATTTTGATTGTATAGATACAGTTCATATTTTATAACACAATAAATATAGGAAATGCATCACACAAGTAGCAAGCTTATTTCTAACAAAGAGATTTGAAGCGAAAAAATCGTAAAATGTGTGTCCTTACAAGGTTTCATCTGGGATTTCTATTGTTGATTCACATTCTTTGAATATTTTCAGGATTGGCAACGATACTACGACGACGCCAACAAAGAGAGATTACTCAATGTGATATCCTTGGAATTTTCACATACACGGTTAGAAAACTACGTTCAAGCGCCGCGCATTGTTCGCCTGATCGATTGGGTGGAAACAGTGTGGCCACGGCATTTGAAGGATCAACAGGTGGGTGGGAGTATATCGGAAATCTTCACAATGAAAGATATTCGTTTTATCGGATAACATGTATTTTTAGATGATACTTAAATCTCTTAAACTTATAGTACATATTAAGTTTACAAGGGGTGAGATATTCGGCGCGCGGGTAACGCTATGTGTGTCTGGGTCCCATAACTGGTAAACAGTTGAACCGATTGGAATACCATTTTTTATTTGCAAGCTTTGTTTCTACGGTGGTTTTTAGATTTGTTCGTCAAAATTGGTTCAGCCGTTTTAAAAGAATTAAACAAAGATAATAGGCCTGATCGATAGGAAGTTTGTTATTCTGTTACCTCAATAATATTACAATGATATGGTAATTTTAACCAATAGCTGCAGAATTTGGATTTGAAGATCAGCTCTTCGTGTTTTGCTCAGCAAATGAAAGCAGGAAGGTGGTCTAATGATAAAGAAATTTGTTGAGGTGTTTTAATTTTTTAATTTATTTTGGTTTTTATTTTTTGTACAACATACTAGCCGCTTTCATTATCCGCACCTTGACTAAACAAAAGCTGCCCTCTGATCAGTAGAGTTACAGACGAAATCAGAAATCAGAAGTACTTTATTCAATAAAACTTTTAAAAGTTATTTTGACACGTCAACATATTTTTTAAAAACTACTACCGGATCGGAAACAAGGCTACGCATTTGGGTTAAAGATTTTATTCATTTGCGGTTTGTTACTGTAAATTTTTAACGAGGAGATAAAGTTCTGTAAAGTCTTTCTCGGGTTTTATATTGTACCACCACCTCAAATCCTGTCGCCATACCTTCAGTCCTTGTCACTCTCTTTTTTAATTTAGCCAGTGAAATCACTACATAATATAAAATAAAGTCGCTTTCTCTGTCTGTCCCTATGTCCCTATGTATGCTTAAATCTTTAAAACAACGGATTTTGATGCGTTATTTTTTAATAGATAGATTGATTGATCATACCATAAATGACTGTATCATTTGCTTATTTGCTTCGTAAACTATAGCACAAAACGAATAGGTACAGAAATCAAACCCTTGTATGTACTTCACATTTAATACCTACGCTCGGTGGTCGCGCTAGGGTTATCAACTTCGATTTATGTCCGGTTTACATTTTGATTAGCGGGAGTGCGATTGTTTAGCAGTTGCGAGTGATATTGCGAATAGTCAGTGCGAGTTGTATCCACCACTGCTTAGCCACCATGATTAGTACATTAAGCTTCAGGCGTCGATCATGGACGTACAAACTCTACAATGTTAAACACATCACTAAACAAACACGTGCAAACGTGTTTAGGGCCCGGCAAGCCGCTTACAATATGTCATGTAGAAAACGCATCGTCAGGCAAACGCGGCGTACGAGTGCAATGACACATTTACTCGTACATACACAAAAAGATATTATAACTATACAGGTTGATTGATAAAAGACTGTAAATTCTGAAGTAGGGTGAATACACGCTATGTTCACCCACAGAATACTTAGAGACTACCAGAAGTCAATGTTACATACAAGTATTATTTGAGCATAGCACACATAGATACCTCTCACGGACGCGATATCTCCGACTGGTGCGGTACAAACTGTACCGAACCATTCCGAGATATCGCGTCCGTGAAAAGTGTCTAGGTGTGCGTTGCTCGAATATCACATGTATGTAGATTGACTACTGTTAGTCTCCAGTATACTGTGGTTCACCCTTATGCTTTATCCAAGAAAGTCAATTACGGCGTAGCTGTTTGGGTAACGACAGCTATTGTTTATCTATAAAAGCAGCTATCTCTTTCTTTTATTTTTAGATTTTTCCAGTGTTCTCATTCTTCACTTTACTAGATTATTCGCAACTATATGCTTAGAAAAACAACCCCTTATTTTATCTAATTTCAGACTGAATCAACGAATGCATTGGATGACATGATGTACCCCAAAGTTCAGAAGTATTGTTTAATGTCAGTCAAAGGCTGCTACACGGATTTTCACATTGATTTTGGTGGTACCTCAGTTTGGTATCACATACTTAGAGGTAAGATAACAGATTTAACTGCAGTTTCTTTTATACAAAGCCCTGTTCAGGCATTTCAAGACCATCAGTTCTTTTTTATACACAAAACGCCAAGATAGAGGTGGTAAAGTAGAAACTCGACAAGAGCACATCAAAATCTATGAAATAACAGTTTTCAAAACTCTCGGAAAATTTTCCAGGCAGTTTTACATTCACTGCGATTGAAATTGTACATAAATACAAAAAGTAGCAAAAATTAAGAAAATTAGGTAACAATTTTAAACGATGTCTACGCCGCGTGTCCACAAAATAATTTATAATATTATTATCTATACGAGTGTCTTAACTCTTACCGTCGTACGATACAAATCAGTGTTGTCAACATGGATACTTTAAAATACTAAGTCAGTCTAATTTATTTATAGAGAATCGGTATGAAATTTAGGAAATGTTGAAAAATATATATCCTTTAGTCTCCTTAACATCTCTGTTCATTGAATTTATACAAAAGTAAACACCAGCGGGATAAAATACGAATGTTCTGTACCTAACGCCAGTTTTACATTAAATATAACTATTTTAAATATACTTTTTTATTATTCCTAGTACATTTTTAAAAAGCATACTCCTATTAAAATAATTTTATTTAGAAAAGTAAATACCTAGAATACAAAAAATATTCTACTAATCTTAGCGAAAATATAAAATGGCAATATTTAGTTTACTGCATAAAACAGAATATTGTTTGATTAAAGTCAGTTTACTTCCCTTTAAAATTAATATTTTAATCTGGGAAATAAGGCTATAGTTTTTAATTTTAAAATGTGAAACATAAAAAAATTATTGCATAAAAATATAATTGATATTTGAAGACGATACAGAAAACAAAGATACATTTTTGCTGACCTTCTTTGGCGCAGTTTAAGTTTACATTGCGGAGGACTGCAGAAACATGATATTTTTAAATAAAATGTATTAGAAATATATTAAATATTTAAAAAAAAAACACTACATTCATGTGACATACATGACATACACACATGTAAACCATACTATTTTTCTTTACATCTAAAGGCAGTTGTCAAACTTAAAAAGAGATTTTATTGTTTAGTCTATGGTCGAATTTCGGCCACAGGCGATCGCAGTATTATTATAAATATGAAAGTCTGCTTGTCTGTTACGTTTTCATAGCTAAACAGCTGAACCGATTGAAGAAATTTAGCAAGCAGATAGTTTAAGAACAGGGTTCAAACATTGGCAATTTTTTTTTTCAAGTATCCACCCTGCTGGGGCTAATGTAGCCCTGCGCGCAACTGCGCGAGTCAGTTAACATTGTTTATCTATACATATAATAAAATCGTAGGAAAGTCAAAACTGTACATTGAATATTTTTTTAAAAGATTACTTGGGGCGTGATCTACAATCGATATCGAAGCCGAAAATGTAGTTTTTAAAATTTTTGTCTGTTTGTCTGTTTATCCGTTTGTCTGTATGTACGTCCAGGGTAAACTCAAAAAGTGCTGCATGGATTTGCTTCAAATTTTGCATGAATGTTACTAACAGGTCGGGTCAACATATAGGCTACATATTATCACGCTATCACCTACGGGGGAGGAGCTGTGCGGAATAAACGAAGTCCGCACGGACGAAGTTGTGAGCAACAGCTAGTAAAGTAATAAAATTAGCTTTCTTAGGCCTCTTTTTAAAGAGCAGGTTATCAAACCTTACCAATAAGCATCGAGAAAAGGCATCTTGTTCGATAGCTATCGTATTTTACATCTTGGCTACTAACTAGGTGGTAGAGTTCTGAAACGTCTTAACCTCGTTTTGGCACCAACGCCTTACCTATTCCTGCTGCAAAATTGACTATGCTTTTCACTGGTGTATTCCAGTTTGGAAGGTAAGTTAGTAGGTAAACTTAGGCATGTGGCAGTTCAACCCTGCTACACGGCTAGCATTAAAATTAATATCTTGGGTATCTACAGGCGGTAGTTATCTCTATCAACCAAGAGAACTATCAGGTTACTTGCTCACCTGTGGAAAGAATAAAATAAAAATGTTCGCCCGTGTTGGTCCGGGCTCTTTTGAAGAATAGGCCCACTGCCGTTCTACCAGGCAGGCCGTAAGAGGCAACCGATTAGCTATACGAGGCACTACCGAGTTTGCATTTTCTCACCAGAGTGTGGTACCACTGCCTTACCTATTCCTGCCGCAATACCGTCAGTTCTTTTTATTGTAGTGTTCCAGTTTGGAGGGTAAGGTAGCCGGTAAACTTATGCATGTGGCATTAAACCTCGCTACAGGATAACAACGCATTAATAACATCTTTGGTGTCTATAGGCGATGGTTCACTCTTGGAGATCCGTCTGCTTGTTTGTTACCTTATGATATAAAAAAAGTAAATATTTTCTTTTTTAGGCACATACAGATTATTTCGAGATTTCAGTCTAATGTTATTCATTTTGTTGCAACACTATCAGCTAATACATCTATTAATATCACTATTACAGGGGCAAAAGTTTTCTGGCTTATCCCTCCGACTGAAAAGAATTTACAGCTTTATGAGAAATGGGTTCTCTCCGGAAAGCAGTCTGATGTGTTTTTCGGTGACACAGTGGAAAAATGTATTCGGGTTCATGTAAGTAATCAAGTATAATTTACGGTGCATGCATATTGTGACATTTTTAAGAACTACTTTTTTACTATCTAGACTTACTTACACATCTACAAATATACGGGATGTCCCAGGAATCAACGTAAAGTCGAAAACGGATGACGGCCCTTGGCCCGTCTCGTGGCGATTCTCAAAAAAGAAATGAAAAAAATTTTTTTTACCTGCATTCTACAAATTACAGCCAAAAAAAAAGTGAAAATCAACACTTTATGATTTTTCAAATACTATGGCTACAAATTGTTTACTTAGCTGGGGGGGAGGGGGGGGGGGGGATTTGTAACTGAATTAATGCTAGTATAAATTACAAGATTATTACATCATTACACTTTAACTGGTTGTGCTGAAGAAAACATGCGATATTATATTATTATTTTTATTATAAATATTGATGTCTAGTAAGTCTTGATGTCTGACTAGTGTAGATTTTTATTTGATACAATAGCAAACAAGCATGTTTCCCCGTGTTGGTCCAGGGCTGCTTTGAAGAATAGGCCAACTGCCGTTCTGCTAGGCAGGTCGTACAAGGCGACCGATTCTAAAAATCTAAAATATTTATTATAAAAGATGATAATAAAAGATGTTTAGGACATAAAATTGGGCAAAATAGACATCCAGTCACGCGACAGTAAACGCAAATCTGGTAATGTTACGTCACGCCGTGGTAAATGCCTTGTTGCTGTTGATATTATTTATTTATTTAATGCTTTATTGTACACAATTAAAAGAGAAGTAATACATAGAGACCTATTAAAAACAGATTGCACAATGGACGAGCTTATCCCCAATAAAAGAGATATCTTCCAGCTGACCCGAATAAGAGTAAACACAATAATTATCATATAAACCAGAGTATGTTATGTATATAGGGTCATGACGTGATGTTATTTAATATACCATGATAGTCCAAAGCATTTTTGCGGTAAAATTTGGTTTTAGTAAAAACGTAAAATTTATATTTTAAATGTACGATATTTAAAAAATGAATAGTTTTTGTTATTATAGCTTACTAGCGACCTGCCCGCGGTTTCATCCGCGCAGCTTTTGTTTCCGTGGGAATATCGGAAAGGGTTATATATTAAAACCTTCCTCAAGAATCAATCTATCTATATAAAAACCGCATTAAAATCCGTTGCGTAGTTTTAAAGATTTAAGCATACATAGGGACATAGGGACAGACAGAGAAAGCGACTTTGTTTTATACTATGTAGTGATAAGCTAAAGTTTTAAATAGTATTTTTTTTATTTAACTAGCCTTTTCATAATACATTGTGTCTTTATCTAATCACCATGATATTCAGAGACTTCATGTTATTTAAAAAAGTTACGCATTTAAGTTCATTAATAAAATTTCAGTTGCAAGCTGGATACACGTTTTTCATTCCCACTGGTTGGATACACGCTGTGTACACACCGAGTGACTCGCTTGTGTTCGGCGGGAACTTCTTACACCAGTTTGGAATTGAAAAACAATTGAAAATTGCACAAGTCGAAGATGTTACTAAGGTTAGTTAAATATAGTTGTGCTTTTTTAGTGAGTGAGTTTTTTTAGTGTTTGAAATACCAAAAAATCAGAAGTCGATTTTTAAAAAAAATTAGCTTATATTTGACTTCAGGTCTATAACTACCTCTGCCAAATTTCGTCAAAACTAATTCTGCGAGTGATAGCTTCATAGACAGTAAGACAGAATTTCATATTTAATTATAAATATAAATGTTCACGGGACAAATTATACTTACTGATCTAACCCCAAAGTAATCAAATTATTTGCTTGTGTTATGGGTGTTAGTCAACGGTACTAATACATAGAAATACATATATACATACTGGAATATATTTAATAAACAACCAAATCCGGAAATACAAACATTTATGCTCATCACATAAATGCTTGTCCCCGTAGGGGATCGAACCCGAGTCCCGTCGCTAACCACTCGACCAACGGGGCGGTCAAATTTATAATATTAGTAAGAATATTGAAGATCTTTTTCCCAGTGTTTTATTTCTCTTTCACATAGTTTTCATATTATAAGATATTAAAAACTTTCCCATACGAATTTGAAGCTTTTTTTCTTTTGTTGTCCTTGTCCTGACAATAATGAACATAATTAAAAAAGAATTATCCAGTTTTTTCGACTTATTCCGAAACTATGAGCGTACAAACGTTTTAGCGATTCAATTTTATTTGTATAGATTACATTAATTTACTTATTTACCTAATGCTTAAAATCTATTAATAGTATTGGTCAATTCTGTCCGTACTTTATTTCAAATTTATTTGAACGCCTAAAATAGCATGTAGAAACCGTAAATGATGTTGGCTTTTTTCAAGGAAGTTACATTCTACCCGGAATATTTATTCACACGCGCTTTAAAATTGTTCCGAAGAGTACCACGACGTGAGTGGGGTGTGTCTCTTTCTACTAAATAAAGCGCCAATCGCTATATATAAGTGCGGCCATGCGTAGTTTGCAAATTACTACTAAGTAATTCTACTAATTTGAGAAACAGTTTTTGCATTGCATAAGTAATTACGTAATAATTAAAATAAGCACATTTTAGAACTCACTGTGTTAATTACAATACATTTCATGCTAATGTATTTATCGACGTGTATGAATAAAGGCAATTTAACGATTACCGAATATATAAAAATCTACCATCAGATAGTTTTATTTACACTGGCAATTGCAAGAAAAGGACAACATCCACTCTTGTCGTTGTCTTGCTCAGAACGTTTTTCCCTTCTGTTAAGTAAGAAACAAATGTCAACTTTATGAGTAACGACATAAAGTACATTTTTATTTTTCAAATATTATTTCGTAATAATTCCAGTTATCGTATACAAGTTTCTTGGCTTTTTTTAAGCATCCTATCTCTTTCATTTTCCGACAAAGCTAACAAAGTCTGTCTCGCTTTACCAATCGATATAAGGCTGAAAGTCTGACTAATAATAAGAAGTCGTTCGTCATCGTGATAAGACAAAGTTAGAAAATATGATTCTCGTAAGAGTAGGAGCTAACTATATATAGCGTCAAGCTTATAAGTTGTTGTTGTAAGTGGATGCAAGTGGCTGTATGAAAAAGGAATTCGTTACTACTTGATATGTGTCACTAACGTTTATATATTTGTGTTACTTTTGATAACTAAAATTATTACTTTCTGTGTTCATCAAAGTAAAGGGCTTCAAATCGGTAAATGTTGTTAAAAAATATAACGCCAATATCAAACAATGTTTGGTATTGGTGTTAAAAATTCTTTTCTTTTCTTTTAAGAATTTTTGTCCAATAAAGAGGTAATTGCCAAAAAAATTGCCGCATTAGCGTCAGTGCTAGTCACTGTCGTGTTCCGGTTCAGAGGGTAAGGTAGCCGGTAAACTTATGCATGTGGCATTAGCCCTCGCCACAAGATAGCAACGCACCATTAACACCTTTGGTGTCTATAGGCGACGGTTGACTCTTTCCATCAGAAGATGCATCTGCTTATTTGCTATCTTAAGATAAAAAAAAAATTGTATTTGAAGTTGAGATTTACTTCACATTTTGCTAGACGATAAACTAGTGAATCATGGTGAACTAGATCTATTGATGTTTGATTCAATCCACATACCACGCAAGGGAAACTGCGTAATGATATGACAACCATGAATAAGCAAGCAGTAACAGACGAAATTGGTAAGCAAGCAAACTTGTCAACTTAAAAGAAATGATGTGATAGATCAATCGTTTCGCTTTTTTTTGTATTTACATAATTAACAAGAAAACGGCCAAGTGCGAGTCGAACGCGCGCACTAAGGGTTCCGTATGGTAAATCCATAAAAAATACGAAAAATCGTTTATTGTATGAGGACCCTCCCTTAATATTTTCATTTTTTTTATTTTTAGTATTTGTTGTTATAGCGGCAACGGAAATGCATTATTTGTGAAAATTTCAGCTTTCTAGCTATCACAGTTTATGAGATACAGCCTGGTGACAGACAGACGGACTGGCAGTGGAGGCTTGGTAATAGGGTCCTATTCTTACCTTTTGGTACAGAACCCTAGAAAACAAATAAACGTTTCAGGTTCCGCAGAAGTTCCGGTACCCTTTCTTCACGGAGATGCTGTGGTACGTGCTGGACCGCTACGTGTCGGCGCTGCTGGGCCGCTCGCACCTGGCCGCGCCCGCTGACACCAACACGCCGCCCACGCCCAAGGACCACCACGTGCACCTCACACAGAACGAACTGCACGGACTTAAGGTCATTTATTAGTCACTAGCTATGCCCGCGATTTCGTTTGCGTGGGAAAAATTCTAAAACAAGAGCAGCCTAAGTTACTCCTTATTACATCAGCTATCTGCCAATGAAAGTCCCGTCAAAATCGATCCAGCCGTTCCCGAGATTAGCCGTAACAAACAGGCAAGACAGACAAAAATTGTAAAAAAAAATGTTTTGGCATTATGGCGTATGTACCGTATGTACATCCATATGCATTAAGTTAAAAGTGGTTATTTTGATATTACAGACATTCTAATTTTATTTGTTTATATTACCATGGAATAAACTAGATACGTCTTTCAAAGCAATTTCTTAAGTTTTCAACATCGCTTGCATTTACACAGAGAAATACTAAGTTATAGTACTTACCGATGCAATAAAATCACTCCAAAAATATCCCTTTAGCTTTTTATTCGATACGATAATATAGCACAATGTCGCATGTTTAATTTTTGTACGATATTATATATCTACAAGCGTTTGATATTTACGTACATTTGCTCATGTGAGCGGCTCCACATTTTTGCGTCCAACACCGTGTTTTAGTATTTGTGTGGTCTGTGATCATTACCTACAACAGATGGAAAGAGACAAGGATCGCATATAAACACTTAAAACGTTAAGGGTGCGTAGCTATCCGTGTGGTGGCATGGTAAAGCCGCATGCAAAAGTTTACCGGCTACGTTACCCTCTAAACAGAAACTCGACAGTGTCGAGCATTGACGCTATTGCGGCAAGAATAGATAAAGTGGGGTACCTAAATCCGTGCAATAAACTATCCTAAACGTCAAGATGGTAGTGACTTATAACCAATCTTTTGCATTTTACGTACTGGCTGTCACAATGGTAGATGATCTATTATTTAGGAAGGAGGTGCAGACCAACACGAGAAAAAAGACAAAAACTAAGTACATTCACCATTGGTTAAAGCAATTAAAGCACCTAAGTTGTGACAGGTGGCCTATTTATTGATAAATTTAGTTCTAGGCAAATATTTTTTACGAAGATCTTTGTCTACATTTTATCTATTAAACTGTCTTCTTATAAAAAATAAATATATTTCAGGCCATTGTGGTTTACCTCCATCAACTTCCTGCAGCCCGTAAATCAGTCCCAGAACTGTTGTCGGACCCAATAGCTTTGGTCCGTGATGTTCGTACTTTGGTGGAGCAACATAGGCATGATAAACAACACCTAGCTGTCACAGGAATTCCTGTCTTAAAAGGTGGGTATTTTAATTATACATTACACTACCTGTTCCCATGACTTCGCGTAAATCAAAAACAACATCCTTTTGCTTGGCTGGTTAAATCCGTTCAACAAAATGAGTTAAATCTGTTCAAGTAATTAACTTTATCCGTTCAACGAGGTGACTAAATCCGTTTAAGTAGGTGACTTCATCTATGTTAAATATGACCGAAATTACACCAGTACACAAGTCGGGCAATAAAAGCGACGTAATAAATTATCGCCCAATTTGAATACTGAGTTGTTTTGCTAAGATATTTGAGAGCTTATTTAATATAGCTTAGTTAATATAGAATATATTAGTTGTATTAAAAATAGTTCTACTTTTGAACTACAACTTTTTAATTTTGTGATGCTTTTAGTGACAGAGTCCAAGTTGATTGCATATATACAGAATTCTTTAAAGCTTTTGACAATATTAATCATTCCATTTACTAGCGAAAACTCGTCACCTTTGTATTCGTCATAACCTGCTTAGATGGCTGGTATTATATCTCTAGAATACATTTCAATTGGTAGCTTTATACGGATATGAATCTAGTCCATTTATTCCAAAAAGGGAGTTCCTCAGGGCTCTATTTTAGGGCCTCTGTGATTTTTATTATTTATAAATTATTTATTTGAGGAAATTAAAAGTAACTGTTTGGCATATGCTGATGATGTTATTAACTATGCGGAGCCGGTTATAATGGCATAATATTTATTTGTCGTTTTCTCCGTAGGTCCAGAAGAGAGTCCGACGAGTGAGCGGCGGCATTCGAGTGGGCGCGGGCGCGGGCGTGGCGGTGGCCCGCGCCCGCGCCCCGACCACAACACCGCGCCGCGCCGACGACGGACCAGGTCAGAGACACACACACACACACACTACACCGCGCCCCGACCACAACACCGCGCCGCGCCGACGACGGACCAGGTCAGAGACACACACACACACACACTACACCGCGCCCCGACCACAACACCGCGCCGCGCCGACGACGGACCAGGTCAGAGACACACACACACACACACTACACCGCGCCCCGACCACAACACCGCGCCGCGCCGACGACGGACCAGGTCAGAGACACACACACACACACACTACACCGCGCCCCGACCACAACACCGCGCCGCGCCGACGACGGACCAGGTCAGAGACACACACACACACACACTACACCGCGCCCCGACCACAACACCGCGCCGCGCCGACGACGGACCAGGTCAGAGACACACACACACACACACTACACCGCGCCCCGACCACAACACCGCGCCGCGCCGACGACGGACCAGGTCAGAGACACACACACACACACACTACACCGCGCCCCGACCACAACACCGCGCCGCGCCGACGACGGACCAGGTCAGAGACACACACACACACACACTACACCGCGCCCCGACCACAACACCGCGCCGCGCCGACGACGGACCAGGTCAGAGACACACACACACACACACTACACCGCGCCCCGACCACAACACCGCGCCGCGCCGACGACGGACCAGGTCAGAGACACACACACACACACAGTCACACACACACTACACCGCGCCCGACCACAACACCGCGCCGCGCCGACGACGGACCAGGTCAGAGACACACACACACACACACACACAGTCACACACACACTACACCGCGCCCGACCACAACACCGCGCCGCGCCGACGACGGACCAGGTCAGAGACACACACACACACACAGTCACACACACACTACACCGCGCCCGACCACAACACCGCGCCGCGCCGACGACGGACCAGGTCAGCGACACACACACACACAGTCACTCACACACTACACCGCGCCAGACCACAACACTGCGCCGCGCCAACGACGGACCAGGTCAGCGACACACACACACATTTTCACACACACATTCACACACAAACTCATACACACGTACACAAATTCATACACAGACACATGCACACATACTTGCACGTGTTAAGTTATAATGACAGCAAAGCAATAATGTTTTTAGAGTAAAACACGTTGAGAATGTCATGCAGCAGGTGCTCTAACATTATAATACTGTCTAATTATATTCTTAAACCTAATCGAGTTATTTTTACTTATCTCTAAGCAAAAGGCTTAAATAACTAAAATAGTACTATTTTTTTAGGTGCAAAAAATGCGAAGCTTGCGAACGTACCGACTGTGGGGAGTGTGTATTTTGCCACGATATGGTCAAGTTTGGAGGCCTGGGCCGTGCAAAACAGACTTGCGTCATGCGACAGTGTCTTCAGGTAAATATTTACGTTATTTGTTTCTTTCAAAAATTTTATTCAATGGTGATACTATTTTGGGCTTAGTTATGTTTTTTGGATGCAGTATTTTTCCAGGATAAAAATGTCTTTATGTTAGTTAATTTACAACTTTTATGCGGATAGATGTTAACCCAGACAACTGGCAGCTGGGACATTCATATCATACGTATACAACCTTATACTATTACAAATTAAAAAAAACCTTGAAGAATAGATTGACAAATTCGCTAATAGATATCTCCGTAATTGGTTGAGAAGCCTAAACTTTTTACTACCTTCGGATACTAACCAAGCAGTAGTTTAACAATGTCTCACCCGGAATTGGTATCACCACCATACCTATTTCTCACAATAATGTTGGTGTCTGTCGCCATTGTGTTCTATTGGCACAGTAAGGTAAAAAATTACACTAAAGTTAAATATCATCTTTTCCTTACTGTCTCAACGTAACACTGTACTGAGTAAACTATATATGGCATTGCACCATTAATATTTTATAGTTAAGCTCTTTCCATAGCCAGAACTACATGCTGTTTTGCTTTTAAGATAAAAAAAAATTTCATAAAAGAACACTGTAGTTTTAAGTGTTATTAAGAAGCCTATCCAGTTGTGCATGTTATAGGCACTACCTGGACAAACGAGCTCTGTTCTGGTGAAAATAATGAAAACAAACTTTTTTAGAAATGAGACATAGAGGTAGAGGTAGAAGGTAGCTTCTTAGTTTGCACAAAAATTTTCCAATGTGAAAATGCAGAGAAAAGGAGATTTTCCAGATATGAGACCTAGGTGATCTAGCTTATAGATATTCAAATAGAATCGTCTGTAGAACTTAATATATACAAACTAAATATTCTTTGGTAATTATTTATTTTGATAAATAGTAGATTAGTTAAACATGAACGAAAAATATTACATTTCTGATGACATCATAATGGCCTGGAATTTTGCAGAACAAGCTTTACAAATATGTAAGTTGTTGCCTTACAAATTTAAATGCCTCTGTATTCTTAGAAAATGACTTACTACGGAATGGGAAAATTTTGTCAATATATTCTATACTTTCCATCGTCGGCACTTGGTGAAATTCCATTGTTACTAGACACTTTTACTATTACACTTGTACATAAATTTCACTTTTACACAATTTTTATTATATTACTCGACCGGTTTCACTTTTTAAAGCATCTTCAGGATGTAATATACTTAACTCATTTATATAGTTATGTAATTATATTACATCCTGAAGATGCTTTAAAAAGTGAAACCGGTCGAGACATATAATAAAAATTGTGTAAAAGTGAAATTTATGTACAAGTGGAATAGTAAAAGTGTCTAGTAAATTTTGTCAAATGTTTTGTTGTCATTGAATTATATGATTCATCTTTATATGCCAAAGAAAGAGCCAGCAATCAATTGTACTTGTGCGAAATAGTTTTGTTTACCGGCCTTTAAATATAGGTGTAAATTTATTAATTGTAACAATTTTCCATCGCATTTCACGACATTACTCGCACAGATTGCAGGGAAGCGAGAGGAAAGGTGTTACACATCAATAAACTAAATAAATATCACTAAATCAGTATTAGAATTGAACAATGTGTGTGCGTTATTTGTGTTGACCAAAGAGCGCGCTATGGTAGAGTTGGCCATCAGATTGTATCGACTCAATCACTTAGATGTTAAATGTTACACATAATATACGACTACTGTAAGGCTCGCCTGTTAACGTTCGGCTACGTAGATAGGGAAGTTACTGATTTTGTCCCGATATTCAAAAATCGACTTTCCACCAAATGTCCACGTTTTGAGCTCCAAGGAACCTTTTCCGACTATTTTCACGATGGCGTCAGTATGTCTGTATGTGTATGTAAACATCTCATGATTTTTGAACGGCTTGACCGATCGAAACGTGGTTGATGGCATTCGATTGGGTTTCGCCAAATTTAAACTTCCTTAAAATCTAAACCGAGTTGGCCTGGGTAATTTTGAGAAATTTTGAAAACAAAACTCCATGTTTTTTTTTGGAAAAACAAACAAATAATGACATCCAAATTAATGTACCGATTGATTTTAAAATTTAATCAGCTATTCCTAAAAAATGCGTTGCGTTCAATGCCACAAATTGCATCAAAATCAGTTTATCTGTTTGGCCGTTATAGTTGACGGTAAATCGTGTTTTTGATTTTTCAACCCAAAAATTTTTAAATTTTTACCAAATTTTTGAAAATGAAAAACTCTAATATTTTAAAAATCAAAATAAAATAAAGTTTCCAAAGCTTTATGTTGTTTACAATAAACCTGCTTAATATTTATAAAATATTTTTTAGGCTATTAGCCTACAGATACAGATTGATTTAAAAATCTATTTTTCAACCTTTCTCCTTAAAAACTGCGTCAAATACCATAAATTGGATCAAAATCGGTCAATTTATTTGGGAGTTATCAAATTTCAAAAATGACGAACATTTTTGAAATGTTTTTATTGGCATGCGACATTTTTTAACTTATCTATTATGGAGGTAAAACAGTATTTTAGATCTTAAAAATTGCTTTGAATGCCGTTCGAATGTTCAAAATCGATTATCGTTTCCAAATTATATAGCTTTTCAAAAGTCAATATACATACTATCACTTTTAATAAACTAGATGTTTGAACTAAAAAAAATCTATGCTTATAGTTTTTACACCTTTGAGTTTAAAAAATCTCCACTAACCGGGAAGTTTCTAGTGTGGCCTTAGTCACGGTTTTACAGTTATTTTTCACTACATAGTATAACACAAAGTCGCTTTCCGCTGTCTGTCCCTATTTATGTATGCTTAAATCTTTAAAACTACGCAACGGATTTTGATGCTGATTTTTTAATAGATAGAGTGATTCAAGAGGAAGGTTTATATTTATAATAATTTATATAGCAAAACAATGTTTGCTGTGTCAGCTAGTTTTAATGATACCATGTATTTCCTTTGCAGCCGATGTTGCCAGTGACAGCGTCGTGTGCAGTTTGCCACCTCGACGGGTGGATGCAAACACCCGTGGCGCCTCAGGCTAAGGGTAACCAGGGTAAACATTATGGCTTCATAACACTGAACATTCATTTTGTGATTCACATTTGTGTGCTTGTTTTGTCATCGCGCAAGTAGCATGCTTTCATGTAATTTTAAGACTACTTTTTTAGATCGATATGATTTGGAAAACCTCTGAGTTACTCTGATTCTCAGAGAAGTTAACATTAGTGTTTAAAAGAATGGGGTGAAAGTGATTATAAATCTACAGAGCTGCAAATTGAATTTGTATAATGTAATTCCTTTTTGATCAGCATATATACAGGTTGGTTGGTAAAAGTCTGTACGTATTGAAGGATACGATATCTAATTGTTAAATATTCGTAATTTATTTTATATATGTAATTTATAAACTTTTAGGAGATAGCGTAAACTATACATCAAATGACACCCAGTAGCGTCACCTAACGTTCTTTTAGTACTCTTTTTACCATGTCATTTTTTACTATAGTTTCAGTCTTACTGATAATGATCATACTGGGACGACTATATAATAAGCTTTGTTTTACTGTAGATATTAAAAAAATATAATCAAACGTCAAATGAATGTACCTGAACACATAGCAGACATAGATAGATACAAACTGTCTTGGTTTTAATTAGCACCGTAGGTATGATTGATTGTTTCATTAGTTTTCAAGTGGTTCATGGATTAAAGTTTCAGTTCCTCTAGAATGGTATTATAGGTCCCTATGACCCACTCCCTCTTATGTGACGCAGACGAAGTTACGCGGGACAGCTAGTATTCAATATGTACAAGTAATTTGCATGGCAAAACCATGTTTGCTTGGTTAGCTATTACGCATATGTATTTCTATATATTAGTATCATTGACTAACATACTATACCACTGCACCCATAACACATTTTGGGACTAGTTCAATTTCTGTAATCCATCCATTGTTGTTTATATATTTTAATTAAATATTTAGTTTCATGCACTATGTCATTTAATCATTAACGAAACATTGATTTTTCATCTGGTGTATTCTACCCATATAATCTGTCTGTGTGAGGCATCACCTATGTAATAATAATTATTTAATAATTTGCATTTATGATTTATGTTTACATATTTTATTCTTGGACAATTAGATAACTAGAAGGTTCACTGTGTTGGTCCATGGCCATTTTGTGGAATTAAACAATCTGCCTTTAGTGGCCAGTCCATAAAAATGCCACTATTATAGGGACTACTAAGTGAGTTTTGTACTACTACTAGGCAAAATGCATAACACATTTCACTCAACTCGAGTCGGGTTGTAGCATATATCGTGCCCTTGAATTTAAGAACTGCAGATAGTAGTGAGACCTGTATGAAGTTAAACAAGTAAGTTTTCCGAAGGGGTTGTTTGGTGGGCAACTCGAAGAGTAAGTCCAACCGTATGACCTAGATTGATTGTGAGATTGACCCCTGGCTTAGTGAATGTAAGGTCGGAATGGCGGTGGTCTTGAGGATGGGAGGCTCAGAGATCAAGCTTTCGACGCACAAGCTCGTGGACCTCCGCAATATCAACAGAGTTGAATTAGTTGTTATACTCAGAACTACTGCTAATGCTGTATAATAATGAGAAATAAACTAATGCTGGAGAAATACAGCAGGGTTGTATTTTTTATATTCAGACCGACTGGTGAGTTACCTTCAATATTTAAGGACGTGATAGTTAGCGAACATAAATGAAGAGAAAAATAACAATAAAATATTAAAATACTTCTTAGTAAATTTATAAACAGTACACCGAGAATCCTATATGTACCTGCACCATACTTGGACATTGCGCATACGTACGTGTCGCGTAGAGCGCTATCAACACAATAGCGGGGGGTGGCGGCGGCGTATCCTTGATGTCTACTAGCGCGTACTAGAGAGTATAATATCCATATTTCACTTATTTTTAGAGAAATGTTGGTCAAAAATTAAGCCCCTAATTTTATTATTTCATTTTAACGAGAATCGAGTACCGAGTATTCTCCGGAAGTATTGAAGGTAACTCACCAGTAAGTCTGTATATCATTTAATAGCATATAAGCAGATGACTCCTGATGGAAAGATAAACTAATGCCTATATACACCAAAGATGTTGGTGGTGTGTTGCTATCCGTGTGGCGGGATGGCAATGCCACATGCATATGTCTACTGACTACCTTACCCTCCAAACACACAACAATGACAAGCATTACCACTATTGCCGCAGGATAGGTTATTTTTTAGAATTCTATCAGTAGTCCTAACGATGGTGGCACGTATCGTTCGCCTTTTACGAATTTTTAGAATTTTTAGAGGGTGCCTGGACCACAATTTGATATAGGATAAACTTGAACTTTAAAAAGTTAAAGACGAGTTGTTTGAATTAATTTTGTGGAATCAATTACCGGCAGGGGTTTTTCAGAACAGATATGACAAAGGCACCTTCAAGAATAGAGCTTACTCATTTTTAAAAGGCCTGCAACGCCACTGCAAGACCTCTGGTATTGCGCATGTCCATGGGCGGCGGTGATCATTTACCATCAGGTGCAACTCTTGCTCGTTTGCCCTTCTTCCATAAAAGAAAGTGTCCATAGTTGTATTGTTGTTGATAACGCAGGTAGGAACGGTCCGTCCCAGCTGCGCGAGTGCTCGGTGTGCTACAGCATCGTGCACCCCGCGTGCGTGCCGCCGGGCGGACAGATCAACGAGGACCTGCCCAACTCCTGGGAGTGTCCCAAGTGCACGCAAATGGGACTTAACCATGACTATAAGGTTACCTCATTTTAAGTATTTACACGATATCGTTTGCGGGGTTAGGTGCTAGGCACCGACCACACAGCCCATAGACACCTCATAAAAGACGAATGGCTTCTGTCAACATATCTGGCTTATAGTTCCGATATAAATGCTCACGCGGAGATACGTAATCAGTGTCGATCAATTAGATCCTCTGTACATCACTATCTTTCACTGAGGCCTTGAGTTAGCCAATCACGGCGTTGCAACCCCGCTTCGTTTTACCTCAGCTAGTTGTCAGAATGCATTCAATACAGAAAATCAAAGATTAGGCTTCTATGGGCTGTGTAAGAAAAAACGACCCCAATTAAAATACCAAAGCCGACCATTTTGCAGTGATATTTATGAGGCACTTCCCGATCACCTAGAAAACTATTAAGTTTTTCAATATTTTTTTCGTCAATTTAAGGAATATGCTAAAATCTTAACATTTTTGTATGTTGGTATTAGTATTGTTCAAATAAACGATTTTATGATAGCGCATTATAGACCACAAACTTTATTTTTCTAGCGCGCTACGTTATAGAATATATTATAACGTGTAACTGGAACACTGATCGCGCAAGCCGGCCGAGATAGCGCATGACTGATCACAACGTCATACAGCGAGCGCCGACCGAGCGCTATAACGCTATAAACTATGTTATAATGTCTAGCGTCTACGGTCTAGCACGTTACTCGTTAGATCGCGAAGTTCGTAACTTACGTAGTTCGTAACTACGACCTACGCTAGCCGCTAGGTATATAGCGTGGCGTTATGTTATAGCGCTGAATGCGAATCTAAATAGCGTACGCTATACGTTGAGTATACATAGCGCGCTATAATTTAACGCTATGCGTTACATTAATCACTATTATTTTGTATCTATACATATAATAAAATCGTAGGAAAGTCAAAACTGTACATTGAATATTTTTTTAAAAGAATACTCGGGGCGTGATCTACAATCGATATTGAAGCCAAAAATATAGTTTTTAGAATTTTTGTCTGTTTGTCTGTTTGTATGTATGTACGCCCGGGGTAAACTCAAAAAGTACTGCATGGATTTATTTCAAATTTTGCATGAATATTACTAACAAGTCGAGTCAACATATAGGCTACATATTATCACACTATCACCTAGCGGGGAGGTGATGTGCGGAGTAAACGAAGTCCGCGCGGACGAAGTCTCTGGCAACAGCTAGTTACCAATAAACTTAAAAACTACTGAATCGATCTTAAAAATTCTCTTACCATTTGAAAGCAATGCAACTGTCTAGGAATAACATAGTCTACTTTTTACTAGACTGAAGAATACGAAATACTGACAAACAGTTGTTTCCCGAATTTCTGACTAGACTCGTTTGTAAAACACTATCACTCGTCCAGTCGCGTGGTGACCATAATTTTCAAATATTACTACTCTACAGTCAAACATTTGAGAAGCCAGCATCGCATTGGAAACTAACCCTTTGTATTTTTAAATGTCCGTATGTAGTGGTGAATACTTTCCATCAGGTGGCCCACTCGCTCGATGCCTGCATTCAATAAATAAAAAAGAAGCCGCTAATTTCAATGCGGTGTACTATGTAGACATATTTTTTATTATATCTATTGGTTATATATGACCACAGACCACATGAAAATTAATAGACACGCCATTGGGAAAGAAACGTGTCGCCGAGTATATGAGCAAACGCTCCTATCACTGTCACAAAGTCATACCTTTGTAGATATAATGTATAGTGAAAAAAATAGAAATAGACCATGTTGTACTCTTTTATCATACCGAATGAAAAGGCAAGGATTTAAAATTGCCCTTGAAGTAATTTTATTTCATCGGTAAATCGGTAAATGGTAACTCTGTATTACTTTGTGTAAATGCAAGCTACACTGACAAACTAAGAAATTGTCTAGATAGGCTTATCCATTTAATCCATGCATATGACCATTAACTATCGTCTACTTAAATATGTATAGTCTTAGCTGTCAACCTCTATATTAGGCTATATATAAATTATTCTGACCAGGACCAGCACGATACTAACTTACAGAGCTTTTTAATATTATCTTTGCTTGCAGCCACGACACTTCCGCGCCCGTCAAAAGTCGTCAGATCTTCGAAGGATGAGTGTTAGTTCCGATGTCAGCCAACTAAATAATACCCAGGTATAAATAAATATTCACGGGACAAATTACACTTACTGATCTAACCCCAAAGTAAGCAAATTATTTGCTTGTGTTATGGGTGTTAGTCAACGATACTAATACATAGAAATACATATATATATATATATATATATATATATATATATATATATATATATATATATATATATATATATATATATATATATATATATATATATATATATATATATATATATATATATATAAATACTGGAATATATTTAATAAACACTCAAACCCGGAAATACAAACATTCATGCCCATCACACAAATGTTTGTACTTGTCGGGGTCGCTAACCACTCGACCAACAGGGCGGTATAATTACTACATCATATTATCTATACATATAATAAAATCGTAGGAAAGTCAAAACTGTACATTGAATATTTTTTTAAAAGAATACATGGGGCGTGATCTGCAATCGATATCGAAGCCAAAAATATAGTTTGTAGAATTTTTGTCTGTTTGTATGTATGTCCGGGATAAACTCAAAAAGTACTGCATGGATTTACTTCAAATTTTGCATGACTATTGCTAATAGGTCGGGTCAACATATAAGCTACATATTATGACGCTATCACCTACGGGGGAGGAGCTGTGCGGAGTAAAAGTAGTCCGCGCGGACGAAGTCATGAGCAACAGCTAGTGTAAAATAGAATATATTTTATTTGCATGAAAATGGGTTATAATAAATAGGTCTTACATTTTTTTTCAGATCGCCATAATCTACCGGCAATGCCGGTGTGCAAATACATATTATAATCTACTTAATCATATTTAAAATTTAAGCTCATATAATATTATCTTTACAATTAATTAACTTCATAAAATTAATATAAAAAATGTCCAGCATTGATAATTCGACCCCCGGAAATCCGACTGACCTCTAGCTTGCGTAAGGCATAAACGCAAATAAAAGGAGACGACATAATAATACAAATACTAAATGATATTGATAGCGAAGAAGTATAAGAGGAATCCAAAGCAATTGCAAGGATTCCACGTACTCATACATTGCTTTCCTACATTTTATTTTAAAAGCGTAATATACTTAATGATTAAAATTTGCGTCTGCTTTCAATCATAAAGCAAGCGTTTAGTTACACAGATAGCAATGCACCATTAACATCTTTGGTGTCTAGAAGCAATGGTTCTTTGTTGAAATTTTTATATCATAAGATAGCAAACAAGCTGATGGGTCTCCTGATGGAAAGAGTCAACCATCGCCTTACACCAAAGATGTTAATGGTGCGTTGCTATCTTGTGGCAAGGTTTAATGAAAAATGCATAAGTTTACCGGCTACCTTATCCTTCAGACCGGAACATATCAGTGACAAGCACTGATGATATTGCGGCAGGAATAGGTAAAGCGGTGGTACCAGACCCGGGCGAGACAATGCAAAACTCTACCACCTAGTAGCCACGATGGTAGTGACCCTTATAGCCAATCGGTCGCCTGTTACGACCTGACTGGCAGACCGACAGTTGGCCTATTTTTCAAAAGAGCCCAGAACCAACACGGGCAAAAAATGCTTGTTTGCTATTCTATCATATAAAAATCTACACTAGTCAGACATCAATATTTATAATAATAATAATATAATATCGCTGGACAAATTGCACAAATTGATCTAACCCCAAAGTAATCAAATTATTTGCTTGTGTCAACGACACTACTACATAGAAATACTTATTATATAAATACTGTTACATACATAATACACACCCAGACTCAGAAATACAAACGTTTATGCTCGTCACAGAAACGTCTGTCCCTGTTGGGAATCGAACCCAAGCCCTATCGATTCATAGTTAACCACGCGACCAATGAGGTGGTCAAAACTCATTCCTATTATTTATCCTTATCCCAATATTTATCTAAACTCATCCCTACACGCAACATATTTACCCTTATTTTGAATATATTACCGTAGTCTTTAGTATATTTCATTTTTTATAATTTTAAAAATTATATTTCAGAACAAACTACCAGCTCCACCACCTCCGTTACCCGTGAAACCTGAAATTGGACCTGACGGTGAAGTTAAACATGACGTCTCACACATTAAATCAGAAGATGGTATTTAATTTTCATTTTTATCGTAACTTTTGCTTTTTTGTCGTCTTAAAATCAACTGTAATACCCTGCGTTTGCTGCATTATAAAAGTTTTTGGTGAATACCACGGGAACAACTCATTTTCTGGGCGAAAAGTATCCTAAGTGTTATTCCAGGTCATTTTAGTTCTGCCGTTTTTAATAAACATCCACCCATACATTCAACCATTCAAACTTTTTCGCATTTATATATTAATATAGATAATAATATACATTGGTATAGAACATTAATATAGATAATATACATTGGTATAGAATATTAATGTTACGAATAATCTAGAAGCGTGTAGAGTTGGAGCGCGCGCGCGGTAACTATCTAGAAATAAAAGAAAGAGATAGCTACTCCTATTGACAAACAAATAGTTGACCTGGGCTATGCCATAATGGACTTTGTGGGATATGGCATAAGGTTGAAAGTAGCGTGTACTAGGATTTATGACTCATAACATGTTTACGATAAGAAGTGATCCATTGTTTCCCGAAACATATAGATTTTCTGGATCCAGCTAGGACTTTCCCCTGCCTATAAATACAGAGGTGTTGACAAACACAAGGCAGTTTTTATCAAACGATCGAGAGCGATACATCAAGTGACCAAGTGCGAAGCGAGAAGTGTTTTATTGTGTAGTGTTCTAAGTTCAGTGATAGTATAGCGAGTGACTAGGGTGTAAAGTGTATTTTAGTATTACGTTGTGTTGTGTCGTGTAAATACACGGATTTAATATAAGTGGTGTTTTCTTACAAGTACGAACCCGAGTACGTAACATTAATATGGATAATATACATTGGTATAGACCTCAATATAAACACATGAAGTGTGGTTGAATCTCGATCTGAGGTTTAACCACATGTATTCATTTTCAATTTTAGTAACACGTCTTAATTTTCGCTATTCATGGAGTGAGCTTTTATATATTTTTTGACAATACCTACCTTAGACAAAATATATACTTAATATGTGTCTAATTTTTCGACTAATTAGCAGGCGACAATTAGGCACCGTTAACATTCTAGGTATATATAGGCTATGGTTTTCTATTTCCTGTGTGATAATTGGCAAAACTAAGAGGAAATCTTAGAAAAATTTGATCTGGAGCTATATGTTATATAAAAAATACAACTAAACAATCATAATTATTTTTAGATATAAAACGTGAAGACCAAGTTGGTATTGTTAGAGAAGCTGGCAACGGAGATATGGACACAGCGGACGGTGAATGGGAGCCCATGACCAAGAAACGGCGCCCCAGCGACGAAGACGAAGCACCTAAAAAACAGGCGTTAAGAGCACATCTAGCGTTGCAACTCACGCACCACTCGGCTAAGGTAAACATGAGTATATTATAATAGCATATCTAATAATGGTTCAGAAACATTTGAAGAATAGAAAATTATTCTGTCCATTGTGACATTTTATGTTTGGTCTTTGTTTTACGAGATAGCTGGCATGCAGAGGGATGGTCTATTCTACAAAAGTGGTTTAGTCTGGTTTTAGTTATTTGATACATGATATGATGCAGACCGTGGTCCCACAAACAAACTTTTTTTTATTAATAACAAGCTGAATTTTTGTGAATAGCTTCGTTTTGACGTCCACGTGAACCATCTTTTCTATCTCCGAAAAATCTCAAATCGGGTAACTAATAAAGATAGATAAAAAAGAAAAGTTTAGTTAGTGTCGGTCTCGAAAAGTTTCCGCTTTACGTGTAGAATATAGTTACCCTTGAATTACAATAATAATTAACAAGCTGTTGTGAGAAAATTAGTTTGTTTTTAAATTGATATTAATCAATCTAAAAATCTCATAATTGCGAAACTTTAGAGTGGAGGACTCGTCAGAAAAACCTTTAAATTTGTAGGACAAATGTTTCATCATGTTTTTCATAATATAATTAAGCGATCAAAGTCGAAAAATAATAATATTGTTATAAATAAATATTTTTCCTTCACCCAATTAAATTTTTCAAAGCCCCACATTCTCGAATCAGGTAACTTTATTAGTTATCCGATTCGAGATTATTCGAAGATCGAAAAGATGGTTTTCTTGTCTAAACGAAGCTGTTCACAAAAATTCATCTTGTTATTAATCAAAAAAAGTTTGTTCGCGGGAACACGGTCTATAAGTTTATCGTTTTGAAATTAATAAAAAATGTTGTATAATACGTAAGCCATGTTGCAATTCGATTGACGTAATTTTTAGAAGTTCAAAAAACTCGACAAGAGCGAGTCGGACTCGCTCAGCGAGTGTTTCGTACAAGTTTGTAGATACATACATATTATAAATAGTCCAAGAGTTAAGAGAAATAATGTTTCTTATTTCTCGCAGTTTTTTCCGAGCTTTTCCCGAAAAGTTTCCTAAATCTATGTACTTTAAATAATGTCTATACATTTTACAATTTATTTACAAATGTATAGTTTTTTGAATTCTTCCTGTACTTATAAGACGATATTACATGCCAAATTTTATAGTCTAGAACTTGTAGTCAACAGAATGTACTCTATAAATTTTGATTCCCTTGAGTGTCGAAATATACGTTTTTTGAGGCATAAGCTGCCGTATATTTACATTAACTCAGAAGTTTGATTTTTCACAGCTTTAAGGAACTGTAGACTTAATTCCATACCTTCACACATTCCCAAGATAAATGGCCTTGAAAGACATACGAATAACAAAGTGTGAAGACATCAAATAAGGGTTTCGTTTTTCCCTTTTAAGGTACGAAGCCCTAACAACATGTTGAGGGTTTTAACAGGCATTGTATATTATTTAAACAGGCGCTGAAGAAGCCGCTGTACCCGGTGCGGCCGGCTACGAGTGGCGCGGGGGTGGGCGCGGGCGCGGGCGGGCCGTGGCTGGAGCGCGAGCCCATGCTGTGCGTGTTCGCCAAGCTCACGCCGCACGAGCTCGCCACCTGCGCGCTCGTCTGCAAGAGCTGGGCCGACTTCTCGGTACACATACAGATATCTTTATTTAATACTAGCTGTTGCCCACGACTTCGTCCGCGCAGACTTGGTTTACTCCGCACAGCTCCCCCCCTTAGGTGATAGCGTGATAATATGTAGCCTATATGTTGACCCGATTTGTTAGTAATATTCATGCAAAATTTGAAGTAAATCCATGCAGTACTTTTTGAGTTTACTCCGGACATACATATAAACAGACAAAAATTCTAAAAACTATATTTTTGGCTTCGATATCGATTGTAGATCACGCCCCAAGTATTCTTTTTAAAAAATATTCAATGTACAGTTTTGACGTTCCTACGATTTTATTATATGTATAGATAAAAGTTCTTTCTAAAATAAGTGAACATATTTTAACTTAGCGTACGGTGCGTCTAACCAAAGATATCCAGCTAATAAGAAACTATGATTTGTTTTGATTTTTACAAATAAAATTATTTTGTTTCCTAACGCTTTACCCCTTTTTGCATAAAATAATCCACTTTAAGGTAAGCGTGAGAGGCTATTTACCATTTTACTTCGTGCGTGTGCATCAGAGCGTGTGCCTTACGTCATTTACCTACCGACGCTGCCTTATCAGCTGATCGGCTGACAGCTGTAACAGTTGTTACTAATGACAATGATTCTAATTTCCTATCACACTTTACCAGGCTTTGAACTGTCTAATTTAGTGTTGAAATGGTATTATGATGTTAGCATTGTATCTTAAAATAATGAGTAAGCTATGATTTTTTATGTCACAAGCAGGTGGATGGCTTTTCTAATGGAAAGAGAAACCATCGCGTATATTAGACACAGGATTTCGCAAAATCACAAGCGGATGCTTATGTCAAATCCATACATTTTTATATAACTTGTCTAGATCTACTGATGATTTAAAACAGGACAGTCATTACATTTCTAGCACAAATTGATAGACTATGCGAGCAGTCGCATTGCCTTGGTCTTTCCTATCATGTAGCAAGAAAAAACCGATATAACCATAATCTCAACTATAACTACGACTCAACATTCTTCATTCGAACCGCGAAAGACTGGAACATGCGTTCTGAGCCTGTGTTCCCCGACGAGTACAACCTGGGGATCTTCAAGAGAAAAATGAACAGGTACACAGGTACAGGTACAGGAATAAGCGCGTTCCATCTTAGGCCGCATCTTAGCTTACCATCAGGTGAGATCGTGGTCAAGCGCTTCCGTATCAATAATGATAATAATAATATGACATGTAATCACATGTCCATCAATAACCATATAAGCATCGCTTATAGACACCGAAGATGTTAATAGAGCGTTGCCATTTATGAGACGTTTATAGACTATCTTGCTCTCCAAGCTGGAAATCGACACTAACAAACACAGATGCTTTCACAGTAGAAATTGCTATGTATCGAGAAAAGGTAAAGTAGTGTTTTCAAACCTTGGCAAGGCGATGCAGAATTTTATATGACGAATCGTAGCGACACGTTTGGCTTTTGTTTGCCCTTAATGCTGCCTGGCAGTAAAGCAGATGATTTATTCTTCTAAACAGGTCCCGACCAACACAGGAGTATGTATAATTTCAGATGGATCCATCGCTGTGGCGTAGTATGTCGTTCGTGCAAGTCCGGGTTTCGGCCGCACAATTGGCCGGTATTGCGCGGAGGCAACCGCTCAGCTTGGGGCTCGAGTGGTGCCATCTGGCGAGGCGGCAACTAGCCTGGTAACATCATTTTGTTCTAAATATAAATTTAGTTTTTTATGTGTGGGGGATTAGATCACTTTGTTATAGAATAATACAAGTGTTTAAATTGATAAATATTGTATTATATGTGGATAAGGGCTTTTCTGATAAATAAATGGAGTTAGTGATACATGAATAAAAACTTGCTAGAGTGATAGCATAGAATTCGATCACTCCCACTTAGCCAAGCATGTTGACTTCATACGATTTTCTACGGAATTTTATCCAGGGCTGGCAGGTGTAATGACATTGAAAACATACATTAAATAAAAACAATCTATCTCATTACTACATCCACCACCCAAACAAACAGCATGCTATCATATTTCCCCTAATGGTCAATTCTTGTTTCTCTCGAGGGATTGAGCAATATCTTGTCGTCAGCATTAAAATTTACTGGTATTATTGACACAAGTCCTAACTGGTATTATTGGCACAAGTCCTAATTTGACACTCGTCTTTGTATTCCTCGTTTCTCCTATAAAGCTGTTGATAAATAAGCTACAGAGGCCTGATAACGTAAGTCCCGTTTAGGTGAACTCTGCATTCTAACTTATAAACGTTCAATGTGGTGACCTATTGAACATAATATTTAGGCTCTCATACCAGAAACTGAGCCAATTCATGTGGAGCTCTTGAGGATTGCAACTATAACCAAGTCTGGGCGGGAGGTCCACAGTATCAGTTTCTTTCTTCAGAGCTCACAGTATCAGTTTGCTCTGCATTTTTTATCTCATCTATCATGAAGAGTGTTTCGACGACCTGATTGGATTAATTGACCGCCCCGTTGGTCGAGTGGCTAGCAACCCTAACTACGCAATCAACGGGGACAAGCATTTGTGTAATGACCATAAATGTTTGTATTTTCGGGTTTGGGTGTTTATTAAATATATTCCATTATTTATATATGTATTTCTACGTATTAGTATCGTTGACTAACACCCATAACACAAGCAAATAATTTGCTTACTTTGGGGTTAGATAAGTAAGTGTAATTGTCCCGTGAATAAAAATAAAGTTCCTGACGTTGAATTTAATAATCGGACAATGTCAAATTTCGAAGTTCCACCTTCATCACATTGGTGTCTGAAAATTCACAACCGTGCGATTCTCTCAGCATTTACCTTTCTCTTCCTCCTTTGTGGAATCGATTACTGGCAGAGCGTTTTCCGAAAGGATACTTCAAAAATGAGCTTACACATTCTCAAAAGGCCGGCAACGCAGATGCAGGACTATTGACGTTGCGGCTGTCCATAGGTGATGGTGATCACTTACATCCAGGTGAGCATCTTGCTGATTTGTCCGTTTTTGCGATATAAAAATGAGTATTAATATTATTAACTAGATGAAAGTGCGATTCAAGTCCAAAAAACAGGCAAATAAAAATATTTCGACACAGATATTAGCAGAATGTGTGTATGCTTTAACTGTTAGAGACAATTAACGATGCACTTGTACTTTAATTTAGTAATAATAATTAAAAAAAATTAAACAGTAATGGAATTTTACCAAGTGCCGACGATGAAAAGTATAGAATATGTATGCTTTAAACTGACAAATTTTCAACTGGCCTATTGTATGTATTTTTTTCTAGGTTGTTGGCTCGTCTCCCCGCGCTCCGATCTCTCTCTCTAGCGGGGTCGCCTGCAGAAGCGGCGTTAGCGTTACGTTCGAGTACGTGTCCCCCACTCACCGCGCTAGACTTATCGTTCGCGCGGTGTTTGGACGACGCGAAACTGCGCGGTATTCTAGCGCCACCGGAGAACTCGCGGCCCGGCGGTGGAGCGCGCTCCGGGGCCGAGCCCAGCCGCCTCGCCGCGCTGGAGGTACTCAGGCTTCCGGGAACGGATATCACCGATGTCGCCATGTTGTATGTAGTACAGGTGAGTCCATATCACAAGTTTTCTAGTAAATCTTTAGGATCATTTTGGTTTCACACTCGATAAAACGGAAACGCGTCACGATAGAGAAACAAATATATAAATGTATAAGATTAATCCGACGAGAAAATTAGATATAATACATTACTTAGCAAATGTTTTATACAATGTGCTTCTTGATACAAAAGACGAGTTATCCTAGCGTGTAATTATTACACAAAAAAATAATAAAATAGAAATAACAAATAATCTTAAATCAGAAGACTTGGTTGTATCACTGAACTCGCGCAATTATTGCCACCCTACGTTTTTTTAAAATTATCGATAGAGAAGCGCTTGACCACGATCTCGCCTGAAGGTAAGCTAAGATGCGTCCTAAGATGGAACGCGCTTCCCTAGAAGGTGTCTGTTCACGCTTCACCTCGCCTCGCTTCGCTTCACACCTTGGAAAGACGGAAGTAGATGGAACGGACTCCGTTTAGCGGAGAATAGACACGCGTGGGTCTTAGTTGCATTAAACTTGACCAGATTTGCATTGCCCCAATCAGAGACTGCCTGTAAGGACTCTGAGAGACTGGACTGTGCCGTACTGGCCCGCGCACTGGATACGTAACTCTTCACAACTGTGCTATCATCTACGTACCCATAGATACCGGGCTTCAGCAGATTGTTAATGTGTAGCAGGAATAGAGTTGCGGAGAGAACTGGTCCCTGAGGGACTCTGGCATTTATAGCCATTTGGTCGGATTAGCAACCATCGATAACTACTCTAATCGACCGGCCACTCAATCCAGGCGCAGAGGCCAGTATGCAGACGATACGATGGAAGATACGATTGCCAATAAGACTGTCATGCCAGACCCTTTCAATGGTCTTCGAGCTATCAAGGGAGACAGCTAGTGCCTCCCCATTATTCTCGATGGCCGAGCTCAAGATGTAGGTGGCATACGCTAGAAGATCCCCAGTGGATCGATTTCGGCGAAACCCGTATTGGCGGTCACTGAGTAGATTGTTCGCTTCTAGGTGTGCCATTAGCCTGCTGTTTAGTACACGCTCCATAGTTTTGCAGAGTATGGACGTAACTCATGATGATGAAATTGGTCTATAATTGGAGGGGTCGGCACGACTGCCTTTTTTGGGCACAGGCTGCACATTGGCAAGCTTCCATGATTTCGGCACTTTTCCAGTCGTCATTGAAAAGCGAAAGAGGCGTGTCAACCCAGGAGCGAATTCAGGCGCACAGGTTTTCAGTACTATGGCTGGAATCCCATCAGGGCCACTGACTTTGTTCACGTCTAGATTCCGCAGCGTTTTAACATCCTCAGTCTGATGGATGCGAATTTCCGGAATATTCACCTCGCATCCAGGTAGACTGGGTGGTTTCGCGTTGGTGGAATCCAGACGCGAGTTTTCCGCGAATAGAGTAGCGAACAGGTTTGCTTTCTCTACGGCAGTGTGAGCCAGCGTCCCATCTGGTTTTAGCAGTGGAGGAAGAGAGGGGCGGCAAAAATTCGATTCAATCGACTTCGCCAGGGACCAAAAGGCT